>JASGCC010000010.1:2013313-2567430 GCA_030067915.1 Hydractinia echinata
TACGCAATATAAAAAAAGAACAGAATAAAAAAACGGTCCAACGATCACTTTTTTCTAATCAAAAATCGAAAGGGCGAGTAGCACACGCGTGCGTATATCATTGCATGTGCATACATCAAAGATTTTGTTAAAGCTCTCGCACCTTGGAGGAGAAGCTCGCACCAAATGAAATGTTCAATGTTCTAGCAAGCGAATAAAAAACCTTTCTTCTACTCTGTAAACAGGCAAGGGAGCAAAAGATCCTGACATACTGACACCTGAAAAGAGATCTGATAAAAACGCTATCGCGAAAGGTGAAGTATTAAATCTCTTGGTCGGCCAATTCGAGAAAATACTTTATTCCACTCAGAAAACAGGCACGAGAATGTGAGACCCATCCATACATCATTTGAAATGAGAATTTTGGAAGTTGCCTTTCACGCTGAATAAAATGTTAGATATCCATCCATACACTACTAAAAAGGAGATTTAGCTAGTAAGCGAATCAAAAGCGAAACTTTATCTACACCACAAAGAAGCAATCAAGAAGAAGACCCTACCAGATATGTCTAAAAAACACTTCACATTCCACTCAGATAACAAGCACCGCGATAATATCAATGTCCTAGCATGTGAATTCACGGGAAGACTTTATTCCACTCAGTAAGAAGCAGGAACAAGGAGACCGATCCATACCACCATACAATATTAAAAGGATATTTTGCAAAATAGCTTCAGGCGGAAAAACATACAGCATGTCCTAGCAACCTGTGTATACAAAATTAGTTCTACTCAGTAAACAACCAAGAAAATGAGAGATCCATCCATACCTTATAAAAATAGAGATTTTATCAATATACATGCATCATTTGAAAAACGATTTTTTGTATTTACCCTTCGCGCGAATTAAAAATATTTAGCACGCCAACCTTAGATGTTCTAACAGCTCAATTCACGAATACTTTATTCAACGCAGTAAGAATGGAGGAATGTGGGACACCTATCCATACATCTATCAAAAGAGAGATATTGAAACAAGCAGTAGATTTGGATAACTATCCATACACAAATAAAAACGATATTTTAGAAAAATACTTATGTGTGTCATGTTTTTTTTGCTGTTTATAGGAAGCAGTGTAATGTGATTTTAAACTTTCAATATTTTTAAAACTAAAACCTCATGACAAAAATGATAAAAATGTATATGGACTTTTTTTGTTCGTAGCCGTTAGAAAAACTATTCGGAGGAACATAGTTATTAATATAGTGGAACTAGCTAAATAAAATTGAGTTATGACTGCATCTTTCACGTTTTACCGTCAATGTTACTTGTCTACATTTATAGCGACGATATGGTTGCTACGAAGTTAAGTTATATTGTGCTGTACAAGGCCCGTTCTTAAGGCTCTCTAGCCATTGAACGCTACTTTCGACTTTCTCATAGCTAATAACCGGTTGAAAATAGCTATTAGTTAATAATAGTATGAATAGAATTTGATTTAGCTAATATTGGGTGTATTTCGACTCCTAAACAGAAATAGTACTCTAGCATTTTTTTGCAAAACAGTAAAATTTGTTGAGTTATTTCTAAAAGGTTTTAGTAATTCTAATAGACTAAGGCAGTTCACAAGATAGTTAGCGTATTGCTCTGAATAGATCTGTCATCATGCTCCATCCATACTACACGAAGGTAGCATAGAAGCACACAGTATGTTACAAATTTTTTTTTATGGTCATTTCCTTTTTGAACATTATATTTAATTAAAACGTATATACAGTTGACTCTCTCTAATCCGAATCTCTCTTATCCGAATCTTTCTATAATCCGAACAAATTAAAATTCACCGTCAATTTTCCTTAAGAAACTCTCATAATTTACTTTCTACTATCCGAATCTCTGTAATCCGAAAACCTCTATAATCCGAACTAATTTTCAGGTCCCTTCGGCTAAATTCTCTCTATAATCCGAATTTTTAAGTGTAAATATACCATTAACACTTTCGAATGTTTTTGTTTTTCGTAATTTGAATCTCTGTCGAATTCGAATGTTTTGATTTTTGAAGACAAAGAGAAATCGCAAGAAATCGCAAGTCAGTGAGTTCTTTTATTTTCGTTCAAACTTACTTATCCGTTTTTATTTCTCACCTTACTTTTTTTTAAATTTTTTTCAAAAAAGTTCGATTTCTCTCTCTTATCCGAATTTTCACCCTTGAAACCTGGAAATTCGAATTAGAGAGACATTTTACTATCCGGATCTCTCTGTAATCCGAAAAAAAAGTTATCCCCCTTGAGATTCGGATTAGAGAGAGTCAACTGTACATACATTGAAATAAAATAATTTGTTGGTCTGTTTCTATAGCGAAATATCGCCGCTTTATTAAAAGAAAAATGCTATTCTGGTGATGTCGACATAAGTATGATATATAAAGGTAGCAGAACTACTTTAGGATCCACTGACAGAGATGCGACAAGGTTAGATGAAAAGACTGAACGACTACCTCGAACACATATGCATATAGACTTGATAAGCGCAAAACAAATGTTACGTCTTATCCATGCTGAAATTTTTGAAAAATTATGTTTACGCTTTTCAGAAATCATTTCGGAAAGCCGAGTATAGAACTTTCGACACACGCGACCCATTCCGCCACACACGGATATCGGTAGTGGCGTTAAAGTTTCATGCTCTACTTGCAAAATAAGTTTATTGTAATTTCTCTTTTTTTTCCTTTTTATTTACATCATATGCTTTTGGTAGCACACCTTAGCATCTAAAAATGCCATTTGACCAGTGTTCCAAAAACCTCTTGTGCATACATAACTCTCGATTCCTGAGAAACATTCGCTGTCCACTCGTTGAATGGCTCACCAGGTAACTGTTGTAGACACGGTTCAATACGTACATCATGACAAACGTCTTTTAGTTACATCCCCATGACATTACGGATTTCATTGTCTAAGCGAAACGAAGCCACATTTTTTGCATGACAAAGCATGATCAATTGTGAACTTGAAATTCGAATCAGAGCCCAGAAGCATAGCTTGTTAATTGTGTATCCCTCGTTCCTTGAAGGTAGTCAGTCAACTAGATACACTGCTTCCTGGTTGATATCGTTCAGTCTGATTTCCTGCTTACTCATTTGATTTCTGACATGATCGAGAATGACACTAATCTTAGCAATTTATTTTGTATGATTGGTTTTTCTTTTGTTTCAATTCTGGATCTTCTTCATATTGTCGAGTCTGTTGTTTTATTTGTTTACCAAGATATTCAGTTATTTGTGATAAGTTTTAGAATATTGGTACTTCAAGACCACCAAGTTTAATCGGGAGTGACAGCAGTTGTCTCTCGTTTTTGTTTACTTTAATACCTCCCGTCAGTGCTGGTATTAATTCGAATTCAATAACTACGAGTACTTCTTCCAATAATTATATATGTGTGGTATGTTCGCATACAGTACGTTAATTTATGCTTGTTGATAAAACAACTTTATGCCCCTTGCGACTCTGTTTTAGCAATTTTACTCAGCATCTTTAATTCATTAATCCAATCTTCTACCTTATCCAAAACATATCCCCCTTTGAAGCTTCGAGAACCAATTACATTATTACCAATTACATGTTACAAACTGCGGTGTGATAAATTAGTTTCCTCAAAAAATTATTTTTTAACTAAATTTTACTTATTGGATTTGATTTTCACATTGCAACTAGTTACTGCCATAGCTCAGCAAAACCTGAATAACTGAACGTATATCCCGAGTAAATTAAAAAATTTCCTACTTTCTTTTCTTTTCTTGTAGTTACCTCCTTTCTTGAAACTTTTGTTTTTAAAATTTTTTGAATTGATTTGCATTATTGTTTGTTGCACACCATGTTGTTCTTCCATTTGAACTACCACCTTTTAAAGACGGATTGGATTCGAACCAATAACTTTCATGGTTTTACAACAATGGAAATATTTTTTAAATAACATAATATGTTATGTTATTTAAAAAATATTTTCATTGAAAAGTTTTCCATATTTCCATACAAAAGGTCACGCATAGTATCAGCATTTACACAAATCTAATTTTGTTACCAGAAGACTTCCTTATCCCACTCTTCCAAGAATCATTATCACCAAAGTTATTATTAGAACAGAAAAATCCCAAGAAGAGTTGCGAACAATAAAAACATTGTGCATCGTCATTAAATTAAAACAACAGAAATTTACCTAGTTTTTAAAATCATTACACTGTAAAACTAATCCCACAACTCCACGATTTTGTTTTAATATGAGGGGTGGTAATAATTGAAACGGGTCGTAAATTTTCAGAAATTGGGGTGTTGCTTGTTCCATTTTTCAGCAAAAGTCAATAAGCCTTGAGGTAGGAAATTAGCTCACTGGAGAGAGGGATATACCTCAACTTAGGGGTATTTCAACTGGCAATATTACCTGTACATATAATATGTCCCTCCTGAAAGTCAATATACTGAATAAAATTTGACTACTTATTTGAATAATTATGGTATCAAGTTAGCAGTATCTCTACACTGTCTCAATTTAACAAGGATTGTCCAGATTTCAGACATGTCTAGCCTAGTTAACTAAGTTTTTTTCGAGATATTAAAATGAGTTTTTTATATAATAATTTTCAGTGCAAACCTGGAATTAAAATCAACCAATGAGCATAAAGCCAGCATGGCCAATCTAACATTAAAGAAGAAAAGATTTCCCAATAATGATCACGTGAGCAAAGAACAATAGAATTTCTTGCCTTATATTCACAAATTTCTTTCATACAAGACAAAAAATATCTTCTGAGCAATTGTATTTCAAGTGGCAAAACTGGTATTTTATTTAATAAAGCATGTTAACATAGATGTTCAAAGATAAATGTATCATAAAAGAAAAAAATAACTTTTTAAGACAAAGTATTCTTACTACTAAGTGAGCACACAGCACTATTCGTCTTGCTTTAAAAAATAAGCTTACTTAAAATAATTAGTTAACAAACTTCAATCTAGCTCAGGCTACAGAAGGTTAATTATATGCTTAACTCAGATATCTTTGAAAAGATGACGTACACTGCCTCTTTTTTTTGAAAATAAATACAAATGTGCCAGCTCTTTCGGAACATGTATTCAGTATGGAATTAGCTACATTTCATGTTGGTAGAAATTATATTTTAAAAAATATCTCTTTATATAAAAAATCAACCCTGGCCTACTTTTCCACCACATCAGATTTTAAAAAACTTACGTTTTCCTCAAAAAATTATTTTTTTAATTTTTTTAATAAAATTATTAATCAGATAACTGAAAAAAACATATCAATTTAAACTTTTTAATAGCAAATTTCCAGTTAATGTATACTATTAATAGCATGGCTTTCCAATGAATGGCTGTATTAAGTATTATGACGTTCAACAGTGTAAGCTATTGTTGCCAGAAGTTGTATCCTGGAAAGAATCAATTTTTATATGAAATTATACCAATTATCATTTTCCTCAAAAAGGTTATTTTTGGTCTTATAACAGCAGATCACAGAGAATTATACAACTAAAAATCTTGTGGTAACATTTTTAAAATCAAAAATCTTGATTTTGTAAACATTATATGCACAATCCTATATAACAAATTATAAAAAAATTTAAAAAGAAATTTGGAATGATCATCTGTTTTAAAAACATTCAATGCACATGCATCTTGCCCACGAAAAAAAGAATTGTATGGAGCAAAAGATCGAAATGGAACTGGAGTTTAAAAAATAATGTCTTTAGTAAAAACACAATCGTTACAGAGAAAATATAAACCTTGCCGTGAAAAGATAGTCTGCTGCCATGTTGAGGGGCGGATTGACACGGCAAACAAAATAGTAGATGATTGCAGTGAATACAACATGGTACGACATAGCCCTCTCTTTCGTTAATATATTTAACACTTTTAAACCACTCCAAAGTGGAATAATAAAAATTAAAAAATTGCACGCGCAAATTCTCAAAATATAGAATCATGCGTGTTTTTTTTTCATGGAATTCCTGGTACAATGTGCATATGTTATACAGTGATAGTCTATCTCTAGTTCTGATCCACTGTGGGACTGTTCAAGATTAAGGCCTGGACGCCACTTCAATTTTGATCTTTAATAGATCCCAGTTAGGAGAGATGTTCCAAGGGTACGATCTTGACGGCCCCCATCACTGCTCCTCTGCTATCGTAATAACTCCAGTTTAAAATGGTGTCAGGAGTAATTCTTGCAAGTAGATGTTGTTTTTTTATCTTCTCTTTTTTCCTCATTTCTGTGATCGCTTTTTACTTTCATCAGAACTTCAAGTTTTGTCGATTTATTATTTGTGTTTTTTCTGTTTAAGTGTAAATGATACAGTTTCCCTGTAGTGTGTGTGGAAACCAGTTAAAAACAACGGACATGCCATTTTATGCAATTCTTGTGATGAGTGGTCCCACTGTAATTGCAATGGAATCTATACTTCTGAATACCTATTTTCATTAAACAAGGCCCAATGATCCTTGGTTATGCCTAAGTTATGTCAATCATGCCGTGCCCTTTTTTTATTTCCTCAGATATATATATCGTAAAAATATGGACAATGCTCCCATTTAAACTAATTTACCAAACCTCTGTTCAACCAGTTTGGACAAGTGGACGCAAAATGCCCTTTCTCGAAAGAGAAAAACAGGTCCTGATCCTGGAGGCGAGATGAAGAGGTGCTAGAGCCTGGGATTGCGAGGATGATGTTGAAAGAAGCAATGAGGCCCTACGCATGTACTGACTAAAAAAAGGTCATCTATGCATCCAACCAATGTGCTGGATCACTAGCCATGTGTGTATTGATTGGCAAACTAAGTTACAAGTCTGGTATGTAATCATTTCCTGGCAAAGATGCAGAAAAAAGACAACACACATCTTAGGTAATTTCTCAATGCTAAGGACCAGGACTTAATCCTTCATGTGTGACTTATTTGTGGTCATTCTTATAAGGGAGACAGACACTGGGACTACTGCCACTGTTTCTACATTCAGGTCGTACTCACCAATATAATCCATCGAAATAGACAAGGCTAAGAGAGCATTAAGCATGGGAGGAAGAAGCAGGTCAAAGTTAACATACTTGCACTTCTTAATTATTTCCACGTCCCAGGAGGGGTAGGCGGTATAAAAGATAAAATAAGTGCGCAAAGCATCAACATTGCCATTGTAGCAAGACACATGAGGAAAATGGTGGCAGAAGTTGTGTGTCAGTAAAAGTTGAGGGCTCTATTTGTGTTCTTGTGGCTGAAATACAATCAGAGTTTCCTAATTGAGCCCTAATTTATCTACCCTTAACAGCAATTTTGAAGGAATTAGCTTTAAGGATGAGTTTTTCCTTCCCAAGCTTTAGCCACTGTTCCACTGCGTTTGTTTTGGTACCAACTTGTGGAAACAGAAAGTGTGGCAGAACCTGTGCTGTTATTAGATGCAGTCATAGTAAATACAGCTGGTAAAATCCACAAAGTTGTGAGGAGTTCTTGCAGGTTTGAAAAACCTTACGAGTGATTACCCATCCTATCTTGATAACTACTATTATCAGCAAAGTATTGTGATACCATCAATGAGTCAAACCTTTTGAGCCATCCCATGATTTTTATAGATATTTTCCCATACCTCAATATCTCAGCTTTCCTTTCAGGCTGCACCCTTTTCCATTTCTGAAAAGACAACCGATAGCCAATGCTATATTGAAAAAAAAGATAAATCGTACCAGTCTAAGTAACTATAACCATCTATTCACAGTCAAATTTGAGAAGTGTGTGTGAGTTCTGATCATTTTATTGACAGGAAGCCAGCATTCAATAATCCACATCCCACTTTGATGATGGGTTATTAGTCTTCTCCACAGTCTAAGAGGGTGTTGGATATGCCATTAAGAATAATAATAACATAATAAATCACCACTCAAAAGAAAGACATGCAACCAACAACTGGGAAACCATCATTGTCTACAATAACATCAGTTCCGTGTCTCTCTAACAGGCAAAGTGGATGTGTTCATTTTCCTTTTTTAAACCCTTATATCTCATTAACCGCTTATCAAAACCACATGATCATATACATTTTCTTGATCAGCAGTTTAAGCTCTACACAATAGACGCAACGTGAAAACAAGGTTCTAATTTTTTGTGTGGATGAGTTGCTGACGTTATCAAAATTCAAAATGCTACATAAAGCTGTTAGCTGACTAACAAACAGAAAAATTTGGTTTGTTGAACTCACTGTAATGTTATTATTTTTACATTACTATTGTTTCTCTTTATAATGTGTTTTACTAAGCATAAATAGCTAGCTTTAGTTTTAGCTAAGTGTTCCCAGTTTAAGTATATTTAACTGGGTGTCTTAGCTACTGTTAGCCTCCAAGGCCTGCTCCCCACCCCATGGCTAGCTCTAACCTATGACTTATGTTGTTATTCCTCTTTTTTAATTATCTATAGCTAGCTACCTTAGTTTCCAAACTTCTCTTCTTTTATGAGCACGAATTATGATTAACAAGCTAGCTAGCTACCTACAAATCAAAGACTTGAACTTTTGCAGGATAGTGTAGATAGATAGATAGATAGATATGCATATTTTACATGGCTAGCCTCACAAATATCGAGGGATATACCCTGTCTATTATTTCCAGGAGGGGCCATGGCATAGATGGAGAGTCCTAGAGTATTTAATGCTCATTTTGAGCTACGCAGACCCAATTAGGGCCCGCGCTCTACTAGACAACTCCCGGCAACATCCAACGGCCCACACAGTGTGCCATCTCCCCAATTTCCCTCACATGGCTTGGGTTAACCCGGGGCTATGGTAACATTCACTCGCCCATGTTGAATCGCCGTCAAGAGGAATCGAACCCCGGTCTCCCGCACAGAGTACGAGAGCTATAACCACTAATCGACATTATAAACTAGTATGTAGTAATTCAAAATGTTGTGTATCGTAATAATTGAGATTTACTTTTAAAACTTCAGAATATAGGTCAATACTTCAAGTTTAAGGATTTTCCAGGTTATTCGAAACCCTGGTTTGTGTAAAGGAGGAAATCTTGAGGTTACTTAGCTTCTTGTTTTACTTAATTGGTTACCAGAAGTTCAGAATAAAAAAAGGAATGATAGTTTTGTTTTATCTTGAATGAAGTTTATTAAAAAATACAATGAAGTTTATTAAAAAGAAATACCACAGCCCATTTATCTTTTATCATTCTGCACAGTGGGTGTTCTTTTTAACTTACTAATTACAGGCTTTTTATTAGTAGCTAGCTAGTAGTAGCTAGCTAAACATTGGCTTTATAGTAAAAATAAATATACAGCTACTTTACCACACCGAAAGCATCAATACAAGCTGGAATTCAAAATTGACAGTTTTTTATGCATTTCAAGCCTTCAAAGAGGGGAAACACTTTGAACGATAGCTGGCATCTTAATTACATAATCATTAATAAACAAATACTGACCGGTTTTGATAACGTACTGTGAAATACAAAGCCCGAGCTCAAAAGTACAGACCAAGCTTGTGAGGTCTGTGCCCTGACAAATGGCTTTGTATTTTACAGGGGAGGATCAAAACCGGTCAGTAACCATTTTATAGCTGAAATCTATTCTCGTCTTTGAAACAACAATCAAATTTTGCACATGATTAGATGGAATACCAATGGCAAATTTTCCTCCACAACTACTTAAATTAGAATGTACAGTTCAAATTACGAAGGGAGAAGAAAACGTTCGAAATTACGTTAAAAACGAACCAACCAAATAAGGGTATTTGTTTCAGTTATTTTAAACCGACTTACCCTTCCAAACATTCCAAGTCAGCTCTTCGTCTGAATCAAATGTCTTTTCGCATGTTACGCAGAAGCAAATTGTATATTCAGCAGTGGCTTTTACTTATACTTTTTGTTCATGAGCAATCAGAGCTCTTGCAGCAACGTTCCATGTGATCCAGATGTTGGAAGCCCACGCTGGGAAAGGAAAAATTGAAGTTCAGCTTTAGAAAGTTCTAAAAAATTCTGCAAACATTCAATATCTTCAGCCGAAGCCATCACCCTCGCTTGATTTAACTTTTTTAATTATCGTTTTTTGTGTAAAATATATAGCTAAGAATTGATTAAAAACTTGTATAAACAGGAAAACCACACCACCACACAAACTTCGCATGGCTGCTAGCTGCGCTGTTGTATTTTGTCGTACTGATTACCCAGGATGCTTTGCGCAGCCGTGAAAGATCTATTACGTCTATTACAATATATTACTAAGTATTACAGTGTATTACCAAATACTACAAAATATTACAGTACTACGTACTACAGTGTATTACCGAATACTACAAGGTATTACAGTGTATTACTGAATACTACAAAATATTACAGTATATTACTAAGTACTACATTGTATTACTGAATACTACAAAATATTACAGTGTATTACTGAATACTACAAGGTATTACAGTGTATTACCGAATACTACAAAGTATTACAGTGTATTACTGAATACTACAAAATATTACAGGGTATTACTGGATACTACAAAGTATTACAGTGTACTACCGAATACTACAAAGTATTACAGTGTACTACCAAATATTACAAGGTATTACAGTGTACTACTGAATACTACAAGGTATTACAGGGTATTACTGGATACTACAAGGTATTACAGTGTATTACTGAATACTACAAAATATTACAGGGTATTACTGGATACTACAAAGTATTACAGTGTACTACCGAATACTACAAAGTATTACAGTGTACTACCAAATATTACAAGGTATTACAGTGTATTACTGAATACTACAAAATATTACAGGGTATTACTGGATACTACAAAGTATTACAGTGTACTACCGAATACTACAAAGTATTACAGTGTACTACCGAATACTACAAGGTATTACAGTGTACTACTGAATACTACAAGGTATTACAGTGTACTACTGAATACTACTATAAAGTATTACAGTGTATTACTGAATACTACAAAGTATTACAGTGTATTACTGAATACTACAAGGTATTACAGTATATTACCGAATACTACAAGGTATTACAGTGTATTACTAAATACTACTACAGTGTATTACAAGGTATTACAGTGTATTACTGAATACTACAAAGTATTACAGTATATTACTGAATACTACAAGGTATTACAGTATATTACTGAATACTACAAGGTATTACAGTATATTACCGAATACTACAAGGTATTACAGTATATTACCGAATACTACAAGGTATTACAGTGTATTACTAAATACTACTACAGTGTATTACAAGGTATTACAGTGTATTACTGAATACTACAAAGTATTACAGTATATTACTAAGTACTACAGCGTATTACCGAATACTACAAGGTATAACAGTGTATTACAGAATACTACAAGGTATTACCGTGTATTACTGAATACTACAAAGTATTACAGTATATTACTAAGTACTACAGCGTATTACCGAATACTACAAGGTATAACAGTGTATTACAGAATACTACAAGGTATTACCGTGTATTACTGAATACTACAAAGTATTACAGTATATTACTAAGTACTACAGCGTATTACCGAATACTACAAGGTATAACAGTGTATTACAGAATACTACAAGGTATTACCGTGTATTACTGAATACTACAAAGTATTACAGTATATTACTAAGTACTACAGTGTGTTACCGAATACTACAAGGTATTACAGTATATTACCGAATACTACAAGGTATTACAGTGTATTACTAAATACTACTACAGTGTATTACAAGGTATTACAGTGTATTACTGAATACTACAAAGTATTACAGTATATTACTAAGTACTACAGCGTATTACCGAATACTACAAGGTATAACAGTGTATTACAGAATACTACAAGGTATTACCGTGTATTACTGAATACTACAAAGTATTACAGTATATTACTAAGTACTACAGCGTATTACCGAATACTACAAGGTATAACAGTGTATTACAGAATACTACAAGGTATTACCGTGTATTACTGAATACTACAAAGTATTACAGTATATTACTAAGTACTACAGTGTGTTACCGAATACTACAAGGTATTACAGTATATTACCGAATACTACAAGGTATTACAGTGTATTACTAAATACTACTACAGTGTATTACAAGGTATTACAGTGTATTACTGAATACTACAAAGTATTACAGTATATTACTAAGTACTACAGCGTATTACCGAATACTACAAGGTATAACAGTGTATTACAGAAAACTACAAGGTATTACCGTGTATTACTGAATACTACAAAGTATTACAGTATATTACTAAGTACTACAGCGTATTACCGAATACTACAAGGTATAACAGTGTATTACAGAATACTACAAGGTATTACCGTGTATTACCGAATACTACAAGGTATTACAGTGTATTACTGAATACTACAAGGTATTACAGTGTATTACTGAATACTACAAGGTATTACAGTGTATTACTGAATACTACAAGGTATTACAGTATATTACCGTATACTACAAGGTATTACAGTGTATTACCGAATACTACAAAGTATTACAGTGTATTACTGAATACTACAGGGTATTACATTATATTACCGAATACTACAAGGTATTACAGTGTATTACTGAATATACTACAAAGTAATACAGTGCAGAATACGGCATACTAATAAGTACTACAGTATATTACTGTGTATTACAAAGATATTACACTAGGCAGTAGTATGTATTAACAACATTACGACGTTGATAAAGTGCTTAACGTCGCGTGTCGGATGCAGTTGAGCTGTCGTCGGGGCGAAGAATACGACAATGTCGGGTACGGTTGAGGTTCAAGTATACGTCATTGTCGGGTACAGTTGAGCTAGTGTTAAATGGAGTCAATGCCCCGACGACAGCTCAACTGAATCTGACATACGACGTTAAACATCAGAAAGCACTTTATTAACGTCGTAATGTTGTTAATACATACTACTACCTGGTGTAATATCTTTGTAATAAACAGTAATACACTGTAGTACTTAATATGCGGTATTGTTAACCGTCTGGATTTTTCAAGCGGGCAATACGGGTTTTTAGGCATTCTGATTGGCTTAGCGCTCTTGACGACGGGCTGATACTTTGCGGTATTGCCCGTCGTCAAGAAAAATGGTAGCTTAAAATGTAAACAAGCCCGAAAAACAAGTGTTAAGAAGCATTGGAAATGATTATATATCTAACTCCTACAATACGTTTATCGATAAAAACATTTTCATAGGAGAGAAACAACAACAGTGTCAAGTTTAACAGTTAAAATAACCAGATTCAGCAACATTCCGTCTGGATGCTTCTTCAACATGGCTATTTAACTAGCTACACTGTCCATAAAAACAAGTTATAACGTTTGCAGAAATAAATTCAAACAGAAGTGCTGCATTGAAATTCAAGATTGAGGTAAAAAGAGTACGAGAATGGCGTCAAAACAAGAAAAAAATTGTAGTTATGAAAGACAAACGTCAGAGGCTCGAGGGTGGTGGTAGAAAGTTAACTGACCAACAACTGGAGGATGATATTCTAAAATGGATACGGCGTGGTAATATGCTTCGTGTTTCTCGTAAACTCATCATGTTTAAAGCAAAGTCTATGTTTGACGAGACATGTGGAGAAGATAACGAATTGAAAGATTCATTTATTGCAAGTCGTGGGTGGTTGCAGAAATTTATGAAAAGAAATCATCTCTCGTGCAGGTGAGCTCTACTTTGAACCAAAACGTTAATTTAGAACGGGTTTGCTGCTCACTAATACCTTTGTACTCATGTAAAAATACAGTGTTTTTCACGTTATACTGTTTATATCAATTCCCTTACCCGAAAAATTTTAAGCTGGGTTTTTTTTGTAACAACTTTTACATACCTTCTTTTACAGACGGCGAACAACAATGGCCCAAAAAGACCCGGCGCAACTTATCAATAAGTTGGTAGCGTTCGTCATCCATATCCGTCGATTGAATATGAAAGCTGAATTTAACCCTTCCAATATCATAGCCATGGATGAAACACCAGTTTGGGCAGATATGGTAAGCAGTACTACAGTCAACAAAACTGGTCAAAAAGATGTTATGCTCAAAACAACTGGTCATGAAAAGGTTCGCGTTACTGTCTGCCTAGCTGCCAAAGCAGACGGTATCAAATTGAAACCATATATCGTTTTTTCCGGAGCTAAACGAGAGTCAGCTGCATTAAATGAAGAGTTCAAAACAAAATGTATCGTTGCATCATCAGGCAATGGTTGGATGAACGAGGAACTTACGCTACAGTGGTGCAAACAAGTTGTTGGATCTTTCTCCTTCGGTAAAAGGCTTCTTGTGTGGGATACATTCGAAGCTCATATGACCGACGAGGTTAAAGTTTCATTGAAAAAAATGAAAGTCGAAAGTGCTCTAATTCCAGGTGGGTGTACAAAGTACATTCAGGCCCCAGATGTGTATTGGAATAAACCTTTTTTAGGGTTTATTTCTGATATGTACGAGAAATGGTTGGCTAATGGTGTCCACCAATATACGGTAGGAGGAAACATGAAACAAGCCCCCCGACGCACAGTTGTAGAATGGATTTTACGTGCTTGGGAAATGATAAAAAAGATCTCATCATTGATTCATTTAAAGGTTGTGCCCTAAATCTAAAAAACGACGGGAGTGAAGACAACAAGATTCATTGCTTCAAAAGTACCCAACCTTGTTCTGCCGGTGCATCAGTTTTGGAAGACCAAACTAAGGTGGTAAATAATACCGATGCTGATGAAATTAACCCATTCGAACCTACCGATTCTGACATCGAGGATGCGAATGATCCTGGTAATCTTCTAGATGAAGATGAAGAAGAAGATGATTTTTTAACTGTTGTGTAAAAGAAATATAACTGAAATTAAATAAACGCCTCTCTCTTTTAAACGCCTCCCTCTAATAAACGCCCCCCTCAAAACTCGGAAAATTAAATAAACGCCCCGGGCGTTTATTTAAAGATTTACGGTATCTGTATTTGTAATTTAATAATACATCTTAAAGTACAGCGTTGTCTACAATGCTTCGTTGAAAATCACTGCATGATCTTACAAACGTGCATCGAATGGCATTGAAGATGATAGATTGCAGTAGAACGAAGTAAGGCTTTGCTGCAATTGGAAGTATCAACTGCTATGACTCTGTTTATTTTTGAGGAAATAGCGGCTTGCAAAAGAGCATGTCAAATACTTACATCCAAAAGTTTCTTTTTAGCAAGAGTGTTACAACATATTCTATCTAATTTCCTCTTTTTCAGGCACATATACTTTAGTCAATGTTTTTCTGTGTTAGGTATGCTCACTTGGTGCCTATAAGGATGTTTTGTCTAAAGCCAAAAGTTCTCGCGTTTTCGGCGGTGTTAAAGTACTAAAACGGAGATATTTCATAGCGTATTGAGTTGTAGCATTGTCAAACTAAAAAAAATCACAAAAAGTCACATTATTTTTTCATCTCTCTGTTTTTTGAGTTTTGATATTTTGTCACCATTCTTATGAATTTCATGATTATTTTTTTCAATGTTAATTTGTAAATATTCAACCCGCAACGCCTCAAGTCATATATATGGAAAGAAATTACTTTTTCGAACTGTATATTCGAATGCTTTTTCAGTCCTTGTTTCAATTGAACAATTGTAAATAGATGCCAGAAAAGCTTTCAGGTTATCTGAATGCAATTTGAGTTTAGGAAACCAAATAAATAAACTTACAGTACTAAAGTTGAATAAAAGTTTAAGCCAGTACGAAAGCATTTCACTGGTTTCTTTTTAAAAACTGCATAAAAAGGCTATAAAAACTGAGAACACCAAAAAAGCCAAAAACCTTATAAAAGGACTCTTGTTAGACTCGGAATGGTTTTGCAAAGCTGATAAAATATCTGAGTTAGTGTGGCCTTAGCTTCTTTCCATAACCACAAAAGTCAGATTTAGCTGCCGTATAAACGAATTTCAGGTAGGTTAAAATCAGAGAAGGGAGCGCGAGGGTGTCTATTACTGATAAAGGCGCTAAAATTATTAGAGCGCTTGAAATGTTTAACTGGAAAACTAATTACTGTACCGCTCCCTTTTGTTGCGTGCATGAAAAACGCCTCCGTATCCGTATCTTCACATGGACATTTACTCAGTGACAAACAATATTTGTTTAATTCATAAACCCTTTTTAGTTAACAGCTTCAAAAATGCGCTGATTCAGTGAAATTTTTGCTTTTCGCAATATTTTATCTAGTATAGTATTATCAGAACGACAAAGCGTAACATAGAAAACTATACCATTTTAAAAAACTAATTTCTTTCCCCTTTCAAACAGATCTCTGTAATACCATTTCTTAATCCTCTCTTCAAGTTTCGTTTTTTTTCTTAATAAAAATTGTCCTGCACTTCTTGAATTGCCTAAAATGCCCAACAGCTCATTATTCGGTAAAATATTACAGTCGTATGAAAGTGATTTGCTGATTCATGATATAATAAGGTGTGATACTTAATTACGTACATCAATTACGCATAATATCACATAACACAATATTACTCAGTGTAATACGACATAATAAGGTGTGATATCACCTTAGCATAATAACACATAATTTTCACGCATGTCAGCTAATACATGTCAGCTAATACAATTGTCCAGTTACACTAATTAATGAATTTTTGATTAAACGTCCGTAATGTCTGTATTTCTTGCTTTGTGACAGTGTTTATGCATGCATGTTCGGTTGATTATAGCATCGGTTAAGTGTATTGAAATGTTCTTTCAAAGACCGCTGACTTACTTTACAGATAAATTATTCCACCGGCACGATATCAAAGAAAAAAATATTCTATCGGCAGTAAACTTTTTCCACTAAAAGCCTTTGAATCGTTCACAGTGCCATCTCGGTAATTGCGGTTAAGTGGATCACAGAGAGATTAGAAAAAGTGTATTACCGAATACTACAAAGTATTACAGAATATTACTAAGTATTACAGTGTATTACCGAATACTGCAAAGTATTACAGTGTATTACCGAATACTACAAGGTATTACAGTGTATTACCGAATACTACAAGGTATTACAGTGTATTACCGAATACTACAAAGTATTACAGTGTATTACCGAATACTACAAAGTATTACAGTGTATTACCGAATACTACAAAGTATTACAGTGTATTACCGAATACTACAAAGTATTACAGTGTATTACCGAATACTGCAAGGTATTGCAGTGTATTACCGAATACTACAAAGTATTACAGTGTATTACCGAATACTACAAAGTATTACAGTGTATTACCGAATACTACAAAGTATTACAGTGTATTACCGAATACTACAAAGTATTACAGTGTATTACCGAATACTGCAAGGTATTGCAGTGTATTACCGAATACTACAAAGTATTACAGTGTATTACTGAACACTACTATGTATTACAGTGTATTACTGAATACTACAAAGTATTACAGTGTATTACCGAATACTGCAAGGTATTGCAGTGTATTACCGAATACTACAAAGTATTACAGTGTATTACCGAATACTACAAAGTACTACAGTGTATTACCGAATACTACAAAGTATTACAGTATATTACTGAATACTACAAAGTATTACAGTGTATTACTGAATACTGCAAAGTATTACAGTGTATTACCGAATACTGCAAAGTATTACAGTGTATTACCGAATACTGCAAGGTATTGCAGTGTATTACCGAATACTACAAAGTATTACTGTGTATTACTGAATACTACAAAGTATTACAGTGTATTACCGAATACTGCAAAGTATTACAGTGTATTACCGAATACTACAAAGTATTACAGTGTATTACCGAATACTACAAAGTATTACAGTGAATTACCGAATACTGCAAAGTATTACAGTGTATTACCGAATACTACAAGGTATTACAGTGTATTACCGAATACTGCAAAGTATTACAGTGTATTACCGAATACTACAAAGTATTACAGTGTATTACCGAATACTACAAAGTACTACAGTGTATTACCGAATACTACAAAGTATTACAGTGTATTACCGAATACTGCAAAGTATTACAGTGTATTACCGAATACTGCAAAGTATTACAGTGTATTACTGAATACTACAAAGTATTACAGTGAATTACCGAATACTGCAAAGTATTACAGTGTATTACCGAATACTACAAGGTATTACAGTGTATTACCGAATACTACAAAGTATTACAGTGAATTACCGAATACTGCAAAGTATTACAGTGTATTACCGAATACTACAAGGTATTACAGTGTATTACCGAATACTGCAAAGTATTACAGTGTATTACCGAATACTACAAAGTATTACAGTGTATTACCGAATACTGCAAAGTATTACTGTGTATTACCGAATACTACAAAGTATTACAGTGTATTACCGAATACTACAAAGTATTACAGTGTATTACCGAATACTACAAAGTATTACAGTGAATTACCGAATACTGCAAAGTATTACAGTGTATTACCGAATACTACAAGGTATTACAGTGTATTACCGAATACTGCAAAGTATTACAGTGTATTACCGAATACTACAAAGTATTACAGTGTATTACCGAATACTGCAAAGTATTACAGTGTATTACCGAATACTACAAAGTATTACAGTGTATTACCGAATACTACAAAGTACTACAGTGTATTACCGAATACTACAAAGTATTACAGTGTATTACCGAATACTACAAAGTGTTACAGTGTTGTATTACTGAATACTACAAAGTATTACAGTGTATTACTGAATACTACAAGGTATTACAGTGTATTACTGAATACTACAAGGTATTACAGTGTATTATCGAATACTACAAGGTACTACAGTGTATTACCGAATACTGCAAGGTATTGCAGTGAATTGCTGAATACTACAAAGTATTACAGTGTATTACCGAATACTACAAGGTATTGCAGTGTATTACCGAATACTACAAAGTGTTACAGTGTTGTATTACTGAATACTACAAAGTATTACAGTGTATTACTGAATACTACAAGGTATTACAGTGTATTACTGAATACTACAAGGTATTACAGTGTATTACTGAATACTACAAAGTATTACATTGTATTACCGAATACTACAAACTATTACAGTGTGTTACTGAATACTACAAGGTATTACAGTGCATTACCGAATACTACAAAGCACTACAGTGTATTACAGTATATTACAAGTACTACAGTGTATTATCGAATACTACAAGGTATTACAGTGTATTACCGTATAAAGCTATTACACCAGGTATTAGAATGTATTAATAACATTACGATGTTTAACGTCGTGTGTCGGATGCGCACTTAAGCTGTTGACGGGGCCAAGAATACGACATTGTCGGGTAAAGTTGACGTTGTGTTAAGGTTCAAGTATACGTCGTCATTGTCGGGTACAGTTGAGCTAGTGTTACATGTAGTCGAAGCCCGAGATCGGTTGCCGTTTGTTGTCAGCATAAACATTTAAAGATGTCGAACCTTCCCCACTGCATTTGTCTCTCTTGGCTTGTTGTTTTTATCACTTTCCACTACTGTTCTTGTTATTTTTTTCTCTGGAATATCGATAACATTTTTCACATCAGTTAATTTACTAAGTCCTTAAACTTTACACCCAAACCTCTGTATTTGTTATAAAATAACATTCGTCACGCTTTCCCTCCCTCATGTTTTTCGTCGTTTCGTGCGCGCTGGCTAGCTAGCTAGCTAGCTAGTGCTAGCAGTAACTATTTTGAAATTTATAAAAAAAGTCACATAATTATTCAGGGTTGCTACGTCTCCTCAAAACTTTTGATTTTAAAAAATCTTATCAAATCTCTTCTAAAAAGTAGCTCGCTAGCTCTAGCTAGCTAGCTAGGTATAGATTTTTTAACAACTTTTTCCTCAAATCTTCCAAATTTTAATTTTAAAACCTGTTGCATTTTTTATTTTAAAATGCTATCTTCAATTATGACATTACCTTTACAATCTCCTCAAATCTTCTCAATTTCTTTGGAAAAATATCCTAAAACTTATTATTTTAGTTTGATGCATTTTGCACTGTGCTTATAACTTTAAGACCAAATAACTCGGAAAAGAGTGATGGCGTCACTTGATTCATTCTTATGTGAGCAGCTATAGGGGCTACAGGGACCAGATTGGCCACCCAATCCCTTTAGGAATGTATATTTGATGACCCCTAGCCTAATTGTGGAATAGCAAACAAGCACCTTTTACTTAATGATTATCTATTATAACAAAAGATGTTGGCCAAATTTTTTAATTTTCCTTATGCAAAACTTGCGTTTTTATGTAATTTTTACCTCACCATAGGTCAAGACATTGTGAAAACATTTTCGTTGAAGAAAAAGAGAAAAAGAAAAAAGAGTCTGTGCACTTCAGCATTATTCCCACTGAAGATGATAAGCTCAAGTCATCTCTCATAAACTTTAAGAAAAGGCCCAATTCTTATAAACGAATAAAGCGGGTGTGAAAAACTAGTCAGAAATTTGAAAAAGCTAAGCATGATTGACCTTTAAATAAACATGACATATTATATATATAATAAAGTTATTATAATACAAATAAGCAATGAATTTTTTTTATTTCTATATCAACCATAAAAGTTATCTCATAAAAAATTATAATTTCAGTCGTGGAAGGCATGATCGTTTAATATTATGAAGAAGACGGCATAAAAGAAAAAGGAGGGGAAAAGTATTAAAGGTATTTTAGATAATTTGGTGCTTTTAATAAGATTAAATGGTAGAAAAAATCATTTTCAAAAGTTCAGACTTGCCATGGCTATCAGCATTCTGTTACTTATAATTTTATGTGCCATAAGAATTTTGGTCAACAATGCTTTTTCTTCTAAACTTTCAATTTGACAAAAGAAACATATCGATAACTTATGGCCTTTAAATTTAAAAGTAACAAACAAATTTATTATTTCACTTTCGTGGTGTTTCTATGAAGTAAAAATCTAAAAAGAGTTTTACAGAAGAGAAAGGTGATGAGATATATTTTTTTTTTTATATTTATCGTCTTATCATCACCTTCTCATCGCCAGTGACGAACAGTTTCCACTGAATTGCGAGTCCTCAGTGCAGAGTGGGATCAGGCCTTGGAACTCATTTACATATAACTTTGAAGTGCTATAAATTGTATTTTAGTGAGCAGGTTAAGAAATACATGTATACAATCATATCCGGACTAATAAAGTGTAAAAATATTTGTAATTCATTTTTTGAGTTTTCTTAAATGTCAGGATTTTATGACTCATTTGCGGAATTCTTGGTTGTGAACAAAATGAAAACTCCTGCTCAGCTATTTTTTCAGGGATTGACAGTTTGGCAAAGTTCAACCATGGATTTGATTAACTTTTATTATGTTTGTATATATTATTTTTTTATTTTATTTATATTTTTGTTTTTATTATATATCATAAAAAAAGAAACTTTTTTAATAAAAATTTTAAATTTTTTATTATTATTTTTTTTTTATGTATGACAAACATAAAGGTCCGTATTTTAAGAAGTAGTTAAAAAAAAATTGTATACATAAAACAATGAGTAAAAATGTAGCTATTTGGGCAGTTAAAAAGGGTTACTGTCACCATAAAATGCACGCAAACTTTTTGCCATGCATTCAAATGGTCAGATAATCATGCTGGTTATTCATGCTTGCAAATGACCTTATTAACCTTTAGAGTGCTTTTCTCTTAACTTTCTTATGCAACTTTAATTTTGATTTGTTACACTGTCTAAGGACAAATTTTGTCATCACAGTTATGTTTTGTTAATAATATTCTCTGTTATTTGCAAAATAAGGCGCAATTATATTATTTTATTATACATTTGTTTCTAAAATGGACATGATTTACATTTTTTTTCAGTACTGTAATTAAACATTTTGCTAAAGAATGCACCCAAAGAACCTCACTTTATCATTGTTGCAACGTGAGAGATATGGGCGGCATGCATCACATGGAAAATTATTGGAATTTTTAGAACACAAAACTGCAAATCACAATAGTGTACATCTGGTATGATCATTTCTATTTTTTTTTGCTTTTAATTGATTTTGTACAATACATTTAACATAAAAAATTATTTCAGGGAAACCAATAATTATTTGGTATTTGTTTATTTAGACTTACCACCTACACCAACCAGCAAGATCCACATTTGTGATAACATTTAGTCCAGACAGGTATACAAATATTACTATTATAAATTATATAGGTGTAATCAGTGTTTTGTAACAGGAAAAACATGTAAATACTTGTGCTGACAGACAATGCAAAAGATGGCCCAAAAATCCAAATTTTCCTGATTTGTAAATATATAAAATTCGAAAAAATCAGTTTCATCATATGTTAAAACTTTTCACAGTAATTCCTCTTGATTATTTAGCAAAGATTTTAAGTCAAAACTATGGTCATAAGGCAAGTTATTAAATTTTACCAGTTATAAGGATTTCATAGCAATTGAAGGAGTTGTTTCGAGTAGTAGCCATTATCTCAAGTTCTAGCAGGTATGGGACCTAAGAAGTTAAAAGATTGGTGTCCAAGGTAAATATCAACTCAGTATAAATGTCATAGTTATGCTGCATACAGCAAAAAAGAGTTATTGTAAAAATAGCAATAACAATTGCTTGTATTCCATTGCTTATACATCATTTCTACTTTTGCACATTTACTGATTTAAAAATCCAGCATTTGTTAACACATTTTTAGAACGAAAATTGCCACCAGTCATGGTAACCACACGGTGATAGTATCAGACTGTTACTCATGCAAGGTCATACACACCCTACATGGTCATCTAAGAACACCTTGGTGTGCATCATTTCATCCAAGAATCAACAGTATTTTAGCTTCTGGCTGCCTTGGTGGACAAGTACGTTTATGGGATTTAAATGTAAGAAATTATTATTTGCTTTAATTGTGCCTCTTAGGGACTGTTTTTAAGGAGGCAGGCCCGCTTGACAAACCAACCTGACTCACTTGCCTATCTCAGTTAGGCGAGCTGGCTCTGAACAATAAAACATTAAATATATAATGCAGAACAAAAGAAATAATTTTTATAAAAGAATCTGATTACGTGAGCATAATAAACCATCTTGCCTAGATGAACCAGCCCACTTTGTCACTGTTTATATGGAGTTTAGCCTGCTTGCCAAGATCGTAGATTGCTCTGGGAAAAAATTCACACTAGTGTAAATTTCTGCATGTAGAATGTTGAATCTTTTTCCACCCTGGGAGAAATGATGTTAATTAATATTTACAGGAAACATATAGACTTAATTTAAAACAAAATAATGCATTTTAAATAATATTACTTTGAATGAATAAATCATTATGGAAAAAGTTTAATTTTAATTTTAGGGCTATGCTCCATGGTAAAATTAAAAAAAAAGAAAAGTCAATGAGTCAATGCCATATAGTTTAGTCTAGTGACAAAATATTAAGACATTGTTTGAAGAAGCATGCAGCTACTAAGTTGTGAACTCAGAGCCATTTTGAGCTGAAAGAGGTTTTGAAGGGATGTGTACTGGGTCCCTTTAAGGTGAGAAGAAGGTTCAGTTGCTATGATTCTCCATTGTATTTCTTCCTTGGACCTTGGTAAATCTTCTGGGCCATTTAGCATTGCTGCCCAAATTTTTTCTACTGTTCATCATCATTCATCATTCTCGGCTTAACGTCCGTTTTCCATGCTAGCATGGGTTGGACGGGGTATATTAATGACCCTCTTCCAATCTGATCTGTGTTAGATCTAAACTCAACTTCCTCTGTATCAAGTCTGTCCTTATAACCTCCTGCCAAGTCTTTCTCGGTCTGCCCCCGGGCTTTGCCCCAGGAACTATCAAGTCTCTACGCTTTCTTACCCAATTATCCTCCTCCATTCTTTCCAAGTGCCCCAGCCAATTCAATCTTCTTATCTGGATAACATCTTTAATTCTACGGAGACTTAGCCTGCTTCTTAGCTCATCTGAACTCTTTCTGTCTCTCAGACTGGCGTTACACATCCACCTAACCATTCTCATATCATTCCTTTCTAAACGGTCAAGATCTTCCTGCTTCACTGCCCATGTCTCACTACCATACAACATAACACTTCTTACACAGGCCTCATACAACATACCTTTTACCTCAATTGACAGGACTCTGCTAGTCAACAAAGGAAGTAACTCTCTGAACTTTTTCCAAGCAGAACCTATTAAAACTGAATTATCCGTTCCACTCTCTAAACTTATAAATTTGTCTTTCACTTCAGGCATTTTTCCTTCTAATTTAAAAACTGCCAGGGTTATCCCTATTCATAAAAAAGGATCCAAATTGGAACTTACAAATTATCGACCTATATATATCCTTACTTTCAAACATTGATAAGATATTTGAAAAACTTATATATAAACAGGTGTATGGGTTTCTTGAAGCTAGCAATGTCCTGTATAAGCAACAATTTGGTTTCAAAAAAAATTACTCAACCTGTCAATCACTAATGAATATCTCTCAAAAAATTATGGATGCTCTTGATAAAGGAAATTATGCATGTGGAGTGTTTATTGATCTCCAGAAGGCTTTTGATAATGTTGATCATGAAATTCTGCTTACCAAGCTTCATCATTATGGAATTCGAGGTAATGCTCTCTCTTTATTTAGGTCCTACTTAATAGGTCGTCAACAATTTGTATCTTTAAATGGAGCTAGATCAGCAAATAATCTTACCAGACATGGTGTCCCTCAAGGCTCTGTTTTAGGACCACTTTTATTTTTAATTTATATTAAACGACTTGAATTGTGCAATTATAACTATTCTATGGTACACCACTTTGCTGATGATACAAACCTCCTGCATTTCAGTGACTCTTTGAAACAACTGGCCAAACAAATGAATTTAGACCTCAAGCTTCTCTGCCATTGGCTGAATGCTAATAAGATTTCTCTTAATGCTAGCAAGACAGAATACATTATATTTAAACATGCACATAAACCTCTTAATTATGATTTTAGGCTTCTCATCAATGGTAAAAGGCTTATGCCTAGTGATTCTATTAAATATCTTGGTGTTCTATTAGATTCTGATTTAAGCTGGAAGACTCAGATCAATAATACTGTTGCCAAGCTCAAGAGGGCTAATGGAGCTTTAGCTAAACTTCGTCATTTTGTGCCTCAAAATGTCCTTATCCTAGTCTACTATGCCATTTTTCATTCCCACCTGCAATATTGTAATCAAATTTGGGGTCAACCAAATAGTCTTGATGTTAATCGTATTGCTGTTTTACAAATTTTGCTATCAGACTAATGACTTTTTAATCTCGAAGAGCATCATCTAGTATCATCTATGGCAATCTGGAAATCCTCAAATTCAATGATATTGTCCAGTGTCAGAACATTCTGTTTTTGCATAAGCTCTTTCATGATAAAATGCCTGCTACTATCCAGAATACTTTTGCGGTTGACTTCAACCATGCCCAGAGCACTTGTGCAGAAAAGGCTGGCTTGATCAATCTTCCTACTGTCAATACCGTTTGTTTTGGTAAAAATTCTATTAGATTTAACACCATTAAATCCTGGAATAAGATACAGACATCAATGAATAAAAAAATTTGTTTCCATAGATTACTTTGGTCTTAAAAGTGATCTAAAGAAGTATTTTATTGCCTCTTATTAATTTGTAACAAATTTTCCCTTTGTTCTCACACGGTTTATTTATCTGGTGATTATATATGTTCGTGCCGTCTTGTGTGTCCTGTGCCGTCTATTGTACTCTTCCAAGGGTGGCCTTATCCTCGTCTTAGCTTCTGCTATTAGGTAAGGTCTCCCTTCAAAAATAGTTTGTTTGTTTTTTCTCTTCATATTACCAATTTATTTAATTATTTGAACTGTACAGCTATTTTTGATTAATAAAATTATCTTATCTTATCTTATCTTATCTTATCTGATGAAATCCCCGATCCGCTGCCATGAGCCCTTCACCTAACACAAATATTGTTTCATTATTATGCAATTATTTATTTTCTTATTTCATTCTTTTTTTTACATTGCCAACGACGATGATGTAAAATGTGATGCACAGCTCAAAAGGACATTACATCTATGACATGGAAAATTTTCTTTTGTTTAGAATATAACTGATGACAATGTGATCTTTTCGTTGCAATCCGTGATAGCATCGATTAGTTTTCATCCAGTTGATGACATACTAGCAATTGGCACGACTAATAAGATCATCCTTTTCGACTGGAACCAACGTCGACAGCTGCGAATCATTCAGACGAAACATCATTCGGAAAGTGTTAGGTAAGTTGCTTCCCTTCTTTTCTGTCAGTTACTTTTGTAATCAGATCATTTAAGATTGTGTCGGGTTTCTATTCCACTGTTACCTAATTAGAAGCATGAATTTATATGTTCCATACTTAGGCTTGTGCGATTCCTACAATATGGAAGCAAATTACTAACAGGAATTGCAAATGCATCCACTCAGTATTGTAAGGTACGTAGTTTATTGTTATCACGTGCATTGGTCTTGTTGTTTTTGCATTTCACGCCAAAATCACTGAGCAGATGTCTTATTTTCAAAGAGTTCAGAATAAAGCACATTTCTGTATATGCGTGACCCTAAAACACACCTGTTTCCTTCATTCTGAACATTGTTTTAGTTTAGATTCCTAGCCACTATATAAGAGAATGTGTTTTCTTTTTAGCCGACGAGTCTGAATGTAAGCACGAGAGGGTATGTACTAAATTATTTTTTATAAAGTTAATTTATTTTTCTGTAAACTATAAAATTATGTTTAAGTTTTGTGCAAACTGAACCATTGTTTTTTTTCTCCCTATATATTAGGAACTCATCTGGCCAGGCTGTTGTACAAACAGTTACTTGCATGCGAATGCAAAAGAGACCATCAACAAATCAAAATGTCGACAGCGCTACAACCACAAAAAGAAGTAGAAATAAAAAAAGCCCGAATGTCCAGACTGAGGGCACAACAAGCGCATCGTCTAGTAGGGTTCATCTTCAGGATCAGCTCGCTCCTTGCGACCATTCCCAAGAGGCAGGTTCTTCGACAAACGCTAACATCAATACATTGAATGAGGAAGACAGGGCTAGTAATACCGCATCAGCGCTAAACGTAGACTCTGCTACTGCTGTTGCGAATATGTCCGTTGATCAGCAGTCTAACACAAACGATTTTCAACATAACACTGACGATCGAAGTTTTACACAAGTGGAAAGAGAAGAGGTGTCCCTCAATAGGTTAAGACTTCACAGACCTTTGTCTTCTAGAAGTCTGACGCCGCTTTCTTCGCAAATGAATGCTGTTGCCACGCTACGTCCGACATCTTCCTCAACGTTATCGCTGCTTTCCGACGAGACTGAAAGTAATGAGGACTTAAATAGTTCGATAAGTTTTGCAACTACTGCTAGTGACGAGGACGTGGAGTCACGTTCTATAAATGTCTCACGGCAAGTTCGATCGGAAATTTGGAATTTTACTCTTGGTGAAGCAATGCCATCAGATCAGGTAATGGTATGTAAAACAATTCAAATTTAGTTCAGATTTGTATCTTCGTCCTAAATCTCGGTGGATTTTTAATTAAGTAAAATTTGATTAAACTTTCTCAATTTAGGTTTCAGAAAGCTTGAATGAAATAGATGTTTCTGTTGAGGGAGCCGCCTCAACCATTCCCGTGCACGGCTTTGTCACCTTCCCATCATCTGATGCCGGTGGACACAGCGCTAGTATATCCAATCTAAGTAGAATGAGAGCACAAACAGCTGTGGCAACCGCTACAGCAAGGTCCAGTCACCACGTCCACACAGCCGTTGTAATCGCATCGCAAGAAGACGAGCACTCAGAGGCGGCTCTGCAAACCGCAGTCAATCGTGCTATTGCGGGTGCGTTCGCAGGGAGTGGGGAAGGTGCTGTTGCTAATAACATTATCGACACTACGCATCGACTTCAGTTATGGGACTCAAATTGCAGTCAGTACCCAGATATTAAGGATGGTATGTTGTTGCAATTAATTTTGGGCGTTCGTTTTAAATGTTGATTCGAATCTCGGATTTTGTTTTGCTCTTGTGTATTATTGATATAATTTTGCGAAGTTAATACGGCTTCAATTATGTATTAAATTATGTACTCTTTATTATTTCCTAATTGTAGAAAACAAGAACGTGGTTGTTCCGTTCTGTAAAATACATAACGATTCAAGCGTTGATGTTTCGCAAGATGGTAGTCTTGTTGCGGTGTTCGTGCCGAGCGAGCATGGTTTTCCGATGGATGCACAGCTTCAAGTCATTTCGCTACGGCCAGAATCTTATCTACAGTGTATATACTCTAGGAAATATGGTATGCGAATTTTTTCTTTACGTTTTGTTCTGGATTTTAGTTAGTACTGCATTTTTTTTAACAGCCCCAGTCAGCGCAAATACAAGTGAATCTTTTTTCACTATTTGCTATTGTATACTATTTGGACATAATTATTCCTAGTAAAGATTTTAAAAATCAAAGACAAGAACGTATTTGAATTTTTATTGATTTATTTGATTCTTTCCGTCTGCTTTTCGTAATATTTTAAGGCATCGCATTAAGTGGGAGCGCGGCATCCCAAGAACACCAGCCAACATGATGACCAAGTATAAATTGACATGGAGGAAGGGTGTTTTGTCTGACGGATTTGCTAAAAGAAGGACGGGGTTTTGTTTAGACGGAGTTAGATATACGTCTTTAGGACATGGTCAAACAGTCTTCCTTGTGCTTAAACCAACACAAGATAAGTCACAAACCAGGGAAAGAAGAAAAAACGTTTTGTCGTGTGAATACCACGTGCATTACAATAGAGGCTTTTTATCAATGCGTTTTTTAGGTCCTAACGCTGTATCAGTGAGCCTCTCTCCACTCAGTAGATTTGTTTTGGTTGGGTTAGCATCACGGAAACTTCATTGGCATCTCACTGCTCACCAGGTAAGATTTCTTAAAACACCTGGCTTCTCACTATAAAATAAAATTTAGTCCGTGTATGTAAATTAAGTTGTGGCAACTGTTTTTCAACAAAGAAGATGTTGACTTCAGATGGTTTTCGTTGCGTTGCAAAAGTATAATAAAAAGGTGATTTTTTTACATCAGTATCCGCTATACGGTGATACATTCATAGAATAGATTTTGCGGCCTTGCTTTTAAAACACGTGGTGTTGTTTTCTTTTTCAGCTGGTGGGGCAGATTCTTCAACTACCGAAAGACGACGAATTTGTACATTCCGACACAACAAAGGTGCACAATTCTCTACGTCTTCTGTATTTTATGCTTGGTGTTATATCATCTGTGATATTATATTTTTGGGATGGAAAACTTCTTCCGCGTAAGTAGTTATACCATGCAAATTTGTATTTAGGCACTTTCTAATATTCTACACAAGTGCAGTCAAACTCAACGGTCCAACGTAAGTGTCAACACTGTGCGCTTTCATCCGAGTCCTGGTATGGGTATAATCTACGGAACAAACAGAGGTCATATTCAACATTGTCATATTGGGTAAGTACATTTTGTTTTAAAGAATGCGGGCGTTATAATAAAAACGATTTTGCGTTACTTTGTGATTGAAATGCCGCAAAAAAATGTATAAACGTCTATTTCCGCAGTTTAAGTAGAGTTTTAACCGAAATGTTAAATTAAAAGTCACGGGAAAACGAGAATTGTGGTATTGCTAGCCCATATCCCGCATCGGCATTTCGTTCATTCTTGTTCGCCTATTAGTATTAAGTAATGAATTACATCTACCAAGAGGTCCGAGGTAGACTAGTCGCTAACCTGTGGAAAATCCACAAAAAGTCACCCGTCGCAATAGAGTTGATCGCGTTTGTTATTTGTAGTTGGAATATTTCGTGCATGGTTAAGCATGACCCGGTTTTGACCAAAAAACAGACAAATACGGCTATTATATTTAAATCTCTGTTTTAGTGCTTTTGATTATGAAAGTGAATTTGATATGATTATGAAAAAATAGTTTCCATATTGAGCGTCAACAATTATTTATGAATGAACATTTATATGGAAGAAAGCGTTAATTTGTATGGAATATTTATGCCGGTGTTGGAAAAAACATTTAGGACATGCGTTTATTCTGGAAAAGGTGTTTTGTTTGTTTGGAGTGACTAAGGAAAACTTATGGACGGAGTTTTAGAGTGCATTGTAAAAGGTGTTTTTCGATTCAGTGATTTCATCTTTCTTTTTATTCTCTATCAGGCCCGACATGAATCTAAATGAAAAGAAAAAGATTATTAAAAAGAAGTTGAAATAACTGCATCTTTATCAGACAGAACATATACAAATGGCAACGAATCTAGAAGTACTTATGCATTCTTACCATTCTCCAAGTATTCGCTGTCGTCTAGTAGGATGCTACCACGATGAAAATACTTCGTTATTTAGTTGGATGGCATCGTGAAAAAGACTTGGTGGTCCAAGATGACCTGATTGTAACCAATAATGCACATGTGGAGTTCATCTGAACTATCCATTATACGTTTCCGGACTTCTTAGCAAGATTAACCGTCTCAAATGGTTTGGGAAAGAAGAAATCTCATATCACTTATTTACTTTAAACTTTGTATTAAAGCGAAGCTATATATCATATAATATTTTTTATGTACATATTTTCTATTTTTGTACATACTCACATCACTATTTGTTGTACATTATTTCCTTCTGTGGAATACATTAATAACTTTAATTTTATTGAAATGACATATTGGCGCTTTTGGTTGTACATCAGTCATATGATGTACAACCAACCAACTAACCATTAGTTGTCATTCATCAGTCAATCTTATTGTCGAACGATCTCTCTTTTGTGAGGTCCTCTGAGACTAGAATCGAAAATAATTCTTAAAAAAAAGCATATTTCTTCTTGGCTATATCACGTATAGCCTCAACGTATTCACGTCTTTTCTCTTATTTTACACAGATTCTCATGTCCCAGTGAATGTTTTAGCAACATGCCCTTACACAAGTAACATTATTCGTTTTAAACGGAGAAAACTTGAAAATCAGTATCGCAAAAGTGAACAGACGAATGTTAAACATGACGTAGTTGATACATCACTACAATCTTGCTTTTAAAGTTATGTTCCTAATGCTCCGCAGGGTTCAGAACTTTTGCTTTGAAATGTGTAAACTGAATAATTCTTAAAATTGCTGCGATGTCCACATTATGAATAAAAACGCGACGGCCCATATAGAAGTTCGAAGAATCAGAAGAGTGGACCGTGCTGACGCCAGTAAACATTAGTAAGATTTTCGATCCAACTAAAAACCTAAGATTCTAAGTTGGTTTGTGGATTTAAACAAGTTTAAAGTGCGTATATTATTGAAAGTGAGAGAATGATTGCTTGTATTATTGTTCGTGCATGTAGAGTAGATGTTAAAAACCAAAAAAAGTTTTTTTAAGAAAATGAGACTGGGAATGGCTAGCAATATAAGAACAAAATAAAGTGAATGATAAGGCTTAAATTTTTCTGATACTCTCATATCTTTAGCATTTTAAGATATATAAATATTCTTTTTAATAAAAAATAAGAATACGAAGAACTGCGAATATGATTCGAAGCCATTAATGTGAAAATTATTTTTTTTAATTCGTGTTAGATTTTCCATCGATAAAAGTCAGTGCTCTTATTAATCTCGCTTAATTTCGACGGCAACGCCAGTGAGAGACAAAAAGACCTGGGAGCGAGGTTGTGTTCTTTATAACTTTTTAGAAAATAAACACCTCATTCTGTATTCCATGTTGTTGCTAGGCGATATTTTTAGATAAATTCAAAACACGTGTTTTTGTTACATCTCGTTGTAGCTGCCAACTAGACACTCGAGTTAGAGCGTTGTCATAACAACATGACTTTTTATGGGTTTTTTAAGTACATGTAGACAGTCTAAAAATGAAAGCAATTGGGAAGTATTTTGTAGTATTTATACTAATTGTAATTTTTATTGCATTTCTACGCTTTATACTTGATTTGAAATCTCTGTTGAATGTACCCAGTAAAACAGAATCAGCTTTACTAAATGGAATACCCCATGTCGCTCTAGTGGTTGGGGTTTTAAGCAAGTTGACTGCACGAAATAGAAGAGATTCAGTCCGTCTGACGTGGTTTCAAAGTTGTCGGCGACATTCAACCGTAGTGTGTCGGTTTTTCACAGATACCATCGAAGATATTGCACTTGAAGAAAAAAGACGTTATGTCAACGAATCAAACACTCACAACGATTTAATTTTCATGCCGTATAAAGGTACAAACTTTCACAATTCTTCATCCCACACGATTGACTTGGTTGTCGGGAAAAAAGCCGTTAGATAAAAATTTCGTCAGTAAAAGATTTTCGTCGACGAAAAATTTCATTATCTAGCAAAATTTTTGTCACTTTTTACCTAGGAAGAAATTTCACTTTTGCTGGTGAAATTATTAATATATATCTATATAAAACTTTAAATTTTTATTCATACTTTTATTATCATCTTTTAAGGTGGTCCTATACCTGAAAATCACAAAAAAATCATTTTTTTAATTTTATCGTTTTTATACATTTTGGTATGCGTAGAAAACAGTGGCATAGTTCGTTTTTTATGAAAAAACCCGGAAATTGCTCTATTTCGTTATCAAAAATTAGTAGTAGTGTTCAAAAATCAAAAATTCTCCTTGGATACGGCCTTAGCAACGTCTTTTCCTCTTCTTATTTGGCCTAAAACTTAGTTTTTACACCAAACCCGGGGTTTCATTTTAATCTATGGGCCTTGGGTTGTCAGCAGTTGTTTCGAGGTATAGCTAAAAATGGAATAAAAGCGTGTTTGAAGAGTGTGTTGTTGTGGAGAGATTTGGCTTGCCTTGTTCCTAGTATACTTATTAAAACAGTATCTCATTGGTGTATAAATAAAGTGGGAAGCTTTTTATCATGTTTATTATGTTGGAATGTATTGGTCACATTCATAAAGGAGTTGATGGACGCTTGCGAAAACTAAAGGCAACAAACAAAGCTCTGCTATCACATGGAAAACCCTTAGCTAGCTAGCTAGCTAGGTGGAAAAGGAAGACTCACAGAAAAAGTAATAAATTAGCTGCAAAATTATTTTGGTATAGCTGTTCGTCAGTGCACTGGTACATCTGTGTATCAACTGAAGAAGGCAATTAGTGCAACATTGTACCATTGTTCTCGTGCATTTGATTGGTACTTCAAACATCGAATGTGTCCACGTACTCTGGTAATAGCCGGTATCACTATCAAGCTGACCGATTGAATGGCACAAGTACGTATAAGGAAACACCTGGCTTACCAGTAGCAATTCGTGAAGCCATTAAACCAGTGTTTTTTATCTTAGTGACAACAAGCTACTGAGCAAATATTTGCACGGTCAGACTCAAAACAACAATGAGTCAATAAATGGTGTCATTTGGAAGCGTTGCCTGAGGATGTTTATGTTTGACGTAGTACCATAGAAATGGGTGACAAAAAGATAAAATGTAGCATTTGAATAGAGTTTTCATTGACATTAATATCTAGTCATCATAAATAAAGATTTTTGACATAACAGCTTCATAGTTACTGTAAATCTGGCTTGAAGAAATGAATTGAAACCGGAAAAATATGTTTTCGAAACTTTAAGTCGCTTTTTCTAATATATGCTTTTTTCAAACGCTGCGGTCAATAACTTTTTTCCACTTTCATCAATTTATCTGAAATTTTCAGGGAATGTTTATCCATATAAAAGACAGGTACTGATTGATTTTGGGTATGTGATGATTTTTCATTTGTGAGTTATGGACCTAATTTTTTTGAAATTTAGGCAATTTTTTTACCCGAAAACTCAAATGCGCATAAATAGGTATCCATTTGACCTTTTGTCTTGAATTTTAATCAGTACCTGTACTTTCATGACATGAATAAGTAGTGAAAAGTTGAAGAAGGTATCTTCACTATTTCTTGAATTATTGACCGCAGCGTATATAGTACTTTTTTGGCCCTGATGGACCGAAAAACCATGATCAGAATATAAAAAATAATTTTTTAATTTTTTATTGTATTTTATACATGTAATGGTACATTCAGTCCAAAAATAAAAGCACACAATGCAGTAAATCGGATTTTAGCATTTCAGGTATAGGACCACCTTAAACTCTTCAGCCATTAGTTGATGCAAGAAGTCACAAAAATTAGTCCTCATTTGAAGTTAAAGGCAAACCGAAACAAATGACATAATGTAAAGCGCTATTCACAAAATAAAATTACAGTAGACGTCCGTTAATTCGAATGCCCCTTAATTCGAACTTTCCGTTATTTCGAACAAATTGCCAAGTCCCTTGGGTTTGGTTTAATAAAGTCTTATATTTTGAGCTGCTTAATTCGAACTCCGCTTATTCGAACATTTCGCTAATTCGAACAATTTTTTAGTCCCAAGGATACATTATGCTCGTTAATTCGAACTTTTGTGTATCGATAAATAAAATGTTATGGGAAAATAAAAAAACGTTTTCATTTTTATTCATTTTTATTGCATCAATGGTGGCAAAAGTTCTTTCAATTTATCAATTAAATTTGCATTTCCAATAAAATGAAGTTTACAAGGAATTTGGAGGCCTTGCCCATCGCCAAGTAAACAACGTTAAAAGATTTTTATAAAAAGTTGTATTAGCATAAAACCTTTAAACGTTTATTGAAATTCTTGTTTTTTCTGAACTTCCGATAATCCGAACATTCGTTAATTCGAACAAATAATTTAGTCCCTTGCGTGTTCGAATTAATGGACTTCTACTGTAGTTCTACATTACATTTGTCAAGACGTCCAACAAGAAAATAATGAGAAAAAATTAGAATTTTCATAAAAATAAAAAATCGCCGAAAAAAAATAAATAAATAAAAAAAATCAGGGTATCGGGTCTCGGTGTCAGGGTATCGGGTATCACATAGGGTATCGGGTCTCACTTTTCTCATATGCCGAGAATTTGATGTCAACATAAACACGTCAGTTACCTAAAGATACAAACGCTTTAGAGAAATTCTTTTTCGTTTTTGCATTTTATTCCTAATTTTTTTTCCATCAGCTAAACTTTTTCTTATCACAAAACAGTTTCACTTTAATTTTCAGAAGAACTTGTTTTCAATTTAGGACATATATCTTTGACGTATTGTATCAGCCTATAATAAAACATCAGACATTTTGGTTTGCTAAAAATTCAAAAATATTAATCAAAACACAGACATTTTTTGAATTAAGTGCTTGTAACAAATTCAAATTTTTAATACCATCTGAAATACTTGTTCGATTGTTATGGAACTTTGTGATTATTTCCATTTTTAAATTTCCATATAAAAAATTTCGACTCTACCTCCACGACTTAAAATTTGCCTAAAACCCATTCTCGTCCTCAGAGCTCTTTGAGACTACTTTCGACTTTATCTCAAACAGCTCTGGGGTCGAAAATGCTTAAAACCACCACAGAAAAAAACTCTCTAAATTTGAAACTGGTATAAAAAAATTGTAATTTAATATTCCATACTACAATTATGTCAACCTTTATGTCAGGTTTCTGTCAGAATTTATAGACAATGGACACTTTACCACCTTCCCCCTCCCCCTCTACTTACAAGTTAAGATACGTCCACTTTAAGCTTACCTCCTGCGAAAGGAGGTTTTATATAAAAGAGCTGGAAAAGTTGTCTATGAATCTTTTTTTTTGGTTGAAAAATCTCGGTCGGTTGTCAAGATTTTTGATTTTTGAAGTTTTGATAATTATGCTAATTAATGCATGACATCATGTATTGTAAATATGTTTTCACTTATCCAGTTTGATATTTGGAACATATTTACATGAATATTAAATACTTAGTTACCCTGATTATTATTAATATCAGCAATTGTTTTTAATCGATGATGTCATAATCCCGAACAGCTAAAATTTTCAAGAGTTATCTCGTAAGCTAATAAAGATAACTTTCCAAGCTCTGTCATATGAAATCAACTTTTTTTTCGCAGGAGGTAAGCTTTAAATTAATTATTTGTCATCATATAATCCATGGTTTCGTTTCTTGAATTTTTTAGGTGGTCACAATTTTGCGTTACGACTTGTATGGATGATTCAGTGGTATATGAAGAAATTCCACTTCGATTACTTTCTCCGAATCGACGATGATTATTTTTTGTGTCTGGACAGGTTACTGTTCGAACTACCTCAACGAAAAAATCACGCTTTATATTGGGGGTACATACATTGTACAGAACACGTGATACGAGTGGATGAGGGCTGGATGATCTTATCACGTGATATAATTAAAGAAGCCTTGAGTAAATTCAATACGACTTTACAATGTCATCCGTTTGGCGATCAAGCAGTTGCATTGTGGGTACAAGATAGCAAGCTAAATATAACTTATTTTTCTGATAACTCTCGGGTGATACACGCTGCCACAGCTTACCAAAGCGAAAATTTCTTAAATACGAATATTTGTAAAAAATACTTGGCTCTGCACGGCTCGTATCCCACCCTTATGATGAAATATTGGATTATTTCGCAAGAATTCAATCCAAAACAAACTGTGTACGAAGTTCCAGATATAATTCCGTTTCATCAAGTTTGCAAGTTTAAAATTGAGATCGATTGGAGATGGTTTTGGCCTCATGTGCGCTTTGAACCTAGACCTTGTAAGGACAATCCGAAATGGGATATCACAGACCAAGCTTTCATAGGTCGTGAAGATAAGGGCGAGGAAGCAATATACTGACGATATTGTTGACTTTAATGAACTGTGATGTCATTTTACACATAAGTGGAGGTTAGGTTCAATTTGGTACACATGTTTTTTATAGTAGTAAAGAACGCATTATGGTGATACATATAGACCACTTTCCGCGTGACGTAGTTGTTTTGATTTGATTTTGAGAACAATGGGCATGCGCGCACTTTTGTGTAGGTAAAAAAGCAGGACTCGCACAGGGTAAAATGGTTATTAATGAAGATTAAAGATTTATTTGGTTAGCATAAGATCCAAGAGGAACTGGAATTAAATTTTAACTATATTCTTCTAATTCTTCTTTATTTCATTAATTTTGAGCGAATTTTTCTTTTTAGGATGGATTTCTTTGATTACTGTGGTCTGTTGTTTATATTTTCTGCCTACAGAAATGCTTGTACATGTGCAAAAAACCGCAAACTTTTTAACTTTTGTAAACATTGGCAAGTCATCTATTATGTTTTTCCAAATCTTGGTTGTGTAATTGCATTTGTTGCTTCTTTTTTGACTGTGCTTTAAAAAACATTTCGTTGAAGAGCTATTGACAAAATGGTGAAGACAAAAGGATGCTGTGCTTAACGTTTTCTTTGCACATCTTTGACTAAAAACAGGGTGTCAGCTAAAACTATCTGGAATAAGGTTGAAGCATCAGAAACCAGTACTGTGAGTAAAGATGCACTTACAGGTATAGATGAGGTTGCACATACCAGACAAAGCAATTATAGCACTTTTTAGAAAGTGAAGCGACGTTGAGAAGCAAATAACCTTTAGGATAAGGCTGGAGATTTTACTGATGTGTTTTTTTTTTCTTGAGAAAAAACAAGTACGACGAAATATTAATCAACTTGCAAACATCTGTTTACATTTTGGTTAGTTAAAAAGATCTAAACGTAATGTTAATAAAATAAAATGTTAAATGAAACTTCCGTGAACCAAAAAGTAACGAGAAAAAATTTTCGCGAATTTTTGCGATAAATAAAAGTCACTATGAGTAGCTTTTGCGAAAGGTGTTGCTATGATGATGATTATTTGTTCAAAAAAAAAATCTAGAAATATAGTATAAAATTCATTCTCGTGCGCAGAAACTGTACAAATTAAACCAGGGGACAAGATTGCATAAAGTTGCCATAAAAATGCAAGCAAAATTTGAAAATACACTTGATTTTGGAAGTTGGATAGTACAACGGGGTTAATAATAAGAGTAAAAAATGTTTAAAGAAGAGAAAATTACCCTTAGACGAACATAAGAACAATGACATTTTATCCTCTTATTTTTTTAAAAAACCCCACAACAAACATCGAAAAATATTTACAGACTCAATTGTTCTGATTATGCGAAACTTGCATATACAGTTGACTCTCCCTAATTCGAATTCCCACGGGGAAAAATTTTTGTTCGAATTATAGAGAGATTCGAATTATAGAAAGTCTCTGTAATTCCAACTTTCAGCTTCAGAGAGTGAAAATTCGAATTACAGAGAGAAATTACGTTATTTCAAAATTAAGAAAACATAATTCAAGTTTCATTCAATCTTTATTTTCATAGTTTACATTGGAGAGACGATCTCTTTCGACAATACGAGTTGCATCACCAAGTGCTTTTCTCAGGTCGACAAATTGAATTTGCCATAAGTCTTGTTTACGCTCTAAAATTCGAATAGGGAGAGAATCGTGCTGAAGAAGGGACTGAAAAACTGTTCGAATTAGAGAAATTCAAATTGTAGAAAGTTTTTTATAAGAGTTTCTTAAGGAAATATTGACAGTGACTGAGCACTCGTTCGAATTATAAAAATATTCGAATTATAGAGATTCGAATTAGAGGGAGTCAACTGTACTTAGATTTAAGGTCTCAATAATTTGTATAATGGATGTAAATTAATGATGCCTAAAATTTAAGAACAAAATAAAAGGAACGGTTTCAGGCTGAATAAGGGAGAAAAATAAGTTGAGTTTGAAGTCGAAATACATGGTTCTTATATAAAATACAATACGCAGGACCTAACTTTGGTCAAAAATCGCGAAAGTTTCTTTAAGATGTAAAAAAAGAGTGTAAATCTATAATAATCCATTTGTCAGATTAAATGCTCTCCATTAAGTGATTCACATCTAACGTCTTTTTGCACCATTAACGAATCTAAACTTTAAAAATATCTCATTTGGTTCGTCCAGTAAACAAACATAAGAAATTGATTGGTCTATGCTCAATGACATTACATTCCCACGTCGTCCTTTTCTCTTGCAGACTTCGTACATTTCACGTTCTGTCCTTGTGAAATAGACAGTTTTACAACAGCGACAAAACTCGTTGTTCGTGATTTGTTTATGAGTACATTTCGTTGGTAGTTTACTCGCGTTAGAAGCCATGCTTTAATATCATAAAATTGGTATAAAGATCTTTGAAACAATAACGTGCTCAGGTATTTGTTCGGTTACACGTTTGTTTGAATGTACATTTAGTTTCATTTTAAGTTAGTTTTGTCAATGAATTTAAAAAGAATAATAAATTTTTTTGAAATGTTTTTAACAAACAGAGTTCCGAAATTGAAAATCCTTTCCTATGAATATTAAAACAGGTTAAACACGGAATGCGCGTGTGTTTGTTATATATTTAATGTTCGCCGCTTCAGAGTGATTTTAATTATTCACAATATAATTCGCGTCGGAATACGTTTGTTTTTCTACCTAATTTAGAACTCCTATCGTAATTCTGTATTGAGTTAAAAATTAAATATAACTTTTCGAGCACTATCGCATTTTTAAAAGACACTTAATCAGTATTTCGAACCGATATACAGAATTTAAATTATGAACAATTTATGGTCAAATGAAAAATTTATGTCACCCACTGTTGAATCAATGTTTTGAACGATGTGTTGCAAAAAATTAAGAACACATTAAGAACGTACTCAGCCTATATTAGTTAATAGGCTATAAGCAAACTCGTCACCAGGGCTCTTTTTATCTTTCTGACAATCTCGGACGAAACGAGAAAAAGAGCCCCGGGGACGTCTCCATTCATTCTCAAATCGACATGAAAGAATGGATCTTTGAAAAAAATTAAAATAAACAGAGTAGAATTTTTTTTTCTTTCGTTAAATGTATAAAAACAATGTATAAAAATATAAGATGCAACGATATACCTAAGAAACAAAACGAACTAGAACGAAGTCACGTGTCTACAAAAAAAGAACAATTTTTGTCATTTTATCAAAAAATAACATAATATATACGTAACTAAGAATTATGAAAAGATTAAAAACAATATATAAAAACCGGCTATGTAAGAGTTATGTTCATATGGTCTATAAGATAAACTGAAACTAGCCTTGATGTCGTGCCGAACTTAATTTTGGCGCGAAAGTGTATACGCGTAAAAAAAATATTATACACCTATATACACGTTGTGTAAAAAAACATATGAAAACAATATAAAAATGTAAAAAGATATATTTTATCATGTGCAGTTATAAAAAGTTATAAAAAACGTAAGAAACTGAGGTATCATTTTGTAACACCATTTTGAAATAAAGAAAATGACCAGAGAGTTTTTCAAGCGTCACAGCTATTTCTAACCTCCTTGGTTATAGCAGACGCAAAAATATGTAGAGCCATATTAAGGTAAAAGTGTACTGGATTCCACTTCCTGTATATGTTGCACTTGACGATTGCGCAGAAAATTTACCTTGAGTAGCCAACAGATCATCCGATAGAATCTCGACTTGGTTTCGACCGACACCACTGCATAACGCGTAGGTTGTATTCGATCGGAAGGAGAAAGACACCAACTTTTCATTACACATCACAGTGACGTTCTGCACTGATTTTGACAGTTGAATAACTAACACAGAAAACCGACTTTCGAGGTGACATCGCGGACTGTCGCAGTACAGCACACACGATTGAAATTCGCAACGCTGATGACACATGACTGATGATTGGCATGTTGCTTGGTTGATGACTAAATCTTTGTCTGGGTACGAACGCGAGGTTTTTATAACTTGGGAGCAGGATTTCGTCGCTTCACAGGAAACGTTGCAATCCTGTCCAAGACATATTTGATGACATTTCTTAAAAAAAGAAAAATATCATTGAGTAAAGTACGTTCAATTTTTTATTATCTATAAACTGTGGCCAGTATAATTAAAATAGCTGTCTATGTAGCTGAAAACGAGTAAATTAGTCTATATGTGTCTGGATTTGGAAGAATAATGTCGAGTTGAGAGTAGAGGGCAAACATAACTTCCTACATCCCTTACAAAATATATTGAGACAAGTTGGAAAATTTCCCCACAAGAGGTTACACAGGCCATTTCTATACTTTATTGAGATAAATTTTCGCAGAGATTAAATTTCGCGGATTTCGCTGATTTTAGCCTAATCCGCGAAATTAAGTCCCCGCGAAAATCTGGAAAGCGCCCATCCGCGAAAATTTGTCCCCGCGAAATTTTTAAATAATTGTCTGATCCGCAAAATTTATATAAAAAAATTTCCATGGTCGAAATCTCCACTTCCACAAGCGTTCGTCCTTTTCTTTACTTACTTTGTCACTTCCCCGTTTTCTCATAAGAAAAGAAAAGAGTAAAAATTATGAGATATAATCTATTCTTTATAATAAAATAAATAAACAACCTCTAGCCATCGATTACAAAAGTATCTACTTTTTCGCCTGGCTTAGCATTCCCGGCTGGTTGAATTTGATCTCGTGTGGCGGCAATTAAAAAACATTGTTTTGATGTCACGATCGCCTTTGTAAATTCATTGTTTTTGGAGATTTTTTGACAATATATTTGGCTGTTTGTCACACGATAGCTAATTTTGCCAGTTTCAAAAAATAGTCAAAGATGTCGAAACGCGAAATTAAGTACCCGTGAAATGTTAAAAAATGGCTCATCCGCGAAAATAAGTCCCCGCGAAATGCTCGATATTCGCGGATGAGCTTAACCACGAAATTTAATCCCCGCGAAAATTTATCACAATAAAGTATTCGATTTACACAATTTGAACTTGTCAATGTTGACAAGACTAGGATTAGGATCTTAGGTTATTTGATTAGATTCCAACTCTCAAAATGCGCTAATTGTGCTGACGTCAGCGTGAAGATTTTTTTCAAACTTCGACGACTTTGTGGACCCTGACGTATATTATTCCGTAAAGCGGGTGTGTTAGAAAGTGCGACTGGCGCAAATTATACGCTACCCACCTAACCTACGCCTACCGGCCACGGTTAATTCAAGAGTTGACGCTGTTTGCTAACATTGTAAAACGTCCGAAAAAGTGCAATTGTCACAATAATTGTGTGAGGGATTGTAGTGACAAAAATTTCAGACTGAACTTTGAAAATAAACTCACCTGAGTATCACGACAATTCATTCTACACATCGTATTCTTGAGACGAAAGCCGCATTTTTGTTTACACTTCGTATCTTTCATACAACCAAGAAAACATTTCCCGCTGAAACAACGTTGTAAACATAACGTTTCGTATTCGCAACTCATTCCGCACACAGGTTTATCGTAAGGACATAAACCGCTCCCTCGTACCATAATATCATCAGTATCATTCTTTTGAGTTTGTTTGCAAATTGTTTTCACAAACATAAACAGGAATGCTGCAGAGAGGCATAACATCTGCATTGTTTCTTTATCTAAAACAGATAATTCTTATCAATTTATAACCCATCGTATGCAAAAAAAGAGGATCTAATATAATATCGTTTCATTCAAAAGCACGCAGTACTGTAAATGAGGAAAAATGTGATAAATTATAAAATTAAAAATTAAAGATTGTCAATAAATTATCGCTGATACTTAAAATCAATACAAAAGCAAAGACTACACCAAAATTTGCTGGAAACCTTTTTCTGTTAAGTATGAAAATGCAAGCCTGCAAAAATAAAATAAAAATATATATAACAACATACATACATATAACAACATTCATACACACCTGCTTCCCACAACCACTTGTTTTGACTTTAGCCCGAATACTAATTTCTTGCGGCATGTCGTCTGAAATTATACACGTGAAATTATACAGAGGAACAGAATTATCCAATAAAAGTCGAGGTTAATATTTAAAGGCGAAATCCAACAGACGAAGCCTCCATCTGAGAGTTTATTTTCCTGGTGCGCATTGTTTCGCTGCATAAAAAAATTAAAATCGAACACACAAAATTAAAAATTATTGAAAATCACAAATTTTGATTCTCAAAAAAGATCTATAAAAAGAAGGAATTAACTAGTGCGCATTCTGGTTTCCTTTCCAATCATGCAGTTTGTTGGAGTATTCTTGGTAAGGGTGAACCACAGGTGGCCACTCATTTTGAAATTTAAAATTGTACAGCTGGTTTTAAATTACGAAAAAATAACAAAATTGAGATAAATTCGAAATTCTAGGCATCATTTTAATTTTCATGCGAGATTATTAATAGTTCTGGTTTACATTCGACCTTTGAGTAGCGTTCATGCGCGGTAGAAAACAACAGAAATTTTGGGAGCATTGAAAAATCAAATTGTAGATTTTAGAAGTTTCCGCACCGGGATTTGTCTTTTAAAATGTTTATTTTTTTCAAGTTATACTATTAGATTACATAAAGAGACATATCTTACTCTTTCATGATGACCAAACTTTTAAAGAACTTCAAAATTCAGTCACAGCTGGATGGTCGAAAATATTTTGAATTTGGGTAATAATTATCTGTCATGAAAGAGCCAAATTTTCGGATAAAATGCGCCAATATTGAAACAACCAAGTGGGAAAAGATTTTCACGACAAAAGCAACAGCTGCGCAGGAAAACCTAATGCCTCGCTAAACTAAAAACTTTAGCTCATAGCGGTTGTCTCAATGAAACAACTCTTACTCGAAGATCGGGTTTGTTGATATAAAAGTATTTCGTACATGAGACACAAGAAAATTCAAAAAAAAAAACGAAAAAAGAAACGAATAATAATTTTATGTTATTGTTCAACGTTTTAAGTTTATTTACAACGCATATTCTTCAAAAAATATAAACAAATACAAACAAATAACGAAGTTGGACTAACAGCCTAAATTCTTACAAACTGTCGAAAACTATCACAAGGATAATAAATTTAGTGTGTAACATGACTTTGAATGAAAAAGATAAGAACATGACGCAGCATAGAACAAAGTTCAGACTTCACTTTTTCATTCGTCGTCATTATAGACAGTACAAAACACGAAATACAAAATAAATATTATAAACACTCCTCAAAATTTATGTGGTTAAACCTGCTGAAAAAAAGAATACTATGACGCTTTGAATTACCGCCTGGGGCGTTTAAATTTATAGGGGGCGTCAAGGAAGGGGCGTTCAAAAATTAATTTGTAATTTTCTCGTGAAAATGGAATACATATTTTTTAAATAATATCTACATCATATTATCAACAAGCATTGACCATATCTTTATCAGTTATTTTGAGTTTTTACGAATGCCCTAATCTAATTAAACGAATAGATTGTTACGAATAAGGCGTGGTATCGAAAGAGGGCGTATACTAAAAGGAGGGCGTTTATTTGAAGCATAATAAAAATATTCGTACAACGTGCAATATGCGATCTAACGAAACTAAAAACAAAACAAAAGACAGAACAAACGCTGACGACTGGACAAATATTATGAAAGACAGTTTTGAGAAAAAAGAATTTAATATAGCAAAAATTTAATTAATCCTTACTTTGCGTCTGTCATGACTTTATTTTGGTGCTTAACATATAAAAATATACTTTTAACATATCTAGTACCTAATACCCAAAACAAAAATTAATTAATGGTATAAATGTTAGTCTTTTAGAATAATTTAGAGAAAAAGCCCAAAAAATGTCGGGTTAAATACCTGAATATTTTTTAGATATAAAAACCTTTATGAGGTAAACCTAGCCAGGTTATACATGTTTTAGACTTAAAATTTAGGCTTACTTATTATGCAACCTCTTTTAGCATCATTGTTTTTACAAAAAAGCGTTCTAACTACAACTGGCATTGTAAAAGCTAATACGAAAATCTAGAAGACTAAAAAACCTCTACTAAACCTATCACTACCTTTTGACCAGATTAAAAATTTGTAATTTTTTTTTACATTTCAGAATAGGTGAACCACCTGAGGAATAATAAATCTGAAACAAGATTACACATGTCCTTGCAGTTAAAAATATGAGTCTCCAAAAATATACTACTCAAGCGACGCCTGCCTTCACCAGTCGTACATACTTAAACCATCTCTATAGAATAAATTTAAAATTAAATATCTCCCATGTCACTGCTGTTACATTTGTCGTTAAAAAACTGGTACAAGTAAGCGAAAGTCGGTCGACTTTCCGCGGATTTGTGCCAACACTTGACCATGAGCTCGTACACGTCATCAGGACACGTGGCTGGCTGTTCTAAATACGGAAACTGTTTGTTTGTGTTTTGTATACAATCGCAGGCGTTCTCAATCACTTGTGGATCGGTTAAATCAGAGTAAGGAGAATCTCTGGCGAAGGTGAAAATCTCCCATAACGTCACGCCAAAACTCCAGATGTCGGTAGTTTGAGTAAATTTACCTAAAATGACACAAGTCAAACAATCAATAGATTTTTACGTAAAGGAGTTTTTCAGGAAATTGGTTAGAACATGCCGTTATTTATCGATTAAATACAGTATTATAATGCCCACCGAGTTGTTTATTACATAAAACAATACTAGATGCGGCTCAAATTGGAATACTTTGGAATGACAAAATGTAGATTTTTTCTTTAGTGTGGAACAACACCAAGTGAAATAGTAAGGATATTTTAATTACAAACTTCGCGCCGAATATAATATCAAGCTTTAAAATCACCGCCGCGGCGTTAGTTCATATAATTACGAAAATATTAAAACTCTCACCATAAAAAATACACTCAGGAGCCATCCAACGAATCGGCAGTACAGCTTTTCCTTCAACACGGTAGTAATGCTTTGAGTAGAGATAACGACTCATTCCAAAGTCGGATATCTTAACCTGATAGGCGGGTCCAACTAGACAATTCCTCGTTGCCAAATCTCGATGAATGAAGCCTTCTGAATGTAAATATTTCATGCCAGCAGTTATCTGTTGTATCATATGCAGCAACGTGTCTAAAAGCAATACGTTGGAAGCTACTTGACTAATGCGAACGTTGTCTGTCTGGGATGGTTTTCGATCTCTAAGAAACTGATTCAAATCTCCATTTTCCATATATTCCACCACCATTAAGACCGGAGGTTCTTTGCAAACACCCAAAAGTCGAACGACATTTTCGTGCTGCAACCTGGCCATTACATCAACCTCCTTCATGAATTCACTCTCAATGTTTTTGTCTTCGGACTTCAACAATTTCACAGCAACGAGCGCCGTGTCTGGTAAACCCCATGAGTTGTAATGTCCAATAGTTCCGTAAATTTCGTCTAGACCGGATGCTTCCGCAATTTGCACCTCGCCGAATTGACCCACGCCAATTTTTTCTTTAAATGTCAACTGATTACGAGGAAAAATTCGACAGGCTTTTCTCTGGGAATGACCTCTACCTGGTACCCACGTGATCAGGATCAGAGTACATAGTAGACGGAAGGACTGCCTTATACGGATTTTCGTATGTACTTGCGTAAATAGCAGAGCCTTGATAAATCGTGCTCGGATTGTTTGGTTCGGCATATTGTTGCTTGATGTTTGGTTGAGCGTACATCAAAGAGCTGTTTGTGGTACCACTGTGATTATCCGAGTTTGGAGCGCTGTATTTTGCATAGTTGCTTTCTGTGTCCTTTCCAACGCTACCGTTCTTGTTGGACGCAAAGAAAGTGACGTCTGGGGCTGCGTATACATCATCTAGGAAAACGTAAAAATAAACTGAATGAGATGAATCACTTAGACTATTACCTTTGTTGCGACAAAAACAATTTTCTCTCTCGGTTATTTCAGATCTTAGTTGTTAATTATTTAGCATGCTAATAATTTGACAGTGGGCTGGATTTTTTATTTTAGCATAGAGGTTATTGCTTCACGAATTTAGCAATTAAAACTTGATAACCGGGACTTCTAACTTTGCCAAAAAATATTAAAATGTAAATTTAAAACCGTGAGTCTATTTACACACACAACAACTGCTAATAAAATGGCCAGTTTAGAGCTGTGGAAATCAAGATTTCACTGGCAACCAAAAATAAACAAGTTAAAACTTGTCGCCTCGAACTTCCTGTAACTAATTACGTTATCTTTTCGCCTGCGAAGCTTGCGAAACAAAAACGTCTATCAAAAAGAACTTATTGTTTGTAATTTTTTGCAACATTTTAAAAACCAACCAACATATCAATAGAGGACAATAAAAAAAAGTAAAAACGTTTTACATCGTCCATTAGCTAAAAAACAAAAAGATAATAATTTACCTGACTTATCCCCCTTATAGGAAACTTTAGCGTAAGGCGTTGAAGTGTTGCTGAATCCTCTGTGATTTTCCGACGGTGAATTAAGAAGCACACGATCCTCGCTCTGATGGTCGTAATGATTCCGAACATAGATAGGCCTGTTCGCTCGCGATTTAAAAACTTTGTGCAAACTAGTGCGATAGTGATATATGATGAAGATAAGGAGGCATAAGAAGAGAAACGCGAGCACAGCACAGACAATAATAATAATAATATTATTGCCACCGTCTTTTTTCGTGGTCGGGCCTAAAACATAATTTGCACAAAACAATTTAGTTCGAACAGAGAACGTGCAAATCATTAAAATGTGGTAAACAAAACTTCACCTGCTTTTTCTGGTGCTTTACAAGTTAAAAACTGTGTTGATAACTTTAATGCTCCAGCGGCTGCAGAACTTTCTAAATACAAAAGAACAGAAACAAATATAACAAAAATAAATAAAGTAAATATGTATATAAACAAAAAAGATATATTTGATTGCTCAGATCAACATATTTCACAAATAAAATCCATTATAAAATAGAGTTTAATAAATAGACGTTCCCTGCAAATTTAGCAGGTTTTTAAGAGTTTTAATAATAAAGTAGGAAATTTTTTGGATTTTTTAAGATTATCTAGGAGAATATATATTTTTTAGGATTTTTTTAGGACTTTCAGAAGGCGTGGAAAACCCTGCAAGTGTCGCCTACGTTTCGATATTCTGCATAAGTTTAACAAGTTCAGTGTAATATTTCATGAAGCAATAATTTGAAGTTTATTATATGTTTGGAGTTTTTCTAGAACTCTGATTGGCTAATCTACATATTTTTATTTTCTGATATGTGAAAAAGTGAAATTTTTACTTTTTTTATTTTTAATTCTACAGACCAAAAAATGTATTATTTTGTAAAAACTTTATTGATGTTGAATAAAGAACATCATGAACTACAACTAAAATTTAACAATAATCAACCAAATATATACCAAATACAACAAGAAAACCCACTCACTTAACCCTTCAGTTTAACAACGCAACTGGCGACTTATGTTTGCACATCTACCATAACCTACCTATGCTAACTTTACAATAAAAGATATGACACAAAGATATTTTCAAGGAAGGGTATTCTAACTGCTATTCCTAAACAATTCAACTTGACGTGGAGATAGTGCTGCAAGAGAACCACATGTCACATTTTGCATACCGGCTTGTGGTTATTTATTGAATTTTAAAACATGGACGCTTGCTTTGCTCTTATTCTTGTCAGGCTTGAGATATTAGCAAAAAAGTAAAAAAAATTGCTGTATCGGTTATTTTTCAAAGTTTTGAAATTATTATTGCTGTTTTTAGAAGGACTCATAATTTCTGTGGAATGACAAAAGTATTCTGTCGCAAACCTGAAAGAAATTTATTTATGACTTATAGGACTTATATTTCATTCAAAAGAACTTGCTTAATGTTTTTGGCACAATTGTCTGTGTCAAAATTAATATTCTGTCAGAAAATGACTTACCTCAGAAAGTTATGTTTACAATGGAATTTATTTTTTGGCTAAATTTTCGCAAACTATATGTTTTTAGGAAATCACTGACCCTGAAATGGCCATGGGGCTAAACAAGTTGTAGTGATTTTTTTCAAATTTTGGTATGTTCATATCTAAAACATATTACAACGGTTAACTGCTAAAACAAAAACAAAACATGGGCTGGTTGTAATATTTTTAAAGCCACATATTAGGCTGTGTCTGAGATGTTAAATTCCCTGACGCGATAGGAATAGTGTTAATCATGACTATACTATTAGTTTTCAATGATATCAGATGTTGTCTCCCTTTCATGAAATAAGAAAACCTATATAAATTATATTCCACCTAGCATAACTAGCTAAGTTTCGAATATTCAATGGATTAATACAATTGAAGAATTACAGCTGGCCAACTATCAGTATTTGCTTTTTTATTTCAAAAGAATATGCTTCATAAGAATACCAGGGTGGGATTTCAGGTTAAAAAAATGGTTCTATTGTTTGGAACAATTAAGAATAATGACCACCCTGGTTCAACAAATCCATATAAGAAAAATATAAGAAAAATAATGACCACCCTGGTTCAACAAATCCATATAAGAAAAATATAAGAAAAATAATGACCACCCTGGTTCAACAAATCCATATAAGAAAAATATAAGAAAAATAATGACCACCCTGGCTCAACAAATCCATATAAGAAAAATATAAGAAAAATAATGACCACCCTGGTTCAACAAATCCATATAAGAAAAATATAAGAAAAATAATGACCACCCTGGTTCAACAAATCCATATAAGAAAAATATAAGAAAAATAATGACCACCCTGGTTCAACAAATCCATATAAGAAAAAGCAAGAAGTAGCTAGCCACTTTGCTACTTTTACCTTGAGTCATAATAAAATGGCGTAGCTAACTAGATATCACAAAGGATAAACAGCGAGTGTGGTTGCATTTTTATTACATTTTTTAAAAAAGGTATATACAAAAAAGCATATTGGCATGTATCTATGTGAGGAAACATGAGTTACGTACATGCTCAATTAGGCACTCACTCTCGCTTAAGCACTCCTCTTAAATAAGCGTCCCTTTTTTGTAATTTTTTTTTAAAAGCAACTCGAATAAGTGGCCAGGGGGGAGGGGGAGGAGGGATGGGGGAGGGGGAGGAGGGATGGGGGGGGGGGTATTTGGATATACTACGAGAGTTAACAAAAAAAACCAATAACAGAAGAAACGTTTTACAAACCCTGAAATTTTGTTAAAAAAAAATCAGCTTTTATTAGACTACAATAAAGACTTGAATTTACTTTTATATCTTCATAATTTTATCTCCCCCTCCTGTTCTTTTAGAGCTCAAGAAGTTTTCCAGTTGATGTAAATAATAACTCGAAATCCCCTTTTTTAGAAATTAGGGGCATCAATTTGATTGCTTACAAAAAGTATACTCTATTGAATGCACACAGTTTTTGCACACTTTACTTCACAAAACTCTAAAAGTAAACAAACTGTTAAAGTAATAAAAACAGCTGTTATAACTATCAGAACTTTTCTAAGAAATAATAATAATAATAATAATAATAATAAAAATTTTGCCATTCTCAAAAGGAATACGACATACCTTGAACAATTGAAACTTGTCGCAAAAAAATCCACTCCATAGAATAATCAAATTTGATACTGATCTCCTTCGACAATATTCCTCCCAAATCTATTGTATACTCAATCACTTGTGGGCTAATATAGTACATCGAATCGGGAGCACATACATAACCAAGTGTCGGTATGGGAACAGATCTACCAGCTTCCACAGAAAATTTTTGAATAGTGCCAGCCTGCATACTTTCATTTACATATGTTAAAAGCTTAACAGCGTAAATTCTTGACACAGCAGTTAAAGTAAGAGCAACTAATGGTTTCGGGCGTGAAGTTTTGTTCCAACCAACCCAACAGTCTGAAGTTAATGGACTTGAAGTTTTTAAGTGTTCTCCATCAGTAAAACAGCCAGTGTTACGAGATAAAAAACCCTCTTTGAGTGTGGGATTGTGAGGGTATTTTGTGTCTTCCCAAGAATGCATCAAGTTGGAATCACCTTGATATATTTTGTAATGGAAGATGCGTACTGAAAAATAAGACACATTTAAAATAAATTCCAACGCAATGTTAATAATGTTAAAAAAACTGCTGCTTTTCATCTTTTTAAAGAAGCAGTACAGCTATTCACAGGAATAAAAACACTTTAATGTATCTTAGAAGTGAGAACAGGATGCTTTTTAGCAGTGTAAAATCTGTCGAAGATGGTTTAAGTGTGGAAAATTGTTACGGAATGTAGACAAAATATACAGAAAAGTTATTTTTGGGTACTTGATAACTGTTGAAAATTTTACTTTTGCAAGCATCGAAGTTCAAATAATTAGTTCCTGTTGAATCACCTTAAAGGTTTGGAGAAGATTTTAGCAATACATGAGGCAGAGGTGAGCTGACAACGGATTTTATTTTTTCTGTCATACAAACCGTTTACATGTTAAGACATATGTGAATGTTTGGTTGCTCGTACTTTGTTTGAACTTTTAAGTAGAGTGCAAGTTCACATATCAACTTCTTTTATCGCTTTTTACATTTAGTCATTTCCTTTAAACAACCAGACAAAACACAGATGCTAATTTTTGTGACCAATGACTTGTTGCTAAGATTCCTGCATACAAGGTTATGTTAAAAGAATGTTGATGTATACATTAATAAAATAATCTGTCAATTTGCAAGAAACAATATTAGTCATACACTGTTGGAATTTTGCTAAAAAGACGATGCTTCAACTGATGTTTAAGTTGTTGGATTTAGTTCTCTCTCGACAGTTGTCAACCCAAAAATACTTTATCTTGTTTACTTCTGCACTTACCTCTTTAACGTCCTCAAGAATTTGTTTGTTAATTAACAAAGAGAAGAATGAATATTAGTATATGAAGGTTACTACCTTTTTCTATTGTGTGATTAGTTGAGTTAGGTGTGGTAAGTGGAGTGGTGGTTAAATCTGTAAATAAATAAATAAATAAATAAATAAATAAATAAATAAATACATGCATACATGCATACATGCATGTATGTATGTATGTATGTATGTATGTATGAAATGAAATGTTGTTAGTACACATGTTTCAAGTATGAACTCTTCCATTAAGAACCTTCATTTTCTCTACAGTGTTCTCAACTTTATTATCAAAGTTTTGGCACCAAAATATGCTAATAGGATGACTCTGTAAAGCTTGGTTCGCACTGGGGATTTACGTGAGTTTAACAGGTATGATTTTAAGTGAGTTTAAAATTAGATATCAACTCTAAAATCAGTACAAAAATAAAGAGAGAAACACAAAATAATTTTATAGGAAATATTATCGCTTTTTCTTAAGCATGTAGACCTTTTAGTGGCTTTGTATACCTTACAGCAGTGGTATATTAGTAGCAAAATAGAGCAAAAAAAAAGAGTTTGAGGTTAAGGCTATTTTCAGCCAGCAAAAACAGGTTCTCGAAGCTTTCAACCTTTTTTTCACATTTTAGCATCATTTGTTGCTGTTTTTTAACAACTTTTTAAATTCTCCTTCCTTGAATCACTTAAGGCGTTTTTTAATACTTGAGTTTTAAACTCATGTAATGTGTTAGCTACCTTTATAAGTTAAAAACAACCTGTTAAACACACTTAAACGAAGCATAATTAACCCTGTCCAGTGGTCTTGTGATGAATTTTTTGGCGAATGTTGATGTTGTAACAAAACTTCTTCATCCACCTCTGCTGATGCGATTTTTTGAGTTGGATGTAATTTCAACATACAAAGGTTTTGTTCTTATTTTCTCTCTTAATTTAACTGTGTTTGTGTTTGAGTCTTCAATCAAAACACAAAATATTAATTTCTGAAAAGAATCACAAGTTTTTCGACATGATGCAGGCAAACGGCATTTTACATCATCATCACGCTAGTATGGGTTCTCTCTGCACAAGGTCTGTCATTATTATCTACTTGATTATCCTCCTTAATTCTATACCAATCAACCCAATCTTCTTATCTGGATAACATCTCTAACCCTTGAACTTATCCTGCAAATATCACTCCTTCCAACATCCCCTTCATTACCCAAATATCACCAAGTTTTGTGCAGACGTGAAATAATTGAATTAGTAAGGCTGCAACATACATTAGAAAAAGACTAAAAAGAAACCAGCTATAAGAAATGATTGTGAAAAAAGGAATGCACATTTAATGTTTGTGAATTTGGCTTGGTGTACAAACAATTATTTTTTAGTAAAAGAAAACTCGGTTCAAGATTTTTAAATCACTACACGCATTGCTAGTTTCAATTTACAAACATTTAAAAATAAATATTAACAATTGGAAAACTTTTTAAAAGAAGAGAAGTTGAGAGTAGGTAAGGCAATACAATAACTAAGGACTAATTTTGATTTCACAGTTAAAATTTCGTTGGGTTAGGAAATAGTTAAGGCTATGGGCATTCTTCACTTTTGTCTTACTACATGAGAGGGACTAAAAAACGCCTGATACCTGGTGCTTTTATAGCTGGACAACCATACACTTGAAGTTTAATGCATGTTATGGTAGGATTTTCAATTTTCATTCTGATGCGAACATATTGTGCTAGAAGCGGAACTTTGAACAGTAATTTCTTTCCACTGTCTAAACTGTAGTTCAAACTTCGTAATTCCTGCAGGGAAAAGTAAAAAATACATAAATTTAATTCACCTGCTGTAACAGGATTTTAATTAACAAGTATCCATACCCGTCCTCCTTCATAATCTGCCCAAAGATTAGAATCTAAGCTGTACTGGAACTTAAAGAATGTTGGGAGATATTTGTCACTTGGTTTATCAATGGAATCTCTAAAACCATCAACATGAAGACCATATACCAAATGGTTTATTTTGAGATTGACAGAAGCCCAATCTTGGTAAGGCGATGATATATTATCTTTTTTTAAACACCATGCATATGGCATATTAATCGGTAAATGTTCTGCGTTGAATGAGACTTGCTGTGCAAGAAATCGGGACTGTGTAAAGAATGTTTTCCCCAAATCTTTTGTTACAAGGCCAATGTTCGTCTGGGTACATTCTAAACATTATAAAACTTTTACAACAAGAAGAAAACATTCCTTTTTATTTGAAACATATCTGTTTGAAGAATTCACAACATGGCAGAAGAATTAGGACTAGGAAAAGTAATCTATAAATAATTTAAAGCCCCATTATGAGGCGGGTTGACTCAGTGTAGGCTCAGTTGCTAGTTAACCCATTGCTTTTGTCTTTGCTTCAACAAAATTCCATAATAACTTTATTATGGTGAGCATGTAGCGAACAGCAAATGGGTCAACCCTCCTCATATAATCAGGCTCTTAGTTTGCTATTATTTATAAACCTCATAGAAAAATTCACTAAAGGCTGTAGTTAATAGTTTATTCATCACTAAAATTGTTTGGAAAAAAGTTATGCCACACACACTTTTTATTAAATTTCAATTTGTGGAAACATACAACAACATGCAACCAGTCAATATCTAGGTATAAGGAGGTATAAATGCAACAGTTTTCCAAACAGGTTTATATTGCCCTTTTCTTTTATCAAAAGATTAAAGAGAGGATAATTCTACTTTCATTTAAAAAAAATTATTTTCTGGTGTTTATTTTTAAAACATGTTTCCTATAAATTCAGGTCTTGCCATGAATTGCTAGGACTTGCTTGCACTTTTGTAACTGTTGGTTGCAGGCCTAGTGAGGTTTAAGGTGGTTACTCTCTTCTTAGCAATGAGACAATAGCTGAGCCATTAATTGTTTTCCTAGTTCCACAAGAAGTGGGCCTTGCTGAGTCATCCATTCACCACACGTGCAAATCAATACTTATTTATACGAAAACAAAACTAAAATATGAAAAGGCTTTGAAAATAATAAAATATTTTTTTATAAACTTATTCTACATGTGCTTTTTATTTTTAAAATCTAATCAAATACATAAAGCTTATATGATCATGATTTAGCGTGTTTTATGTTTAAAAAAATTCACATTATTAGCATCAATTTTCTGTAACTTATTAAAGGGAACCCAAGATATAAAATGATGTTGGACTTTATATTACAGAGCTTAAAAAGTTAGTTAACAAGTCTTTTTAAAGTTTTTAAAAAGCTCCTTTCGTTCACAAGATATTCACATTTAAAGAATTTCAGATTTAATTATGTTGCATAAATTATGATGTCATATTTAAGCAATAGCAAATTTTGACATTTTCTGTCATCAGTAATTTTAGACCTTTTAATGGATGTGCATTCAAACTTTATCAATGCATAGATATTATAAAGGTGAATTGATTAACATAATTTTTTTTGCCAAAATGACACTTCTCATAAGCAGTAACAAAGTTTGAAAGACCCCACTTACAACTTCTTCACACATTAGTTGAGTATCCAAGTTGTATAAGGTGAATTGATTAACATAATTTTTTTTGCCAAAATGACACTTCTCATAAGCAGTAACAAAGTTTGAAAGACCCCACTTACAACTTCTTCACACATTAGTTGAGTATCCAAGTTGTATACATAATAAAACTTGGTAATGTACATTCCCCATTTCGAAACAGCAGGCCTAATATAGTGTACGGATGCAAAGAAAAATAGTTACACCATTTTATTTAGAACTTTCCTTGATTGTAATAGTGTACCATGGGGTGAGCATTTTATCACATGTTATTTTTTTTACCGATAGACACGTGGTTGCTCAAATATTTAATCACTTGTGCGAATCTTGATTTTTGTATATTATAAAAGACTAGATAGATGTATAAACCCATGGAAGAATCCATTTTGCTTTGGCAAAGGGGATTCTACTAAATTCAAGTATAAAAAGTATATATCAACCGAATTATCACTTTTGGAATTACATCCTCAACTTTAACTTTCAACAATCAATGTAAACACAAACTACCAATTGAAATTCTTACCGTTAAATTCCTTGCGTTGAGGCATTCTACCAGGTATGTTACCATACATTTCCATGCGTAGACATTTCGTATTAGCTCCTTTTTTTATCTTTACAAGTAATTTTGATGCATGTATTGGTGGGTTTAGTATAAGATATTCATAGTCGTCACCTTCAAAGTTCGAGGTTTTCACGATCTGTGTCTTAAAAAAAAATTGACATCACATAACAACACTTAAGAAAATTTGTACACATTTTCTTGACCAGCATTTCATGTACTATAGTATAGAAGCAACTACCAAGAAACACGGTAATTTTCTGTGTATTAACGGGTCTTTGTTTGTTTTAGTCTTAGAAGCGCTGCAGATGGAGTTCAGAACAGGTTGTCCATGGGAGTTTTTGTATCCAGATGATTTGGTTCTCATAGTGGAGTCGATGAATTAGCAAAAAAGTTTGAGAAGTGGAAGAAAGGACTAGAAGAGAAAGGGTTAAGAGTGAATGCAGCAAAGTCTAAAGTCATGATTAGTAGCATTAAAGTGTGACCTTGTAGTTGGAAAGTGGCCTTGTAGAGTTTGCATGAAAGGGGTTGGTAGTATTTCAATTTTTTGTCATACTTCTTAGCATTGGGTACATATAAGAAGTGCAGTGCTATTGGAGGAGGGTTAAGAGCTGACATTCACTTTGGATGCAAGCAATGCAAGGGTGAGATTATAGACAACGAAGTATTTGTGTACAACAGTGACTCGTAATAGTCAAGGACTCAAGAGTGGCTCGTTATTCTGTTACTTAGGTGATATGTTGTGTAGTAAAGAGGGTGTTGGAAAAAGTGTTACTGGCAGGATAGGTTCTGCTTAGAAAAAGTTCAGAGAGTTACTTCCTTTGTTGACTAGCAGAGTTTTGTCAATTGAGGTAAAAGGTAGGTTGTATGAGGCTTGTGTAGGAAGCATTATGTTGTATGGTAGTGAGACATGGGAAGTGAAGCAGGAAGGTCTTGACTGTTTAGAAATTATATGAAAATGGTAAGATGGATGTGTAACAGTAGCCTGGGAGACAGAAAGAGTTCAGATGAGCTAAGAAGCAGGCTAAGTATCCATAGCTTTAAAGATGAGGTAAACCGAGAATGATTTGGCAGGAGGTAATAAGGACAGACTTGATGCAGAGGAATTAGATCAGATTGGAAGAGGGTCATTAATATAATGATAATGTTGCAGGTAGTCCTTACATTCCTATTCTAAATTTTCATTTGCTGTTAAAACTGTCATAATAATAATTACTGTAATGCCTTTTGCCTTGTATAAAAATATTTGTCCTTGATTCATAGGCAAACTTACACAAAAAATTAACATCACTGCAATCGTTGCTGGTTTTATAACAAATGTAATCTGTATTCAGTCAGAAAAAGCTTTAAAAGAAATTTTACTTTCCTTTGGCCAAATGTTTTTGCCATATCTTTTCATTGCAAAAAATTTATTAGACCACAAAAAATAAATTAAACTTATAATATTCAATAACAATAAACAATGTAAACATTGTCTTTTAAACAAAGTGTGAGGATTTCATTGCATCTCTTATAAAAATATGGAGTCTGTCTGTCTGTCTGTCTGTCTGTCTGTCTGTCTGTCTGTCTGTCTGTCTGTCTGTCTGTCTGTCTGTCTGTCTGTCTGTCTGTCTGTCTGTCTGTCTGTCTGTCTGTCTGTCTGTCTGTCTGTCTGTCTGTCTGTCTGTCTGTCTGTCTGTCTGTCTGTCTGTCTGTCTGTCTGTCTGTCTGTGACTTTTACAAAGACGATATTTTTCAAGTTTTTCGAGTTTTTTTGTCAATATCTTTTAACGTCAATATCTTATATTAAATTAATGAAGCCATTACAGTGCACTTAAAACTTTGAGGCCAAATAACTTGGAAATGAGGTGGTGACGTCAATGATTTTTCACCGCGTGGGTAACTAGGGACCACCTAGGACCAATTTGGGTAATTTCCCCAAACCTTGGTTCCCGAATCCGTTTCGGAATGGACAGGTTGATGACCTCATCAAAAAACCTTTAAACCCTAATATCTCTGCAACCGTTTGTCAAAAGTACATGATCCTATACATTTTCTTGATCAGCGTTTCAAGATCTATACGATGAAGGCAAAGTGTATACAAATTTCTAAAAAAATTTTTTTGGGTTTTGACGGGCCATTGCTGACGTGAGCAAAATTTTTAAACCTTTATATTTCATTAATCGCTCATCAAAACCACACGATCTTGATCAGCAGTGTAAGCTCTACACAATGGAGGAAACATGAAAACAAGTTCCTCAATTTATTTATTGTGTATTTGCACTGCTGACATCAGCAAAAAATCTAAAACAACCTATTTTTCCATTGTCCTTCTGCCTAAAGTGGATTACTCCACGGGCCTTATCGACTAGTATTTAAATGTCATTCACACTAGGAAATTGAAAAAAAATATCTTCAAATTAAAAATGAAAACATCGTTGCTGTCTTTTTGCTTTTAACTCACCATGGAATGATACCAAAATCAACAGAACATCTTTCACAAAAAAGAAGAAAAACAATGGGCAAAAAATTAACACATGTGTGATCAAGTCAAAAAAAAAAAAATTAAAAAAATTAGCATGTTTAAAATGATTTCAGGCACATGTGGAGGCATGCAACTGCAAACAGACGCCTCAAAATGGGAAGGTTGTTACTTGTGTAGTGGCTTTATTTATTTATTTCGAATATTTTTAAAGGATGTACACTTCAAATATAAATATCTGTTATGAACGTGTGTCCTGCAAGCAGCTTGAGTAACTTTGTCACATTTTCTCTGTTTCAATTGGATTATTTTAAATTTTGGAAGGCATTCAACAGATATAACATTTTTTAAAACTAGTAAATTTGTTAGCCTTGGTAGCCATCATTGTTTATCAGATAGTAATCTTTCTAAATAAAAGTCTGCTGTGGTGTTAAGAGTGACAATATTGTGAGTAATTAATTATTGTTTAACATGTATTGTATTTTGTACTACTCACCTTTTGACCATTCTCAATGTAATTATTCATTGATCCTCCATGAAAATAGCGAATCCAAATGTATTTACCATAACGGTAAGTTTTATAGCCTTGCAAGGCAATGGCATTTATCTGAAGGTTGTATATAAAATCAACACTTATAGCAAGTTGATCAGAAAAGTATTCATCTAATGCCGTTGGATCATTCTCAATACACCATGCAGACTTATTGTTTAAACGACAATATCGTGCTTCATAGCTGCCAAAATGTACGCTGTCTTCAGCATATATTTGCTTGTCTGGTATTTTTCCACTCTCAAGACCAACCGCTTGTTGTGACTCTGTGTAACAAAATGTATGAACAAATCAGAATATTTTGAGATGCAAAAACAAACAAACACGTCGGCATTTGTGTCGGCAACTGCCAAGTGTTAATGTTAATTACAATCGTTGTAAGAATAATCACAGGATAATTATTTCTAGGAAAAACATTACCTGGATCTAGCGGAGCAATTCGAGCTTTCACATCTTTAAAATAAAAACATTGAAACAAAATCCAAATCCAAAAGCTTTTCATTGTTTACATTTACTAAAAAAACAAGAAGTCAAACAAAAACATAATGACAAACAACTTAATAGATGGTGGTATACTTGCTCAATATTTACCAACAAAAATGCAAAACTTTTATCATGAAACAGGCACCTACCAATTTTAATGTTGTTACAATACAACTTCACATTTCTGAGAAACATAAAACAAAACAGTCCAAAAAAACACAATCCACAACCATATGTTTGTATTAATAAAATAAAATATTCAAAAGGTGACTACTTTCCATTTAACTTCCTTATAATGTTACCAGGGCAACATATGATGAAGTGTTAAATCAATCTTTATGATTCACCAATCACATTGTGTGAAACAGTTTTATGGAAAGCAGAAGTGCAATATAAAGTAAAACCTAACAAGCTTACATAAATAATTATTTAAACTCTCATTATAACAATAATGATAAAAACAACAAACGCATGCTATTATATAAAAAAACCCACATCAACAACAATAATGGGGTCATTGAATACTGTAGACTAGTTTGGCTCTCTGTGTTTTGGGGAATTTATATGTTTTCAAAAATTGCAGTGTTAATTAAAAATTAATTCCCTATAACTATTAAAGTTAAAAATTTCAGGATCGCTTCTATTTCTTAGAAATGGAGTACAGTGGACTCTCCATCTTAAACTTTCTCTATCTCGAACAACTTTTTTGTCCATTGTGAGTTTGTATATTTAAGAATGAGCTAAGTAGCAGGCATGATTCCAAACTAAAAACGATTTGCTTACAAATTTAGAGCTTTAATTTTCTGGTTTATAACCTTGTTCCTAAGTAAATTGTTTCTACTAACCCCAGACAGAAAATAAAACATTTTTGAACTGATAGATTTGGATCTAAATAAACCAATTTTTAAGCTGTATATTTTGAATTTAATTTAGGACAATGATTAAATTTCCATGTTCACTTCTTTCAGGTAAAGGTGTCTACTTAGTTATATTAGTTTCATGAAAACAATACAGACGTGTTTATAGTAAAAACATTTTAATGTCTGAAAATAAAAGTGTTTACTAAATTCAATTAACCTACACAACAAGTAAAAAAAAAAAAAGTAAATAAAAAAACACACATGATTGATGAGCAGATCATTGGAAAAACAATTTTAAGATGTGAGTATTCTAGTCATTATACTATGAAAAATCCACAAGAATACACCCCAGCTACTTGCAGCTACCATCTTTGCCTTAAAGACAGGCAACAGGTATTAAGATACAATTTGTGTAGCTATACCCAAACCAAAAGCAAATAATAAAATCCATTTTTTTACTTTTGTAAAATTTAGTTTACATTCTGAAGTTTCTTAATTTAAGTCAAAGAATAATGCAACAACACAATGATTAACCGCTCAACTTTTCTCAAACAAGTACAAAACACACACAAACAACTTTACATAATAATCCTGTCTTCTTTTCTCTCAAAAAGCATTTAAATCTTATTTTATGTCAAAGGTTTTATAAATTAATCAATACTGTAAAGAGTATTAACTGACATAATCAAATTAATTATTGTCTATGTGTCCCATTACATTAAAAATAAAGAGGGACTGTTTACACTTTTACTAATAAATAATACACAAAAAAGTTTACAGTAAACAGTTTACAGTAAAGTATAACTAACAAGGTCATTTTTTGTAAACTAACATTGGATTAGCTTATCAACATTTATGTTTATTATCAAAGGAACCATACATCTAAAAGTTTGTGATATATTCTTATAAATGATGGAAGTTCACTTAATAGTTACCGATGACGTTTAAAAGATGGTTTTATTCAAAGTTTGTTTTTCTCCAAAGACAAGAGTAATTTGTATCACAGACATTAATTTACAAAATGATGTCAACGTCCATCAATTGTATTTTGAATTGTGCAATTATGACTTTTACAAATGGACATAAATCTTGTAAAGATAACGTCACGAATGCATTCATTTATTCATCAACTATATTCAAACATAATAATAAATTAAAAGAGCAGAGATGTATAACACTGATAAGAAAATAGGAATAATCAAATTTCCATTTAAGGTAATGAAAAAACAAACATAAAGCTGTATCTTTTGGATCACATGTCTGTATTTATAACCTCCAAGCTCTTTGAGACAATAGATTTATCTAACGTGCTAGATCATAAGTCTAATTATTTTTTTAAAAAAGTTTTAAATGTAATTGCACCAGTTCTCAAAATTTCAATTATTTAGAAAACAATCTATAATATAATACCCGTATGCGTCTGTCTGTCACGCAAAATGGTAACCGCAGTAGCGAGACATACGAATTGCGGAGAATAAAGGATGGGTGAACATGTGGATTTTTCCTTGGGTCACCGACAATATTTAGTTTACTTATTATCATTATCAACACTGCTTGTCTATGACGTGATATCCTCAGCCTTAAGTCAACCATATTACCTAATGCAATGATACCAAAACTTACAGCATCAGGAATCAACAGCAACAATTGGCAGTGCTGTCGTAATTGCCAGATATGCTCAACACAGCGACAGCAGAACAAATTAAAAACAAGTAACAAGATCTAAAAAATACTTTGGGGCGTTAACCCAATGCTTGCTGTTTCAAATCCTGCTCAGTTTAGATTTTCACTTTCGTGGATAGATATTGCCTCCACAACTAAAGACTGTATAATGTAATATATAATATAATAATGTGTATAAGCTTAAATTTTGACAAAACTTTGAGAATATCTTTTGCAACATAACTTTAAAAACAGTTTTTGTGGCATGCCTTCATGGTACCATTTTGACCATTTTTAAGCAAATTATGGCACAATTTTTCAAAAAGCCATGTTTTAGACTTCTATGGTAAGTTTCAAAGCAACTATGGTGCAGTATTAACATTCTACAGTACAGTCAGGGGAAACTTTTGAAAATGATGTTACAGTATATAATTAGTATACTATACCTTCAAATTAAACGTTTAATATAGCTTAATTAAGCGAATCACAGCGTAACTATGCTGTGTTATATTTTAAATGCCAATATACGGCTTTTATTTCCTGGTCTTTTGAATTTTAATAGGAGTAACTTAAAATGTAGCTTTGTTGATAAAACTATGTTTATTCAGTGAAGGGTTTATAAGATAGCACACCTTCAGTCAAGGTATAGCTTAATTTGCCTGCAAACAGTCATATTAAAATATATACAATCAAAATAAGTGGTGGAAACATTCACTTGCGCGATCTTGCCTGTACATGCAGTTTTCGTTGAATGAAAACAATATTGATATTACAGCTTTTTTAAGCGAGAAAGTTTCCGTGTAAAAACATGTGTTCCCTTCATCATTTTTTTATTAGCTTAAAATAATTGTAGTTGGCCACACATCCTTGCTTTTTATCAATAAAAGAAGATTCGAATTTCAACTTAAGTTTGTGAATTTTGAAATATTTTGCTTTCAACAGTTTAAATAAGCGATTTGCCGCTTAAGTGGGATGTAAAAGATGCCCAATTAAGAGGTTTAGTTTATTTATACTTTAACAGCATATTTAAAAGTTCTCCCTGACTGCAGTATCATTGTTCCATTTTCAACAAAAGTATGGTGCTGTATTAGCTTTCTACAATCCTCTTTTGATGGTTTTTAAGCGAACTATATATGGCACCTTCTTAGCATTACTGTCCCGTTTTGGAAGTTTTCAAAAAAATCATTATTTCTAAAATTCTCATTATTTATGCAAAAAATTCTATTTTAATTTATACAATAAATCATTCAGCAGTCATTTTCATAAATGATAAACAATATTAGGTTAAAAAAAGTCTGCTCTTAAACAGAGAAGATAATAGTTGAGATAAAACAATTCAAATGCATTTTCAATTTTACATTGCTAAAAATCTATAAATTACTAGCGTAAATAGTCAATTTGGCCTATATATATGGTCCTTCCTATCTTGCCTGTCTGGATGTACGCGCATATATGGAACTTTGTAAAACATTCGCAACTCATATACAACTCATATACTACTGTACTACTGTTGTTCTACTACTGTTCCATAAATTGTATAGTACTGTACTACTCCTGGTCTATAAATTGTATAATCTCTTATAATAATACGCCAGTTCCGTGTCTCTATAACAGGCAAAGTGGATGTGTTCATTTTCCTTTGATGTCGCCGAAAAAGGTATGTCTGAAATGTTAAATTTTCTGACGTTACGGCACGACGTCAATAACACTACTTTAACGTCTGTGTCCTATATTAAATTAATAAAGCCATTACAATGCACTTAAAACTTTGAGGGCCAAATAACTTGGAAACGAGGTGGTGACGTCAATGATTTTACACCGCGTGGGTAACTAGGGACCACCAAGTACCAATATGGGTAATTTTTCCAAACCTGAGTCCGCAAAACCGTTTCGGAATGAATGGGCTGATGATGTCATTAAAAAACCTTTAAACCCTAATATCTCTGCAACCGTTTGTCAAAAGTACATGATCCTATACATTTTCTTGATCAGAGTTTCAAGGTCTATACGATGAAGGCAACAGGTATATATATATTTCAAAAAAAATTTTGACGGTTTTGATGGACCATTGCTGACGTCAACAAAATTTTTAAACCCTTATATCTCATTAACCATTCATGAAAAGCATATGATCATATACATTTTTTTAATCAGCAGTTTAAGCTCTACACAATAGAGGCAACGTGAAAACAAGGTTCTAATTTTTTTTTTGTGGATGGGTAGCTGACATCATCAAAGTTCAAATAACGCTTCTTATTCATTTTTATTCTGCCTCAGTGGATTTTTCCACGGGCTTTATCGACTAGTGTAATACTGTAACCAGAACATGAGTATAATCGAGGGATATCTCAAATGTAGTATTTGTCAAAATGGCGCCTTTAAAAGCTGTGAAATGAAATTTTTTTATTATATCTGTTACTTTTCCATGCACCCATCCTACTAAAACTGTTGTTTAAATTGAGGATCATCTTTTCTCCAAGGATCCACACCCAGTTCTCGAATAAACAAGTATGGTCTAAAGATTTCAACAGCAAAGATGATAAAATTATATATAGCAAACGGGACCAGACAATAAAAATAATAATAATATATTTAAAGTGGCTAGCCCAGAAAATCACAAACTAGAGGGGCCACAATGTCTCATTCGGATCGGGTTTGAAAGTTGGCGGACTTTACAAATAGTTGGTGTTTCGGAAGGTCCAAATAAATGAGGTGCGCAATTTCGCATAAATATGGTGTACATTATGGTTGCATAGTTAAAAACAATTTTTATTTTTATTTTTGTGTTTTTATTCATCGACTGATTTTTAGGACTCAAATGACTTAACACCACATATTTGTGACACTTGCCTTTGCAGAATATATCTAATCATTTTTCCAGTAGTATTTAGCCACTCGTCACCAAAACCAAAGACCAATAGTGAAATAACTGTAATCTACCTCAATTGAGGGATCCCTGGATATCGTGCGTTATCCCTGATTGTATGGTGGGCTGAGAAGAAGTAAATGTAATGTCCTTCTCTCCTGAGAAACACACGGCTTGGTAGTTTTGGTCATGATATGTTGTTATGGTGAAAGTGAAATGGCTTGTCCTGATGGGCTCGAACTAGTGAGAGAGAAAACAATGGAAAATTTGTCTCACTATCGAACCAATGGTTCAGTTTGCAGAGCACCAACCCACATTTGGTAACTAATTTCACCTAGCTAGTGTCTGCATCCTTTTTCCTGCCATTGTGAAACCCTAAAAGGAACTTTCTGCGAAAAATGTCAATATTCCCAAAGATCTATAGCTGGCTAGCTAACTAGCTATATAAAAATTATTATAAAAATAAAATAGAGCTAAAAGTAAAGACGGCAAACAACACAACAACAGATCATTTCCCAATGTACCCATTATGGATTTTATGGATTAGCCTGGGATGACCTGTCCGTCTTTCCTGCCTTTCGCGCTCCCGATGTCTGTCCTGCTTTTGTAACCCTGCTCCCTTCCTTCTCAGAGCATCAAAAAATATCACAAAGGGAAAAATGCAACCTCGACCCCCAGGCTCTTTATCTCTTTTTTTTAACGGGACGCCGTCCCTTATATCAAAAGAGAAAAAAGCCCTGGGATCAAGGTTGTGAAAAATGATGAGTTTAGTTAACTAGACTAGGTAAAGACTTGAGGAATATGAGGAATGGGGAGCACACCTCTGGGTCCTGGTATGAAAAATCAAACCAGACTATTATGATCAGATATAACCTAACTAACATACACCAATCCCAGGAAATAAACTATGCTGGCTATAAATGACTTATCGATGGTATTATTACTTTTCATCATACCATTGTTGTAGGAAGATAAAATGGTTGAATGTCACGAGCTTGCGCCTCGATTATATGGCTCAACGTTTCACCAGATTGTCAAAAATGAGGTTCAGCGCAAGCCGACTTGCCACCATGGCGGGAGAACTCACTATACATGCTCATTGGGTCTGCTTCGAACGCTTTCCAAGGGATATCTCGAGGTTAAACGCTTGTTCCGTTTAGAACATCATCCCGCAATTTTAATTTTTTTTAAAGTGACTTGAAAAAACACGATCGATTATTGGAATAATTTATAGAAAAGTTTAGAACCGAAGAAATATTATTAATTTGATAAGTGTAGAAGCGTCATGTACGAGAGCGCGCGATAGAAGATTCAGACATTACGTAAAAAAACTTTTAACTGATTGCAACAAATTCGGTTTAAAAGATAATAATGAAAATGCTAAAATTCCTATAAACATTTTGCTGTGGGCAATGAGTTTAATCAGAAAATTTATTTTATTTAAAATAATGTTTTTACAGGATGACCTATTCACAACCTCGTCCCCAGGCCCATTTTTCTCTTTCTGACAATCTCGGACGGCGAGATGCCGTCTCGGATATCAAAAAAGCGAAAAATTGCCCTGGGAACGAGGTTGGACCTATTCAGTATAATATATAAAAATATATTCGTTACTGCTATCAATTAGGGTCCATAAAAATGAAAAACATATATGATTTTATATAAATAACAATTTAAAAAGTGTCACGCCAAAAACTAACTGAAAGTAAGGGATAAAGTATGCACGCCATAGAAGTCGTTAAGTGGGTGAGAAAAACTAAAACCGCAAAAGACTCTGTTGGTAAGGTGAAAGAAAACGACAAGGATATGAAAACAGTTATAAATTGTAATAACAAATAAATTAATATATGTGTATACATGTTAAAAGTCAAAAAGCTCCACTGAAAAAAAGAAAGCCTAGACAACCATGGATTGGCAGTGAGTGGAACAAAAGAAAAGAAGAGAAAACTAAAACATAGACCGCAAAAATGTTTGGAAAAAATAAATTACTTAAAATGCCCAGATAATTTTTCTTTAAAACTAGTTATATTACTATCGTTTGAAATGTCTCTTGGCAAGGTGTTATATATTTTACTTGCCATAAACTTAAATGCACGACGGCCATATTGCGAATTGCAGGAAGCCGTAGCAAAAATAGTCATTAAATATCTCACATAATATACTGTCTATACTTTTTCGCACCAGAAGACAACAGTTCTTTTTTATGGTATTCTCGATCGAACAAATGTTCACGGATGGTACAATTTTACGTGCACGATCATTGATCGACTGAAGCCTTTTTCGTTGAGTACACGTAAAGTTGAGGTTAGTCATTCTGCTGTATGTCATCACAGGTACAATCATAGTCTGGTAAATGGCTTTTGCAGCTTTAACTGTGAGTAATGGTCGAATTTTAAGTAGAAGACGTAATCGAGATGTCGTTTTTTGTATGAGAAGTTGAAATCTTCATTGAGGTTGAGCGACGTATTCAATTCTATTCCAAGGTACTTATAATGAGTCACTGTATTGAAAATTTGATTACGGTATTTGATGCATAAAGGTTTCGTTAATTTCTTCAGTTTTTGAAGTGTACCAAGCAACATTGCCTCAGTTTTTTCCTTTTTTCATGTTAAGGACGAGTTTGCTATCATAATGAACAAATATAATTCAAAAGCTTCATTTCAAAGTTTTATTTTCAAATTAAAAAACGTTTTGACTATATGTCGGGTAATAATCAGCAGTGATATAAAACAATTTACTTACCAAAGTCTAAAATCTTTATGTTTTATTAGCATCTTTTTTTATTATTATTATTATTATTGAAATTATTTACCCAGGATAGCCTCTTCAGTTCCTATTGGTACTGCTATCAACGAGGGTCCTGCGAAGGGGGTCCTAGCGCATTTAAAGCTCCCATTTGAGCTACGAAAGTCGTGCAAGCACAACAATCGCTCAACTAGACAACCGCCTAAGATATCAATCCTATTCTCATGCTGAACGCTAAGCAGAAAGGATAGATTCACACTGTTATAGTCTCTGGCATGACTCGGCCGGGGTTTGAACCCAAGACCTCCCGCACTGGAAGCGAACGCTCTACCACAAGGCTATCAGTCATTCATTCTATAACATGATTGAAGCGTTTTAAACCAGGATGAAATAATGTCCCGTTTATAAGCGGGACGTACGGCTTACAACACAACCTCGTCCCCAGGGCCTGTTAGGTTTTTATATTTGGACGGCCTTGATTGCTTACAACCGTGCCGGTAAATAGAGGTAATAAACATATACACAGCATGTGTAAACAACAAGTCGTTGCAATATCAAATGACACTCTTGTCCCAGGGCTTTTTGTCTCTCACCGTTCCTGCAGTTTTTGACAGATCAGTTATACAAAAGGAGACAACAGGTCCTGGGATCGATCGCATTATTACGTGAAGTACAAAATCATTCCAAAAGATTTTAAGACCATTAATGTCAGCACATTACGCAGTTAAAAATAACGCTACGCTATATGGCACAAACCACTGCAATTTTTTTTCTGTTGCATCTCTCAACCTTTTTACAGTACGAGTTAATAAGCCTGCGAGGTTTGCACCAATTAACCTTACTATACGTATTTCCTGATAAAAATCCCTAGAAACTTTTCCACTCAAAAAGATTCTCAAAAATTTAAGCGTGATGAATGATTTTCAACCCCATTTCTTTCACAGTGCGTTTTTACTTCAGCTGGTCGAGACGAACATTAGCCCAGAATATATGCAGCATTTTCGCATAATGGCGAGTCAATAATGAACAGATGTGACGTAGGAAATTTGTGACCATTAAAGATGGCGGATGCTTGTGTAAGCCCGTTAACACAAAAAATAAATTTTTAACGTTATAGCTTCCGTAACACTAAACTAAGAAAAAATAGCTAGTTAACTGTCTGTAGAATGAAGCAATTCGCCTCAGAAAGACAAACAGGGTGCAATTCACAGTAAACGATGAGTGATGAATGTATGTTATGTGAAAGATACTTCAAAACATGCAAATGATTTTTATAACATCTCATAAAGTCGCTCAGAAATAAATTAAAAAAACGGAACGTGAAAGAGAATGCAAAATCGCAATTCTAAAATTTTCTTTTTCATTCTACTTTTTCCTCCGGTAAATCCAGCCCGGCCATCCCATTCCCCCCTTTTCTTTTTTTTCTTATTAAGTTCTGTCACAAAACTATTTTAATAATTGCTACAACTTTTATCATAGATAAATACTTTAGCATTAGCGTTAATGTTTTTGAAACTTTACCTTAATCTTGCTCCTATAATAAAAGCTAACCAGAAAGGATCGATTCTCACTTTTAAAGCATGCCTCATGACTCGGGTGGAGTTTGAACCTAAAAAATTCAGCAATGGAAGCGAACGTTCTACCACAAGACTATCAGTATTAACTTTCCGGTGATGATTATGATTATATTACATCAAGTATTTTGTAACAAATTTAAGAAGAAACAGCGGTACATGATGGAAAAATAATTCTGGAACTGTTTATCTCTTACGTTAAGTGAAGCTGGTCATCTGAGTTACGTTTACGTTGTTTCCATGTGCTTTTTTTACAACTTCTAAATATGTGTTCCCCAAGGGATTCACCCACACGTTATCACAGTTGCAACTAAAATCTCTTACACGGCGTCTGTATTTTTCTTTTTCGTTAAAACTTCGTGAATTGGGAATGACCATTTCAGAATACTGTCTTTAAAAAGCATACAAACATTGTAGCCATTGCGGAACTTGTACCTGGAGAAAAAAGTAATTAACTGATTTGAATGCACGTAGGATGTTTTTGATCATCAAATTTGCAGTAATTAGGTACAATTTATTCTTATTTTAATTACATCAATTATATTTAAACCATTAGGTCTCCTCCTGAGTGGATTTTTATCATACGTACACGTCCTGAAGTTGAAACTAACATAGAAAAAGGTGAAGTGCTTATGGTTTGAAAATATAGAATTCTGACAAAATTCTGACAAATATGGCATGACAAAGCCATGCCATATTTGCCAGTGAACTCGAGAAAAAAAGATAAAACAGCCAAATAATATATAATTTTGTTCTTCTGTTTGAGGTATGTTTATTTTTATTTCTTTATTTTGTTTGTATCGTTTTGTGAAAACAATGTGTACCTAGTTTAACCAGATAGAAAAAAAACAAAACAAAAAAAGAGCTATAAAGAAGTGAAAATACGATTTTTAACAATTTTTTTCTGTTTGCAATCAAAAGCGGAATAAAAAACCCAGGGACCGATACACCGCTATCAGCAAATACTTTATTTTTGTACAAGCACAACGAAAATCTATTATATACACTAAATTGCGAAAATTTTATTCTTAAAAGGTTATTCTTTGCTCATCAGATCAATAAACTTTTACCATAATTTTATTTTAAAAACATTTAATGTCGTTTTTAAATCCTTAGAACAGCGCTTATTAAGTGTGCTAGTTTTTTTTCTTACCATATGAGAATGAACGATATAGTTGCGGTCAAACCAGCATATAGCGGTAACGCGGACACCACGTGAGCATTGGTTAAATTCTCATAAAACAACTCCATAAAGACCGGACACTTTTTTTTACTCATTTTTTCGATGATTTTTTTTATAGAGAGTGTTGTATAGAAAGGCTTTCAGCGACGTCGCAATAATCCTCCTACCACTGCGCGTGGGTAAATCGTAGAGGTGATCGTGTCTTAATTCCGAGTGTCCCTCTGTAAGCAGCGTGATTGTTCTATTTTGATAATGACTGTACGGATAAAGAACGTCCGATATAAAGAAAGTGTATCTTATACAGCAGGTGTCCACTCGATAAAGTTCTATGACAGTTTTAACATTGTTTTGAGAAAACATAACGTTTGCCCGCTGTATCTCATATTCGTTAAAAGCAGGTTCGGTAGTTCATATACCGCAAAATCTTGCACAAAACCCATGATGTAACAATGGACGCCGTTAAAAAACAACAACACAACGCCCAGCAAAAACCTAATTTAATAAACGCCGTCATTACATAAAAGCTCCATTGATTAAAATCAAAATTTAGCAGGGACCTAAAAAATTGTCCGCCATAGTCGTGTACTCAATACATTGCGTGTTCTCATTAAAAGTCTATGCAGGAAATGCCCATGGCATGAAAAGCAAAAATATAGTGAAAACATAATTCCTCAATCATTTCAAACACAAAACATCTACGCTTTTTATTAACCTCTTGTTCACCATATGTAATTCAAATCAATAAGGTATTGTAAAACCTGTATGATTTCATATACAACGAAGCTTTTTTTAAGTAGTTTCTTCTTTGTATATATCTTTTTTATATAATACAACTTTTCCCAAGCTTTACTTAAAGTTTTTTAAAAGCTCAAGTATTGCCCAGCGCTGCAAATTCAATAGGATATTTCAACATTAAACGCAGTTGTTCTCATGGTACACCAAAGAATCCGTTTTTGACTTCTAGCTAAGACGACATGGCAATTACCAACCCAACATACGATGACACACTTGTTGATGATTTCGGGGAATGTTCCCAACTTCTTGGACATCTCAGTGAATCGTTAAATGAACTCGAATTAGAAGACGAAGACAAAGAGTTAACTGCTAGCAGTTTACAACTGTCCAAAACCACACACGACGGGAAAGTATTAACATGGCGAAAAGGACCTGCACCAGTGGATCAAAGAGATGGAATTGTGACAACTAAATTGGCCTCCCTCCAAGGTAATTTTGCTTCTGTCAAATAAATAACTCACTATCAGTTGCTACAATCCATTAATAGAAATTACCAAAGCATATGATCCTATTTGAATACGTACAAACTTGATTTAAGATATTAAGATGTGTGTAAGTTAGTGACAATTCCGACCTCGTTTCCAGGTCAATTTACCTGCCGGCATCTTTGCCGCACCATAACCACACCCTCCTCACAAAAGATCCTGGGAACGAAAATGTCAACCCAAAACCCAACTAGTTGTTCTTTTCATCACTTCTTAGCACTTGCCAAGTGTTGTGTCTTAGGATCACATAGATACACACAGATATTTATTAATAACACATTCAAAACAGAATACTATCTTCTTCTTATAATATACAACGTGCGAACTAAAAACATATATAACTACACGGCAGCCGATTCCTAACATGCAGGATACAACACCAAGAAGTCAAAAATTTGTTTAAAATATTTATCTAATATTAAAATCATTTTTAGCCTTAAAGGAAACTTTTGATGTATTCATGGCTCAATAGTAAAATGGCACAAATTAGTCAAAAAAATTAAAATCTGACATCCTACCAACATATTCTAGCTTCCCAATTAACTTTTCTGTTATATGTTTATAGGAATTCATGAAATGGGTAGCGATCCCGCTGCATTACATGCTAGTGGAAACATCTCTTCGAACCAACAGAACAACAGGACGGCTTCAGTGGCACTGCTAAATTATTTTGCATTTCTTGGCACCACCAATGAAAAATCTAGGGCCGATTACGCCTATATGGAGAACTTGCTGCTTAGTGCAGGTATACATAGAGAATGTACCGTGAACCAAATATTATTTCAGGTTACAATTTTTACATGAAGCCATATGAATTATAGACAAAGAAAAGCAATAATCGCAAATTTATTCACTGATATTTTTTGATTGCCTTTTTTTTACTGCTTTGTTTTCCTTGTCATATTTTTAGTCACATATTATTGTATGGGCGTTTAATCCTTAGCGTACAACAACGCCCAATAGCGCTTACCCGCATAGTACTGCACTTGTATTAACCCAACGCGAAATCCTTTATCTTAATTTTTTATAAAATCAAATTCATTTCGTCACTTATTAATCAATTTTCAATTGCACCATGACATCTTCAATACTAATTCAAAATTACTTTGTATAAAGCGACGAAAGACGTGGAGCTAGAATTTTTTTCTCCCTAACTTTATTCCTTGGGCAAAATAACCACGTAAAAAAACATCTCGAAAAATATACGCAATATTGTACTCTGTACCGTGCGATAACTTATGTCAAATAAACACGCCACATGCATCACACATGCTATACCCTCGTCCCGAAGGTTTTTTGCCTTTTTAATATGAGAGAAGACAACAAAAATTATCTTTCGCCGTCATCTCTTATATCAAGAAGGCAAAAACCCCTCGGAATGAGGGTGACTCATGCTTGACTAATTCTTCCTCTTTAGACATTAACCATATTGATGTGTTTGGACAATCCATTATGCATGAAGTTGCCAGAGAATGGCATACTGATTTAGCATACTTTTTAAAAGTTAAAGGAGCAGATGTAGATAAAGCGGACAATTTTGGACGGACTCCACTCTTTGTTGCGGTTGCGTCGAATAACCTACAAATGACCGAATGGTTAATCAAAAATGGCGGTAAGAGAGACCCGTTTTATTTTTATCATTTTGTTGATTTAGTTTTTTCTGGTTATAATTTTAATTCTCTACGTATTTATATGTTCCAATCCAATGAAAGTTTACTGTGCAAGAGGTTTTATTGGTTATTTAAAATTCCAGCGCAACTACACTGGTATGAACTGGAAATAGTATTCGTCAGATAGCTAGATACCTTTCAGGCAAAAAAGTGTCGGAAAAAAGTTTTCGTCTGACAAATATTCGTCATCTAGAGAATTCTTTTTTGCTTTCCCGCTTTTTAAAATTCTTGTTTCCGTTTTTTCTGTCACTATATTTTTTTGAGTGACTGTTCTAAACGTCTAAACATAATACGTCGGACCAAACTTTACGCCAAAAGAATATTTATCGGACAAAATTTTTATTTACCTAAAAAAAAATTTCATTACATTTGTCCGACATTTTTTTTGGTCCGTTTGCTTTTTTCTACCTAACAATGTAGTGCCAATTTTCTTCGTAACAATAGACCTAATTTTAGAACAAAATCATGAATTTTTTATGAAGACATGTTTTTAATTTCTTTAGCTAATATAAAACATCGAACTATGAAGGGACAAGAACAGACAGCACTGCACTTTGCTGCAAAATTTGATGCACTGGAAGTGTTTATAGCTTTGATGAAACATGGCGCAGATCCATTTGTTTTGGATGCAAAACGAAGAACACCTTTCTTCTTAGCTGCAGAATACGGTGTGTACATGTTTATAGCAAAGGTTAAACTAAAAAAAACACTTTAAACTGAGACGTTTCTTGCTCAGAGCAGGAAGTCGTAAGTCCAGTACTTAAGCGAGGTGGGTTTGTGGATTCAGACTACATTTGTCAACTAAAGTTTTTATTCATTTAATTTTGATATTAAATAGTAACCAAACTTAAATAAATTACCCGGATCTTTCAAAAATATCTGATTAAGCAAACCCCTTCCTTGTCAATATGTTTGTACTTTCTCTGATGATCAGTTTCGTGAAGGTTAATCAAAATGGAGATCAGAATAACTAAGAAAGGCAAATGGTGGACCTTTCTGGATAACAAATTTTATTTTGTTACCTTAGGACTAAACCGAATGTGTACATATATGTTAAAGATAGGCTTGCCTACGTGTTCGTATAACGATTGCGGAATCTGCTGCATTGACTTCATTTTGGACAAACTTCCATATGATTCTTCTGTGATTGCATTGAATCAATATATCGCCACTGACCAGGTGCTGGCTAAAGAAAAGTACTACATTAATTGTCTGGGGAAACGAAGATGGAGATTGTTGAACAGTGCAAAGAATGAGGACGAGTACAAGATACATCCGACCGATCCACCTGTACCACTTGATGTAAGTTGCATGCGCCTAATCTGATTTAACGGCAATGGATTCTACTTTGCCCTGTATGAGATGAATTACAATTCGAATTGCATTGGTTATTATCCATCCTGTAGACTTAAATGACCTTTATGAAGTTCTACCTTTCCTTTGACTTTCATTCGTAATATTCTATTCATCCTTTTCGATTGGATAATTTTTCAGCACACCTGTTTTATATTTTTCAAAAAAAATAGAAATATTCTTGCAACTGAGATGCCTTAAATGGGTTATTTTGGCCAATCCCAAACTTAGTGAATAGACCACCACCCTCAAGCTTCAGGGTCGTAGGGCATTGTAATGAGTGTAGACGTTTGACCAAAATGTCACTTTTTCACGTTTGCGTTTGTATTTTTAAAATTAGATAATAGTGGAAAACAAAGACCTTGAGCTGATAACCCATCCAGTCATATTGGAATTAATTGCATTGAAGCGAGAGAAATATGGGCTCAAATACAACGTGGCTAACATAGCCATGTATCTTCTTTTCACAATAGTTTGGACGATAGCAATTTCACTTAGAGGTTTTGAACGTAAAAAGACACCTGTTTTAGTCTTTACTGTTCTGGGACAACTGCTCACAATTCTGTTTATCATTAAGGTAGGATTTTGAGATACTATGAACATAAGTTGTTGAGGTAAGCTTTTACATTAATCAATTATTTGGTCTGGATCTAGTAAATCCTCGGTAGTACAGGCGAGCATTTTGGCCCTAATTTTACAAAAACTAACTTGCTGTTTTTAGGCGCAGAAAAAAACGTAGCCTGCTGAAATTTGATTTTTTTTTTCTGCCTTATTATTTTCTAATATTCTTCCGTTCTTGTGCACAGAGATCAATTTCTAGATAGAGAAATACCGAGGATTATTTGATAGTAGATTATGGCATTACTTTATACTAAAATTACCAAACAAATACCTAACTATTTTCTACTCTCTGTCGTAGTTGTCTAAAGAGTATTCAGCGAACGTACAATATTTCAAAGCTAAAAAACAAAGCATTTTAGAAGGTGTGAAGGAGAACAAAAAGTATTGTCATCCACGCTGGGAAGTCGAAGGAAACATGTTGAAAGAAATTAGTGATAATGCAGAAATGTTGAGTGCCACGTTTTGGAGAGATGGTTGGAACTTCGTTGAAGGATTATGCTTGCTTATGGCGACCGTTCAAACGATTCTAACAGTAACTTTAGCAATAGTGAATCCATCACATGCTACTTTTAAAATTAGATCATATTATTCTGCCATATTTGTTGTTGTCGTTTGGATACGGTTAAACCGATCTCTGAGGTTAGTTCAGTCAGTTGGACCATTTATTGCTATGTTGGGCGAATGTGTGATCGCTACAGCAAGATTCGCTTTCCTGTTCTTTGAGTTTTTTATTCCGTTCTCAGTTTCATTTTGGATAACATTTGGTGGCGTTCGGAAAGGTATGCAAAATACTTTTTTTTCCTATTATAGCTTTCTGGGATACTACTCCTACTCATTGAGAAAATGTTAGGTTGGCTCTGCTTACAACAAAATATTCGATTATGTTAATTTATATTCAAAAAAAGATTTTTTCATGACCATCTGGGAAGATATCTACCTAGTTACCATAATGGTGGACATTTCTACAGGCTATTTCATTAAAATCTTTGGTTTTAGGAAGTGCTGGTGGCGAGTACGAAACTTTCAACGACATGCTGTATCAATTATATCTCCTTACAATCGTAGGGGACTACGATTATGACACATTAAAAGCCGTCGATAAGATTCCTTCTCAAATTTTTGTTGGCTTGTACGTGATTCTAGTCAGCGTGATCAGTTTGAACCTGTTCATTGCGCTGCTGTCTGAAGCAGTTGCCAGGGTTAATCAAACTGCATTAGCTACAACTTTTTTGAAAGAAGCTGAAGAACTTGTCACTCTGGAAAGGGTTTTTCCATATTTGAGAAAGGAGTTTGACATATATGCTAACAAATATTATGCACCCGAAGTGAGTTGGAATTTTCTCTTTATTTTACAAGTCGTCTGAATTACAGGAAAAAAACCCCGGAAAGTAGTGTTACACCGGAAAATAGTGTGTTGGTGAAATTTTGCCACGGTCAAGGCCTTCTTTATTTGTAATTTCTCACCTTAAAAACTTGTAGTAACACTGCAACAAAAATAGCCCAGGTTTCTTTTTGGAATTATTGCCAATTTTTTTGGAATGGTGAACTTCGTGTTAATTGAGAGATAAAAGCTGGGCAACAGATCTACGAGACATGGTTTTTAGCTTTAAAAGAGGTTAGGAGACTTGCAACAAAAATTTATATTTGTAGAGAAACGTCTAAGAATTAGGATAATCGATCATTAATCTGTTTTCAAGCTTTTTGCTTGGTCAAGCACAAAAATGCTGCATATTGCAATGTGGATAGGTGCGCAATACATACTTTAAAAAAATTCACGGGTTTTTACACGCGCGAATTTCATTTCCTATTGTTGTGATATTCTTGATGATACCTTATCGGGGAAAAAAAAGTCGGGCAACAGTGACTAAATTTTTTGCAAGTGACTTAATTTTTCCCCGACCAAAATTTCCCCCGATTATTTTTTCCCCGATTAGTACTTTTCCCCGATTTTTTTATACCCGACTAAGAATTTAACCCGACTTTTTTCTTTTATCCTAAACTTTTTTTCTCAATGTTACCACCTTAATAAATTGCAAGGAAGATTACAAAAAAGGATCGGGGACATAAAAAACATAATGGAAACAAAAAGAACCAACATTTTGTGTTTAGACAAACATCAAACAATCATACAACTATAACATCAGTAGTTCGTTTAAGTCAAACAACATCTACAGGAATATCAAAAATTAGTCGGGGAAAAGTGACTTATTTGAAAAATTAGTCGGGGGAAAAGTGCCTTATTTTTCAAAGGTGACTTAATTTTTCCCCGACAAATTTTACCCGACGAAATTTTCCCCCGACTTTTTTTTCCCTGATAAGGTATCTCTATGCTGATATTGTGCATGGGTGGCATTTAATGCAACAATGTAACCAAGGCTTTAGATAAGGTCCAACTATAAGAACTAAATTTGTAACTGATTGCATATGAATATCAACTAAAATTATATTTTGTGTTTAGTTAAAAGATATTTCTCGTATTTCAACAAGTGAGATGTACAATTCCAAGAAAATGATTTTTGACATGTCGAGATCTATGCAATGCCTAAAAGACGATCTTTGTACGATAATGGATACTCATGTTGAATTAAAGGGAAACATGGAAGAAGAAGAATTAGCTGTAAGCATATTGCTGTGAAGTTAACTGTTTTTTAATTATTCAAATACAATATCGTATTATTTTACACAAGCAAATGTTTGTTTTTAGATAAAAAACTTCCGTCAACTATACAGTGAAGAAAAAATTGAAGAAATCAATTCTCTCTTCGATAACGTGTTTGATTTTCAGACAACTAAATTAAACAAGATTCACAGGGTTACAAGAAACACATTTAACCGTTTCGTGAAAAAACAATTTTTAGATAGTCTTTCGGATGAAAACAGTTCGTGAAAGCATGGAGGTAGAAAGAGAGATGGTGAAAGTAATGCATTTGGGAATAAGAAATTTATCAATTGTAATTTATTTTTTGTAAATAAACTGCATATAAAAATAATTACAAATCAAAATAGTAAAAATAAAATTAAATGAAAATTGCTCTATCATTCTTTGACAACCATTCCACAGGCAGAAAAATTCCACGACAAATCTTATGACAGCAATAATATATGTGTTTAGCTCTGGCAACGGACATAGCTCGTCTATTAAGCATAAAAGCTAAGTAAGCCTAACGTATCTAACAACAAGCAAGATATTTGATTACAGCTAAGATCCTCTCTGTAGAATGCAAAGACACAAAATTCTTTTGTCGTACACAACTAGCTATAATTTAAAAGGCTTTCATAACATAGGAACATATATTAAACTTTATTACCATGGTGTAATTACTGACTGTTGATATCAGGATTTATCATGCGCAAGTGGAGTAAATCATCAACATACCCATATTGACCATCCCTGAAATTCGTGAACAGTTAAAAATCTGTATATAAGAAAGGAATGAGTTGATTCAAATATATCCCCGACATGTTCAAGACGCAGCACATGTGCAAGTGGATAGTTGAAGAAATACCCCACATGTTCATATATGTCTCCGACATGTTCAAGACGCGGGACATGTGCAAGCGGATAGTTGAAGAAATACCCCACATGTTCGAATATGTCCCGGACCATTTCAAGACGAGAGACATGTGCAACAAAGCCGTTGAATGGCATGTCTGGATACTAGAGCATGTACCAGACCAGTTCAAGACGCGAGACATGTGCAACAAGGCTGTTGATGAGGATTTCGATATGTTCGAGTATGTGCCGGATCAGTTCAAGACGCCGGACATGTGCAACGAGGTGTTTGAAAAACACCCCTGTTTGTTCGATATTGTACCAGACCAGTTCAAGACGCGAGACATGTGCAGCAAGGCTGTTGAGGAGATGCCTCATCTGTTCGAGGATGTTCCAGACTGGTTTGTCACCCAGGACATGTGTAGTAGTAGCTCCGTTGAGCCTGAAGTGCTCAATGCCTACCGCCAGAGGAAAGCGGGAAAGGTTAGAATTAATGAGGAGCTGCTCCCATTGACCTGGCATCCGGATAAGGTCATAGACTGGTGCTTTTCAGAGGATGAAAAGGCAGATCTCGAAAAGTTGTGGGGGAAAGAGTAAGTTATTATCTCATAGCCCCTGGGGTTATAAGATAAATGGAACAATGCAGCAATGTGACCAACAGGCGCTGGCAATCTTCGGACGTTGTTGGTGTATACTAAAATGGTACTCTGTTACTGGTGCTCTGTAGAACTGTGCGACAAAATAGGCGTGAGGTACCCCATGAGATACAACCCCCCACAGGTGAGTACAAAACATACGACGAAATCCGGCTTTTTTCATATCAAAGAAAACATGGCTGATCATAGGGTCGAACACAGCGACGAGTACGTGTACGAGGGCTACTTTTGTGGAAATGCGTGCTGCTTGGCTTACGTGGAGGAGCGAAATGTGTATGACAGCGCGTACGACATGTCGCTGTGGTTGTTGAAAAGGCGCTACAAAGGCTTGCCCGCCCCAGACTGGAGACGCCTCGTCAGATTTGGGGGCGACTTGACTCAAAAGGAATTCCTGGCATCGGGCTAGGTTCATAGGAGCCCTAGGTAATTTATCTTACAACCCTTCAGGGTTGTAAGATAAGAACAATGCAAAAAAATTACTATAATAAATGTACATCAACTGTGAATCGAAATTCGAGATGTTCGGAAATGCAGTAGTCCTGATATTGCTAGCCGGCGTTGGTATCTCTCTACCACTTATGACGTTGGCATTAGTGCAAGAATCGTTGAAGGATAAGGAGAATGAACGATCAATTAAAGATTTGGAGGATCGTGTTCGTGATTTAGAATAAAACGATGGAGGAACAATGTAATGACTGCGAACGCGTACTCGATGAATATGACAGGTGCACCTGCGGACGAAGGCTTGTGATAAAGGCTAAAATACTGTGTTGGTACTGCTACCAGGAATGTATCACATATAACGGAGGTAGTTGCGCGTGTGCGAGCAGAAGCAATCCTCGGACATTGTTAAAAATTCAATAAAGGATGCTAAAATTCGAGAACGAAATTGTGAAACCCAGAAATTTCTACAACTTTGCTGCTACTTTTACCGACTTCAGTGATATTAATGTGGACTATCTGACAGTGTCAGATTCCATTTCTGCCAACAAGGACAATGATCAACGGTACATCGTGGGGTATCATACACGGGACCTGATAGTAGCTCTGAGGATAAAGACACCTGAAGTCTGGTCCAATGGAGTGAGTCAATACAATACCAGTGCCGTACCAGCGATGAGTCTTGATTTTGAAGAGTACCCTGATTTTATTGAAAAATATCGTCAAATTTGGAACAAGGTCGAAGAGTTGATATCTCAAAAATTGACTACGGAGCCAGTCAAAAAAGATCGCTATATCAACGCCAAGCTCAAATACTACAAGGACGCAATCACGACTAACTTTCATGGTCAACCAGTACCCTATGATGAACCTTGCAAACTCAGTGGTGTGCTGGCGATATCATCTGTATACGTCCAAGGTAGCAACTACTACCCACAGATACATGTCGTGGAATGTAGGTATAAAAGCCTGAATAAATGGTTGTTATAGAAAAACCAGGGTTTAAGGTCTGCAAACAGGTGGAGACTCTAGGTACTGCTTGCATACTGTACAGATTGAAGTTTTTTTAAAACGTCATCGCGCCCCTCTTGCCGACCTTTCGCTACTAACTGGGCGCGCTCCCGTTCGTTGATAGAGTCAACGATCCGTTTGAAGCGTTGTCGCATCTGTTCCTTTAGCAGCATATACTTTTGCTTCTCTTGCATAATGAGGCTAAACTCGTAGTCGCTGATAACCCCGTTCTCGATGGCTTTTGAGATTAAATCGATGATAGAGTTCAATTTGGACTCTGCTAATAGCCTTATATTCTCGTGCTTCTTCGATTTCACACCAAGCTTCTTTGAGGCGTTCCGCAGACCAGCTTGCCCGATACCTACGGCAATCGTAATTCCACCCATGGCAATGCATAGTGGAGCCCCAAGACCCGAGGCTAAGGCTCCTATACCGACACCCGAGGTGATAATACCAACACCTAGCAACCCATGATCACAGTAGCGTACCCAGGTCCCATGCATCTTGAATTTCTTAGCTAGTTTATCCCGCTCTTTAATCTCACTTCGTAGATACTTTTCAATCTCTCCAATCTTGTCAAGTCTATATTTTTGACTTTCATCCTGCATAGTATCGTCCTCAGGCGCACTTGATAAATCCGGATACAATTTGGCTATATCATTCATTTATTCTATGAGCAAACACATCGTAATTCCGGTAAACGAAACATTTTTGTCGTGGTGAAATTCATCTGTCAGCATAAACTCGAGGCGGTCCGTAGAACCCTTCAAAGGAAGGTATATCGAAGTGTCAAAACTCCAGCTTAACATGTCTCCCCAAGCATTTAACTCTTTGGTGGGGAGCAAAGCGAGAATTTTTGACCTTTTACCATCAAGCAGGCATTCCTTTTCATTCAATTGGGGGCAAACCAGTCTCAATCTTTGGTAAACATCAGTCTTGTAGAAGGCATCATAGTCTCCTTTTGTGTAATACTTACCACCAGCTGGAGGAGGTAGGCCCAAGAGCTCTTGCAGTGGTCCGTTAATCACCAACGTGTACCCATCACTGACACGGAGCCTGCAGAGTCCATTTTTTAGGACAAACAGCTTGATCTTGTCCTGTGCCTGATTGTTGACGATAGTCGCCAGATCCTCGATCTTGTACAAGCCATTCATGATTTCTATTCGGGTAACCCTCTGATCAGGCCCTGTCTTACGGATGATAAAATCATTGTCGGTATAAATGTTCAGCCACATGGGTCGAATACTGATGGACTTTAAGGCAATTCTCGTATCCTGACCTAGATGATCCTCAAATAGTGTGGGTTTTTCAATATCGGTAATGTACAGTTGCCTCATCCTTTCTTCTAAGAAAGGATGAACATGTATTCATACAACCCCAAGGCAAAGTACAAGTCAAACAGGGGAGAATGGCATCTTGGTATAACAAACCTGGAACACCAGGACCTGTACGTGTCTACAGAATCACACATTTCCGTGATCTTCCATGAGTTTAAAAAATACCCCATCAAGGTTCCAACAACCTACCTCAATGACCCCGTCCTAGTGGGGTGGGCAGGACAAGCTTTGGACTACTGGAACATTCAGGTTAATTTCGCAACACATTGCGCAACCACAGCTTTAGGTATCTCCGCCAAGCACATGACGGGCTCTATACCCCTTGTGAACTCCATCTTTAAATTTCACGTATACTACCACATGCGTCGCATTCTGGCAAGAATGAGGGTACCAATGCCTTATAACGATGGGTTTATTCAGTACAAAAACCCCTACTCAACCTCTGGATACGCACAAGTGTGTCGTGAATACGGTGCGAACCCCAACAGTTTGTACAAATTCAAGGATGTGGGTGCATCATTGACCAACGGATCGTGGTGGCCTCAAGTTGATGGGGACTATGCAAAATTCATCATACCAACAAGCCAGAGTCTGACGTCGGAAGGTCTTACCAAGCTAAGTGAAAGTATTCGCGTCTACGTGGTCTTGTTGCTCGGATCGCAGGCGGGGGCCAAGGCATCCCTACTCGGGTCCGGTGCTGATAACTACACGGCCCGGCAATTCCTGTTGCAAAACTTTGAAAGTATGGTGCGGCGTTCAGAGAATGTAGGGAAAGACATAACATCATTCCAAAAAGTGCTCCAATATGCCAAAACTCCGGTTAATTTTGCTGTTATGCCCGGCGTGTACATGTTACCTTCCGATATGACCCTACGTATAGGTAAAATTGAGGGTTATAACAACAATATCCTGATCGCCCCTGCTAATGTCAATGTTGGGGTCGAGGTTGATGTGAATAGTGTGAAGCCCATCAAACCACCTCCTAAGTATATTATCAAACCACCCCCTAAGCATACGGAGCGGGCCATTAAACCTGCGGCAGCTATCAAACCACCCCCTAAGCATACTATCAAAACACCCCCCGAACACAGGGAAGCCCCACAGGGTGAACAACATGAGGATACCAAGGCAATGTTGATTACCACCGGAGTATGCCTCATCATTGCCTACATCTGGCTTAAATAAGTCTAATGTGTTTGATGAAACACATTAGACTTTTCTCTTTCCAACATAGACCACAACAAAAGCAACGGCAGCAGCGATCGCCATATACAAGTGCTTGGCTGCATATTCGACAATCTTTGCTGCTACCCTAAGAAAGAACGAGACAACCGTACCAATGATACCCGGTAACGCAGCACCTGCCTTACTTGCCAGGTATTTTAGGAATTTTCCCAATCTTTCCAGCTGCTTCTCTACAAAACCCTTCCCTGCGGCACTTCATCCTGCACCCGTCGCAGCACCTTCCCCTGCCACTGCGAGTACGATGGTGGAAGTCAGTAGACCGACAGCAGAGACTATACTAGCTATAGTCAGACCATGCTCTTTGAAGAGGATTTTAAGTTTTTCAACCAGTGATGTGTCATCCCCGGCGATTTTCATCAGCGTCTCCTTAATGGCCTTTAACTGTCTGTGGATCCCCGAGGATAAAAGTCCGTGCGCTTCTTGTGCGGCCCTTTTCTGATCCTTCAAGTTTTCAATGTCTTCCTTAGCCTTTACAATGTCTTCGTTCCAGATAGTTTGCTGTTCCTCGGATACTCCGGGTTCAGCTTTTTTCATCTCAAGCCTTTTCACCTTCGCCTTTGCCTTGTCAAGTTCGCTGTCGTATAGGATCATCTTGCTTTTCAAGTATTTCAAGTTACCCCTTATCGTTTGTGCTTCCTGGTTAAGACCACTTCTTTCACGTTCGGTGATACCACCAAATGAAGTATCTTCGATAAGGCTTTCCGTCTCGTCTAGGACATTCCCGACAAATTCCAGCATCTCAAGATCATCACCCTTCTCTATCTTCTCCTCGATGTGATCAATCTTTTGCATGAGATTCTGGGCTGCCGCCTTACTGCCTTTATTGGGTGTAGTATAGTCGGGGAAACCTAGGGCTCGCACGGTTTCTATCTTCAAATACCTTATGATCTCTCCAGCAGCTCGCAACCCACCCTTCTCTTTTGTAATAGCTTCCGTAATATCTACACCGTTGAAAAAAAGACGATTCCCTTCCATTCTAAAATCATCACAAGGTATCCCATTAGGCACCCCCAACCTCTTCCTAAGATGTTCGTATAAATCGTCGACCTTTGATTTTAATATCTCTCCCCTCTGCCTTATCGTGGTGCCTCCCGGAGCACCCTGCTTCTGTTCTCCTCGGGTTAGCGTTGATGGAGGCCTTGCCGGGGTATCTTCAGGTCTATCATCGGGAAGATCCTCCTCTGGCGTGAAATCGTGTTCATATCCTGGATTATCCATTTTATTTCTAACAAAATCCCCCATAAATAAATGAGTAACGCATTTGGAGCTAAACTGAACCCCTACGCAGAACTGAAAACAATGCTGGCTATCAAAGGAAGAAGGCAGCGCGTCAAGGTAAGCCACGTACCCTCTACGATCAACCAAAACGAAGACTTGTACGTCGATATTCCAAATATGGGACAAAATGATGTCATTTTTCCGGGTAGTATCAAACTGTTGTTCGACTTGGAACTTGCAGGAACAAACACGACACGCACGATTGTCAGCAACATTGGTAAGGCCTTAGTTCGAGACTTACGTATCACCTTGAACGGTAACGAAGTGCAAAATATCAGTGACTACAACATACTGGCGGTCTACAGAGACCTCTGGTTACCCAAATTAGATCGGGAGAACAACCTAATCCTTCAGGGGTTGAACCCTAATGACGGTACAATCCGAGTTCTGCAGGTGAAAGCCACTGACCATGCCAGCACGAACGAGGAAAAGGCCATTGTTGCCGCCTATGGTAACACGTTTTGTATACCCCTAGGAAAAATGTTTGAATTGACTAACGACCTACCCTTCTACCAGCCCGGCCTTTATGACAGATTGCTACCTCCTCAGGGTCTGGATCTACTGCGGTAGCAGCCAAGCCGGCCGACGCCGCCTATAAAATCACCAACATTGCCTTGGAGTTTGACAAGGTCAATCACGAGGGTCTCGCGAGTGCTATGATGTCAAGGTATAGTCGTCTCGCGCTACCTTATGAACGGATACTTCGAAGCAAGGTGGTAACCCTTAAAAAAGCGGATACGAGCTATAACCTTCAAATTGACACTCCGGCAAAGAGTCTAAAGGGTGTACTATTACTCTTCGTTGACCCGGGGGAAGTAAAGGCCTACTCTGGTAAAAACGAGGTGTTCTACAACCCCAAGATCGAAAAAATATCCATCACTGTGGAGGGTGAGCCCAACGAACTATACTCGCACGCTATGCTACCCAAAGACCATCTCGAACAGATCGTGAACCTCTTCGGCAGCCATGATTCAAACGTGACCATTGGGCAGCTTTTTAACGAGAGATACGCCCTGTTTATCGATTTTCGAACTTCGCCCGACCCTGGCCTGCATGGTTCCGGAAGGCCTCTGCAACGCCTGAGTGACGGCATTACGTTGCACATGACAAAGAAAGCCGATGGAACCGGGGATATTAGATGCTATGCATACCTCCTCCAAGATGTCCAGCTAAACATCCTAGATGGTAGATTTCACTCTGTTGAATATTAGTGACCGAAATTTGAGTTTGTCGTAAAGGCAAACACAAAACAATATGGAAGGAACCAAGAGCTGCTCAAATTGTAAACACGCTCTAACCCTAGAAAATTTCAGGATTAGGAATGGAGAACCGACAAAAACTTGCATAGGTTGCTTGGATAAAAAAAATCGGTTGCGTGCCAAAAACAAGTGCCACCATGAAAAGCAAGAACAAGTCAATATGGAAGAAACAAAGAGCTGCGCAATATGTAAACACGCTCTAACCCTAGAAAATTTCAGGATTAGGAATGGTAAACCGACAAAAACTTGCATAGGTTGCCTGGATAAAGCGAAGCGGCGGCGTGTCAAAAACAAATGCCCCCATCAAAGGGTGAGGTCCACCTGTAAGGAGTGTGGGGGTGGAAGCATCTGCCACCATCAAAGGCGGAGGTCTCAGTGCAAAGACTGTAAGGGGAGTCAGATTTGCCACCATGAAAGGCAGAGGGCCCACTGCAAGGACTGTAAGGGAGTCAGATTTGACCCCATTCAAGGCGGAGATCCACCTATAAGGAATGTAAGAAACACTCAGAATAAATGGCAACTCTCGGTGTTCTTGTTGCAAGTGCCGCGATTAACGCGTTGGCCTTTTCCGGATCAAACTTCCTATTTAGCAAGCTTTCAGGACATGGCGAGGCAGAGCACAAGGCACAAGAGGCACGATGAAGCGGTAGAGAAATTGCAAGCCAGTCAAGCCCAATGGGACCGACAGAGAAAAATCGATTGGTTTAACAAGCAACGGGGAATGCAAATACAAGCGGGGAAGAGCTTGAGAGAGCTTAAAGACGATATGTACAAATACTACATCGCAAAGAATGATAAGGTCCCAAAATTGTCAGATTTCTATATACCATCGAAGAAACAACAGGACGGCGAACTTAGCTTCATTGTTGGCTCCTTGACTCTTTTAGGGTTTGTCGCCTACAAGTACCTGTAGAACCTTTTTTTGACATGTAATAAACAACATGTCAAAAACAACACATAGTGTTACCGAGAAGGAGGCGGAAGAATTAAGCCATATGTATTATACTCCGGAACATCTCTGGACCGGACGGAAAGCCGTTAAATTCCTATCCTCAGAATCTGGCCTACCAAAGAAAAAGGTCACCCACTGGCTTTCTCGTCAACTGCTCTGGCTCCGCCATATCCGTGGTCCGAGACGTATCGATTATCCTCATTTTACCATTACAAGACCGAACGAGATGCATCAGTTTGATCTCCTGTATATGCCCCATGACAAACTATACGGTAGCACCTACAAGTACATCCTCACGGGTGTTGATGTGGCTTCGAGATATAAGGTGGCGAGACCTCTACGTACGAAGAAAGCCAGCGAAGTAGCGGATATGATCAAGGACATTTATAAAGCAGGACCTCTTCGCTATCCCAAAATTTTTCAATGTGACAATGGTAGCGAATTCAAGTCAGATGTAACGAAATTGTTAGAAGGCAAAGGGGTGGAGATTAAAAGGGCTACTACCAAGTACCATCATACATTTACAACCTTTGTAGAGAGCTACAACAAGGTACTTGCGGAAAGACTCTTTAAACCCCAAGATGTGCAAGAGTTGATCTCCTCAGAGACTAGCTCCATCTGGGTGAAACACTTGTACACCATCGTAAAAAGTCTCAACAATACCAAGACTGCCATGATTGATAAGAAACCTAATAGGGCTATTAAACTCGAAGAGGTAACACTTGCAACAATACCCTGAAGAGAAACCATTACCTGAGGACGGGTTGTACCTCTACCTCCTCCAATCGGGAGAGGAGCATGGTGACGCGAAGAGACGCGCAACTGATGCTTTTTGGAGTAAGAAAACGTACGGGCTGGATCGTATTGTGGCGGCTAGTCGTGTGCTGTATTATTTGAAAGACGGTCCTGATCGTAGCTTCGTGTCGGAAGAATTAATGCTGATCCCTGAAGATGTTCAGGTACCTCCGGAGCATGTCAAGGAGTGGTAAGTTTTTTTTTGTGGTCTTGTTAAACCACAAAAAACAAGTTCTCATTAAACATCTTCATCCTCATCTTCATTTGGACCTCTTAAATAATCCGAGGGATGTAGAGTGTAAAAGGGGTACCCATATACTATACCTTTTATGACATTGGGCTCACTATCGAGATCAATGTAAGCCAATTCTCTATCTTCTATGGGAAAGTTCAGGATATTGCCTATACTAGCTATATCAGCCAAATCCGATAGCTTTAATTCCTGATTTTTTACGACCTCGTAACATAGTACATCATACTTGTTCCTTTTGACATCAACAATATCCAGCCCCAGGCGCTGAATATCAGCCTCTAGATCCTCATCGATCTCGAGTCTCGCGAATGTTGCCCATGCCTTTTGACCTGACGCTGCCCTGTCTAAAAGCTCTTCGTCATCAGGTTCCTCAAACCCTTCGTAGTAGTAGTAGAGCCCATTTCGAAACCTAAAATTTTCTACACATTTCGGGCAATACCCAGTCACTGACGCTGCCTCAATACAACATCGTAATACAGGTACTTGAATATTGTAGTTATGTAAAAATTGTTGTTGTTGTTGTATTTATATTTATTTTTCCATATTGTGTTGTTGTACGTATGCTTCCATATTTTGTCATTTCAATGGCTTTTGGCATGAGACTGAACGGGTCAAAAATTGTGCTTGGTTGGGTGTGGACAGATCTGTCCACACCTGATCGGGGGCCCATCCCATCGGCCCCCTAACCGCTAATTTTAGTACTCACAAGAGTATTAAAATGAGTGCCTGCTTACAACATATCAATATCAAACATCTCTTCGAATAGCTCCCGCGTATCATCGTCAGGTAATGTGAAATGGTTCTTGTAGAAATTGTCCTTGGTAAGCACATCCTCTTTGAATCTACACCAAGCATGCACGGCGTTAGGTTCATCGCACTCAGGCTCTCTTAGCGCCATGTCCGGATACCTCACTCTCAGGGTGTTGATTCTCACGGTGAGCTGCTTCCTTTGGCATCGGATCATATAGTGTGGGTGCCTTCCGGGTCTTCCACGCTCCTGTGGGTCATTTTTGCTCAAGACACACAAGACGGTACCGATAGGAGACCGATGCGTTACATGTCTTTGTTGGAGTTCTAAAATTTCTTGATCCCTGTCCTCAAGCTCGTCCCCCAACACCACGAGTTGTTTGTCTCTATCGTCTATATCATCCCCGAGGATGGCAATGGCCATATCCCTTTCCTTAATAGTCTGACGATGATCCTTCAGTTCATCCTGCAATTTTTCGACACCTTTTTGAGTTAGCCATTTTGTCAAGGCTACTGCCTTGGTTTTTTTTTATCTGACAACAATCTCCAGGGTGCCATCTAATGTGACGAAGACGTCATGCCAATTTTGGTCTCCATTTAGGGTGGGGGTGCCATAGAAACCTCCCCAGGTCAGCAGGTTGATTTTGTTCATTGAATAGAGTCTCGATGACTCCTGCGGGCACTGCATTGAAAAGGCTAAGTTGCGACGACATCTTTGTTTTATTTTCAGGTAGAATTGGATTTTTGGTATGGTCACTCTAGAATTTTATAGCTTCTAGGGTGCTCTAACCTCGCGTACAGGCATGCATGCTTGGACTGTTTCAACTCAGCCTTTATCCCTTCCCAATCAGATATCATGTTAGTCTCTTCATCGATTAGCTTCATATCCGACCTCTCATGGGGGTACCAGAGGAAAAGCTGTTTTTTCTGCCTTCTCAAATTTTTGGGCAGAGCTGTATACGATTGGGTTAGTAGCCACAAACTATGCTTGCGATGCCTACCTGAAATAGCCAATTCAAGCAAGGGTTGACGTTTTTTATCAAAGCTCTCGTCAGCTATACAATCGTCAACGACAAATAAGGTCTCTTCACCCGCCAACAACAATGACAATTGTTGAACCCATTTGAACAGTTGATCCTTAGGGTTGATCAGGAACACGTAATCATCTTTCCAAAGTGAGGCTCTCTCAATGTAGGTACTATCCATTGTATAATAGGGCATATTATGACTATGTTGTAGTAGTGATTTTTATAATTGTTCTCGAGCAGGTCTAGAACACGTTGTGTTTTCCCACAACTTGTAGGCCCCGTGAAGATTGCCGTATGCGGCTCTTTAATAACGTTCAACGTTTTATTAAAAAACCCTTTTTTTTCTCGATTTTAGGGATAGTGGAAAAGCATCTGGAACAACTCCACACGCCGCTGTGGTTGTTGAACGGCACGTAAAAATCTTTGCAGGCTGGGCAGAACGCCATCATGGGCGCGTGGGTCTTGTAGACGAGGGGTAGAGACCCAAACACTATCTTACCCTCTAAATACCAGAGTACCTTGCGATATCTCTCGATGAGGCGCGCCTTTTCCTCAGAGACAGGGCATAACATTGTAGGGGTAAGGATGGGTGTTTTTAAAAGCTCAACGTACCGCGCCACAATGTTGTGGGAAAACAAGGTGTAAAGACGCAGGTGATTTTCGTCTTGTTGAGAATCTCTAATTTGCTGATCCATTCTCGCTACATCAATCCTACCATGCTCGCTGCAAATCTGACTCCCCTTTTCATGGTGACACCGTGCACGTTCCCGTGACGCCTTGCTAGCATCGAGGCATTTGATGCAACTTTTTGTTCGTTGACCCTTCCCCTTGATCCTAAAATTGTCCAAGGGGAGATAGTGTTTACATTTTGAGCAGCTCTTGGTTCTTTCCATATTGACTTGTGTTTGTCCTTAGGGCAAACACAAATTTTACCGGACGGTCCTTATCCATTCTGGCAATGTTTAGCATTTATTGTTTCGGAACGATACTTGCGGGGATCCACCCCTTCGATACAGCCATCTCGCGACTTGCCCTGCCCGCGGCGAAATAAGCCGTCATTTTTAAAGCGTCACTTGTATCCATTTTTGCAGAGGGTCTTGCAATGCCTAGGAATTTTTTACCTGCAAGAGCATAGGCGAAAGTGAAAGATAGATCGACGACAGTCTCATAGAGCATGTCTATGATTTCCTTCTCTTTAGGAGTTATTTTGTTGCTTGCCATTTATTTAATGCATTTTGAAAATATCAATTTTGGGTTGAGCTTTGCCCTGTTGAGGCTCGGGATGGATAGTGGGCTTGTCCTCATTTTTGCCTCCAAATTTATACCACACCCCAACCCCTATCGCGAGCACAGCTAGCGTACCCACACCGTAAGAACTTTTGCCTACGTTCTTCTGTAAGTTTTCCTTGTTCCTGCGATTCAATTCCGCAAGTCTCTTGCCAGCAGCAACACTACCTTCGTTCTTCTTAACTATGATTTGGTTAGACTCTTGACTCATTTCTTATAAGTCTTATGGCTTATAAGAAATTTTGATGTAGGCCCTGATCCTCAAGGATCTTTCTCGTTAGCTTCCACCCCCTCCTCTTTTTTGGACATATGTCTAGCTGTGTGGCCCATCACCAAGATAGGCGCTAAACACCTCCCGATTGTACAGTACACGAGAACCCCAAGGTCTGCCATGGCGTCTCGGATGATCGGATCCTCTTCAATGTCCTTACGTAAATCGTCAACGCTGTCAATATCCACAAAATTTCCAATCATGTTTGCATACTGGTTGACTACGTGAGTAGTTAACGCTTTGGCCGTCTTTTCCCCCTTCTCTTGGAGCTCTCGTTGAATATACTCGGTATGTACCTTGTCGATGGCTTCATCAGGAGCCTTGTCGACAAAGCCTTCTGTACATTTCTTAGGTAAGAGATGCCCCTTGCCTTTGCGCAGAGCTTCCCTCTAAGCTTGGCGTTTATCGGTGGGTTTTTCAACATGTTCGAAAGATTCTGCGGAGTCTACCTTGTCAAACATTTGTGCAAGCTCTGACATTCTATTTATTATACGTTGAAATTTTAGAAAAAATAGTACTACTATCACATAGGGTAGAATTACCGCGATATACAAACACACTTCCATTTATTCGAAGTGTGTTTGATCAACCACGCTACTCGGAGATATATCGATAACCTTTCTTCTGATTATCTGCAACCCACATGGACTGTATGTTAGTGTATTTCAACCTGTTTAATTGTTCTTCCTCACTAGGATATTCTCCATTCTCCCTGTATTTTATCGGTATCTTATGATCAAACTGCCACTGCCTCTGGTTTCCCCAGTTCATCCCGCCCCTAAACTGTGCTTGGATGTGCTTTATGAATGTTACAATGTCGCATCCCAGATATTCCTGGGATCCTATCTCAGTATCCCAAATTAGGGCCTTATGAATCCTGTCCAAAGTAAGCTTATGGAAATAGCCTGGGCGATCGCATGTTGGACATTGGTGTCTTTGTTTTTGATGTGAGCACTTGGTACTTTCCCTTGATTAATTCTTCATATCGAGGCATTTGGCACATTGCTTGGTAAAGCCTGCTTACAGTGCGTGCATTTCCTGGTCCCCTCCATATTGTTTTTGTCTTGTAAAGGTATTACCTTACAAATTTTTGGACAGTTTCTAGAAAACCTTATTATTCAAAAATGCTTACAACATTTCTGATTGGGCAATTAAAACATAAGTGGGGAGGTATGTATCCCATCGGCATGTACAACTCTTTTGTCGTAAAACGCGGAGAGACCGAGCTTGTTCTGTTCGTACGTAATCATACCCTGGTTGTCCACCCGAAAACCTACGTTTGTGGCTAGGTCCAGACCCCCCCTCAGCGCACTCATGTACCTTGAACAGGTCAAGGCATTTTGTCTCTTTGACATGCCCTTACACGAATATTTCGTACCCTTTTTACCCTCCACAAAGTAGCACCCGGCTGTCGTGGCAACCATCCGAAACCCTATGAGTTCTGGCTTGAATATCCCCCCCTCGCGACTTGAGTATTTATCGGTGACGAGCCAGTTTTTCACGTCCTCGTCGTAAGCGTCAAGCAGTTCGGGGCGAACGACATCCCGTAACTCTTCCCCGGAGATGGCAAAATAGGCACTGTCAGTGTCCATGTAGATAAATTCAAAGTCTCGACGATCCACGTACTTGTCCAAAAAATCGTAATAAAATTCCAACATACGAAGTTTGGCTAGTTGGTAAACAGCAATACTACACTGGTAGGCTCTATCGATACTACACTTGTGCTTGCCGCTTCTAAGCTCGTACGCATCTCCAATCTCTTCGAGATCTTCAAGGTATAGGCTTCGCAGGGCTACTTCAACCTCCTTTTCATTGCGTGTAAATGTAGTATTTGCGTGACGAGCTAGGTCTTCGATCATCTTCCCATAGAACGAGTTGCCCTTCAACTTTGCTGTATCTCCCGCAATACGCTTGTCGAGGTCTTGATCAGCTTGTCGTCGTGCATCGGCAATCTCTTCTGGAAACCATGCGAAGGGCTTACCTCGAATGTACTTGAGGAACTGGTGAAAAGCAGTCACCTTTAGCCCATGGTCAAGGTACCATTTTAGTAGTGGGGTATACAGTAGGATTTTTTCAGCTTTCAGCAACCCTAGAAGCTTACGCGTACCTGGAACACGTTTACGACCCGTAGTTTTCAAGTACTCGTGCATGTGCTCTGGGATTTGATCGTCAGGTATTTCCTTCACAACAAATAGTGGAGCCATTTCGCTGAATTTTTCACGCAGATCTTCGGGTACTTCGATATCCACCTGCGCAAACCCAAAGAGTAATCCATCTAGCACACCCCGCGTTAATAGCTCTAAGTTATGCGCTGATGTTGGTGTAGCCACCTTGATCAGCTTTTCCTTCCCACAAGGAAAATCCTGCATCAGGGTACTTGGGTATAGCATGTTTGCGTCGTACCCTAGAATGAGATATTATACCCGTCACGTCCCTCTCGTGGTACCTACAGAAGACGATCGCGGGGCCGCCTACCATCCCCGTTCGCAAGAGCTCGTAGGCCTCATTCCTTGTACATTTTTCACATGCTTTCTGTACCTCTTTACATCTCTTACAACCTTTCTTGTAGCAAGAGTCCTCGCACTTGTGCCTGCAGGGGTCTCCGGGAGCGTATAGCTCCAACTTAGGGTTCAGCCGTAGAGACTCGTTCAAGACGTAACGCATCGACACGCCCGGGATACTTACCGCGTCCTTCAAAATGTCTATCTCGTCGTCGTAATACTGCAGCCTCGTCTTGGCCACGGCTTCAATGAAGGGTTCCACATCGGCTAGGTTGTACTCGCGCAGCCAGTCTATCATGGTGACGCAGCCCCGCCTGTAAAAATCAGCGCGGAATGTGTCGTATTCTTCGCGAGATAGCGTGTTTTTTCCGCTTAAACGGTTATAAAAGTCCTCGTGCGCAACAGGGCCGACATGGTCCAGCTTGCCGTGGCTTGTTAACCACTCGTATGGGAACACGAGCTTTTGGAGCCCACATTCCAAGGACTTGCACCAATTGTCATAGCTCATACCGGGGGCAAGGAAATTCTTAATATCGAGAAATTTAAACCTTGAGGTGGTGAGGAACATATAGTTGTTATCCTTCTTCGCTACCCTGATCTTGCCTTGCGCAATTTCTTCGACAAAATACTGCTTGATCAGGTTGATGTCGTATTTGCCGCTGTTAAACCCGATTACAGCTACTTGATTTACCCACTCATTCCAAGCATCCTGGTTCTTTTTGGATAGCATGTCAAAATCGTCGGGTTTTGGGTACATTCTATCAACTTCTTTCACAATGAGGGTATGCCTTTTTTCCAGCTGCTCCACAAACTGCTTAACCAGGACTTTGGGATCCTCGTGCTCAATGAACGTCGGGTTGTTATTCAAGCTATCAGCAATACCAACACTTACAGGGATATGTTTTGAAAGGTATGTCAAATCAGAGGTTTGCTGGTAATTTAACGGGTGCAGGAGAGCTTTAAAATCAAACACGATATAGTGGGGATAGGGCCTAAACTCCTTCTTAAAATACCTCCTGATTTTGGGTGGTTTTTCACATTCCCAGGCTGTGACGAGGTTGTAGCCTAAACCCTTTATCAACCTTTCCTTAGACAGGGTTGGACCGTAACGATTCTTTTCCGCGTCGGTTCTCTCGGGCCGACAGGGACATCCATGCCATTTACAGCCGTGGTATTCATAAACGGTCTTTGTGATGGGCTCATAGCCATCTACTTTCCACTCCTTTTTACCCTCGCGGATAACGCGTTCACCACCATGACCACAGAATGCATGATGTATTTGAATTCCAGTTTGCTTCGATATGTATTCGATCCATTTTGAAGCATCGTAGCTAAAACCCTCATCGTAAAAGACTTTCTCAGCCTTGCTCAGCATACGTTTCACCTTCCCTCCTTTGCAAATGATTGTCGTCTTGACACCCTCACATTCATTCTTCTTATGCCGCGTGAGATTCCAGGCCTCATTAAAAACTTGGCCGCATACCTCGCATTCCCAGTGCTGAGTCAGCACATCTAAATCCTTGATGTAGAAACAGTGCCCATCCAGCATACCAAGATTGATAGTGTCAAAACCCTTTTTGTACTGCTTTTGCCCATAGACGAGTCGCCATGGTGCTTTTTCAGAGTTTGTCTTGGGCTCAAAGACTCTGATGTTGATCCCGAATTGTTTGGGAACTCCCTCAAGATCCACCAGCCTCGTGGGGCGCACGTCCTTACGCTTTAGCTTAGGGTCCCCATAGTAATTCCGGGCTAAGGTGAGGGCTGGCCTTGTTAGAAACTCTGTTCCTCGTTTTACGTTAACCCTCTCCCCCACAGCTAGGCATCTTCAAAAGCATAAGTTGTCCGTTCTGGCATCTTCACCATCCATAGCGTATATGCACCTCTTGTTTCGGAGCCATTTCGGGAGAGGGCCGCATCCCAGAAGAGGTTCACGCGTGCTAATCACCTTGATCTGTAGTGATCAAAGACAATTTTCCCTTCAGAGGCTCCCGGGGTCTCGGTGGTTCTAACAGGTGGTAAATACGCTTTGGTCCAAAATTCACCATCCTCCAGATCGAGACGCTTCATCTCGCATTCTTCAATGAACGCTTCGATTTCCGTTATACTTGATAGTGCCAAAGAGCTCTTGGTTTTGTGATATTCAGACACACCACCCCCGCCTTGGTAAATATCACACCCGAAGCTGTACACAATCCTAACGCGCATTTCCATATGGGGTTCAATTTTTCGCATAATAGTGTCCCTCAGAGGTTGGTTCAAATGGTCGTTGAACCGCCATGTTTTGGTTATATTTACATCTTCCCTTGCCTCCTGTTCAACCTCGTCGTGAAGCGTTGTCCCTCCCGAAATTTGTTCCTTTGCCCTGTTGTAGTAGAAGGCAACAGTATCCCGCACACTCTGTAGTCGAGAGGCAAGAGCGTCGCGAGTTGCTGCCACTGGTGCCGACACGGTGCTATATAGTTTGCTAATTGCGTTCTTAAACCAACTCATTCCTTTCTTATATACAGATTTTTAACTGTTCACGAATTTCAAGGACGGTCATGCACAGTTGATGATTTACTGCGCATGCGTTGATTTTTTGCTGATGGTCAGCGGATTTTTGTCGGATTTTGCGGAGATGGGGTGTGATGAACAGCTGTGACGTCACAGGTCAAATTCTGTATTTTATTTTTTGTGAGAGTTTGACTGTGATTTTTGGAAAAGTCTGGGTATACGCCATCCCTATACTAGCTGTAGTTATTAAGTGCTTTAAGGACAGAAACTTTTGCATCTTTCGCGTTTTTTAGTCATTTTCACGAAAGTTTATGCCTTTGGAAAATATAAATTAGAAAAAAAGCTCACTCGAAGTCATGGATTCTTTTCAAGACGCGAAAGATTTTCCACCGTAAAGAAATTAAAAAAAAGGGAAATCTCAAAGTTAGTGATTTACTTCTTCTTTATTCATCAACTACAATAATATTTAGTGTTTTCATTCTTCTTTAGGGCTACGAAAATTTCTCGGATATGCCGATTCCTTAAAAGAGTAATGGGTGCAGACTTTTGATTTGAGAAAAGAAAAAAAACCAGAGAATTGTTGCCATCCCGAAAGATTTACCCTTGCAACTGAAGTGATTTTTGATTTTCGTAAAACTTTTTTGCACAAAATTCGTCCTAAAATCACGATTCGCGAAAGGTTTTGTCGCAAAATTTCGCGAATTTTCAACCTCCAGAAAATTTCTGCCATTAAAGTAGTTTGTTTTCTTTTCTATGAAATTCGTTTCAACACCGTTGTTGCCACTGTAAACGACTTCAGTATCCTGAAAAAGAGGAGGCTCTATTTCCATTGTCAACTTTATTCTGAAATGATAATTATTTGAGAATTAAACAGGGTATCGGTACATATTTTTACGTTTCGCGCAAATGTCGTCTACATAGCGTTTGTAGAGGACTGGTTTATTTGCATCAACCACATATTTTTTCCATTTTAGGAGTGTATATGTTAGAAAACACATCAAGCATAGGACCACCCATAGGACAGGCAAGCGAGAGCTTACGGAGCAGTTTATAAAAACTACTTTACTTGCACAATGGCTGAAAGCCTTGTGGTAAATCCCTTAACATGTGTAGTCGATTTGTCATCAACAGGTGTACACGTAAACAACGATTCAACATCATATGATATCAATTCCTCATCTTCTTCAAGGGTTAAATATATTTTGATATAAATTTAGAGGCATTTTTTGTCGCTGTACTAACTTGATCAAAAATTGGTCTAAGTTTCAGGGTCCCCGATTTTGAACACTTTGAAACTTGAATTTATGCCGGGCAAAATATTGAAAATGTTTATGTAATTATTGACGCATGTTATCATATCCAGTCAAGACTGGAGTTCCTACTGTTGATTCTAGAGAATTAGAGGGCTATGCCACATTAAAGCGTATTAACCCTACTTTGAAACCAAGGGGCCTGGAATCAGGGAAGTTTGCAGCATAATCTAATTATTCGTTTTGGATCTTCAACCTCGGTATTTCGCCCTAAATTATTATATTATGAAAACGTTACGACAAGAACTTAGCTATGATGGTTGTGAACGCGACAAAATCGACCGTAAATAGGCCCCGAGGTCCTGACGTACCATTGGGGTGGAGAACATGTGAATTGTTTCGCGGACCCGCGGGAAAAGATGGCAGTCGCTGTTTGAAGGTGAAACCACGTTAAAAGTTGGTTTGTCTTTTTCTTTGCATTATAGAGGTTTTACAGAACAGAGCTGTCCGTCTGCCCAGGAATTATCTAAGTTTTTAGGGTTTGGTCAATCCAAGAAAACAATTAAGCTACCTAAATGTTGTTCTCGCTGAGGGTTTAACGTGTGATTTAGCTAGCCAGTGAATTTGATTTTATTGTATTGTATTGTGGTTTTGCTAGCTAATTTTGAGAGATATCTCCTGTCAATTGTTTCCAGAAGACACCACAAAGGTGGTTGTAGAGTGTTTAAAGTTCCCATCGAGTTAACTGCAGATTTTAGATGCTTAAAATTTTTCTGATCATTTTCAACCAAAATTACCAAATTTTCAAGTTTATACACTAATTACAACTGCCTCTATTAGTAGCCCAATTGTTGATGTTTTATGAAATGAACACACAAATCAACTGCAGTGAAAATGTTTCACTGCAGTTAGCTAAATATTACGGTCAAACTCTCATAAAATTTGAAAACTTTAAATTACGATAAGGCGGACGTCACAAATATCTGGTGTAGAGTCATTTGAGCACCCAAAATAGAGTCGGTCAGTCGGTCGGCGAATGATAACTCGATAAAATGATAAATGATAAAATTGTATCCAACACCATCCAGTCATCAACGCGCGCCATTAAATCGCCATTATTTAATGATAACTTTGGCACCTTGTTTAAATAGAGTTTCCTCGTGCCGTTTTCAAGTAGTTTTCAGAACTACTTGAAAATACCCAACACACGCTTTTAATTGGAAAATTCTATTAAATGCACCAATTGACACAAGAACACGAAAGAACATTGAAGCGTCTGTAATCGCCCTCAAGAGACCTACCTTAAACGACCAATTAGACTCACAGCGACTCTTCCTCTTTAGAAATGGTGTAACATAGATATCATAAGAAAAGATAGTTACCGTCTTACCGTAGAGAATTACCTTTTCTTATTTTTAATTTTTCTTTTATCACCTCTGCGTATACGTATGTTTTTTAACTTGTATGTATGTAGCATATCTGACTTCTGATTTTATTGTAACATCTATAGCACTGATGATGGTTTTTTACCGAAAAGCTTTTGCTATATATATATATATATTTTAAAACTGTTGTTATCATTTCATTTCATTCTCAGAACCGTTTTCGCATTTTAAAGCGAAGCACAACAATAATGGTGGGTAATGGCTGTGGGGAGACAATGAGTGTATAATATTTTTTTGTCATTCTAGTTTTTCCGACTCTGTATATCAAAAATTTCAATCAAAAATTAGGGTCGGTCGGGTGACTCTAACACCAAATATTCGTGACGTTGCCTAAATCCTGTTCTAATAATCGTATGCATTCCAAATTTCCTATCTTGTAGCTATAATTTTTGCTGATAAATCCAAATATGCCACTCGTTTTCCTTAAACTTTCTTGTTTTCATTTTCAAAATTTGACGATGTTAACCTGGATTCGAGAATACTACTCCCCATTGAAAATATGTTTCATGTCCTCCTAACAATCGAACCATTTACAGTATTAAAAACCAAGGTTTAGTAAGGCCAAAGAAAGTTGTACTTCAATTTACTGTCACCACCCGCGCATGTATATTTACCACCACATGAAAAAGTTCATTATTTAAAAAAAAAAGTATATACAGTCCTTACTTTTTGCCCAAAAAAGAAAAACCTGAGATAAATTTACCCAAAGAATATATATCTAATAAAGCCTTTCTAAAATTTTTTGCACACATCTCCGCATCAATATTTAAATCTTTTTTACTCTATTTTGATAAAATATTGACAAATGTAACCCTGCTCTCAATCGCACTTGCTTTTATAGGCATTTGTTTCAAGTTTGTAGTCCTTGTTTTTATTTCTTTACTCTACCAAGTGAGACAATGTAAACAGAGAAAATTGCTTCAAAGGGTGAATGCGACAAGGAAGTTGCAGCAGCTTCATTTATCACATTGTAATCGATTGCCATGAAAAATAACTTTGACTTCTACCATAGCAGACGTTATGCAAGAGGCAGGGTTTTTTGAAATAGCCTCCAAACAGCAAAGGGCAAAATAATGAATAATGAAAATTTCCCGCATAAAAAGGTAAACTGAGAAAAAAACTTCAATTAATAAGTATAAAAAATTAGCTCCCAACCCCTTGGTGCCAATTCTTACATCTGTATCAACATCATTCATCACATTGCTTTTTTTTTCATCTCTGCAAATGTAAAAACTTTCAGTGACTCTCAAAGCTGTTCCAGGGCTCTTTCCATAAAGAATCCTGTGAACAGGTGACACTAAGGTGCTTTACGGTCCTGCAAATAACATTGTTGGTTACTTCTTTTTAATCAAAATGTCAGTCGCCCTTAGGTTTCTCCTTTTATGTTATTATACATATATGTATATTATTATAGGACTAAAAATAAAAATGGCATCTACAAAAGTTCCAGAAGTACGGGATATTACCCGAATCGAACGAATTGGTACGTATTGCACTTGTATATATATTTAAAAAAATTACTTTTAGTTTTTTAATGTCTTATTAACATTCCTTATTTGTTTAAGTTGTGTTAGAAACATTATGTTAGCTATATTAAAAATAATGTGGAGTGCACTTCATTTGTACTATACCCGCTTTATCCTCTATACGCACAAAAATAATTTTCAAGGGTTAAAAATAAATTTTAAGGGGTTCAAATTAGCCGCTCGCAATTCGCGTCTTTGCGAATCATTTTTCAAAAAAAATGTTGAAATTGTAAATCTCAAGATGTATTTTATTTGCCCTAAAAGAACAAAAACAACTACAAGTTAAAAATATAACTCTTGGTAATTTATCTTAGTAGTTGTTTGAACATTGGTGGGATAGCACTTACAGATCTCATATGTTGTTGTTTTTAAAAAAGGGTTCAATTTGGATTATGTTGGTATCTTGTTGTGTTTGCTGTATTTTCAATACTCTTCATCGTTTAATGTTTTGTACTGTCATTTTTGGGCCTTTTTATATTGTGTGAAAAATAGCCAACAAGGAAAACTTTCATAGTGTTAAAGTTTCTTTTTTTGAAAATCCTTGAACCACTAGACCTTCTTCTCATAGCTGCTTCATGTTTTGGTTTGACCATTATTGATTATGCAATAAGATGCTTATAACGGTTACTAGAAAAAATTAGTGCACTAACCAAACTTTCAAACTGGAAAAATAAAAAAAGTTTGCAGCCTGTAGCTAGCGAAACATCTCCACTTCAACTACAATTTGGTGATTTTTTTACATGAAACAACGGCTTTCTGTTTAGGGAAACCCAGGGTAAACATATACAGAGAACCATGGGTTTAACAAAACTTTAATATGGAAATTTTGGGGCAAGGAAAAGATAAAAGTACTGTTGTTAACGCGGTTGCTAGGGAGAAATTTCAATTCAGAACTAATGGTACTGCTTTTAAATCCCAGAATAGGCAGATTTCCTGACTTTTTTATAAAAAATGAACTAGACTACCGTTTTCTACATAGTTCAAAGTACCTAAAAGGTATATTTTTGAAAACACAAATATTTTGATATTTAATAGTATAGAACCACCTTAAAAGAAATTTGTCAGCACCTTGGTAAAAACGTAGATAAAAGGAGTTACTATATCTTTCCAGCCTATTTGTTTATTAGCAGCTACTACCTAACAGTAACACACCAACTTTTTTTCAAAATATGATTTTAATCTTAAGATATTCACATTAAAATTTAATTATTCTTAATAATGTTTCGAGAAATTGCTAATATTTTCCTGATGTATTTTTTTTAATTTTGGACTTGTGAAAGGCTAATGCATTCAATTTATTAAGCATTTAAATATAGATTGTCTCAGTCCCGGAAATATTTGCTGATGATCCGGTCGGAATGGGCTTTAGTTTGCAGTGGGATCTTGGGAGTAAAACTTTGGAACCTATTAAGGTCCGCCCTCAAAACTCTGTTAACTTTCAAGAATTTGTCTTCTTGATGCAGGTGCTCATTCACACATTAGAGGACTTGGTTTAGACGATGCACTCGAAGCAAGACAGGTGGGATCATATGTTTTTATCTCTTATTAGTCTAAATGGAAGCATCGTATACTAATTCTCTACTTCTGTCTGTCCATAAGTACACAAAATGGGGTAAGTTCCCCAGACCTGGTTAACCTAATCCGTTTTAGAATGCATGATTCAGGACTGAGGGTTAATGGAACCATCAAACAAGCTCTATACAATAGAAGCACCTGCTAAACAAATTTGTGAATAATATATGCAGGTTCGTATTATTAAAATACTAGTTATTTAAACCATGGAACAATCCACTTAAATTTATTGTGCTTCTTATCACAAAAAGGTTTGTTGATAATTTCATTAAGAAGGCGGAAACGAAAACGAAATCCTGTGGATGAATCCACTTAAAAACATCTAAAAATGTTTCTTATCACAAAATAATTTGTTGTCCATTTAATTTAAAAGACACAAACAATGAATAAAAACTTTTGAAGGAAATAGACAACAATAATAGCAACGTTAATTGCCTGTGACTTCACCCATACAATAATTTATAACAAAGCAACCGCCACAGTAAATTTAAATTAGCATGCACTAAAATTCCCAACTAATAAAATCACTTTATTTTATGACATGATTTGTTCTAGCCAATTAAATTAGTAAACAAAACATTTATAAAATACAGAACATTTTTATAGGGAATATATTATAGACGTTTTTAAGGAAAATTGTAAAAGATATAATCCACGTTGCCTGTCACAGACAGATGGACATACTCTTCGTATTCTTATATAGATTATCAAAGAAGTTTTAGTTTTTTCCCCCGATCTTAGCCTATACTTAATCATCATCATCATTATTCTTGGCTTAACATCCGTTTTCCATGCTAGCATGGGTTGGACGGGGTATATTAATGACCCTCTTCCAATCTGATCTAGACTGTGTTAGATCTAAACTCAACTTCCTCTGTATCAAGTCTGTCCTTATAACCTCCTGCCAAGTCTTTCTCGGTCTGCCTCTGGGCTTTGCCCCAGGAACTATCAAGTCTCTACACTTTCTTACCCAATTATCCTCCTCCATTCTTTCCAAGTGCCCCAGCCAATTCAATCTTCTTATCTGGATAACATCTTTAATTCTACGGATACTTAGCCTGCTTCTTAGCTCATCTGAACTCTTTCTGTCTCTCAGACTGGCATTACACATCCACCTAACCATTCTCATATCATTCCTTTCTAAACGGTCAAGATCTTCCTGCCTCACTGCCCATGTCTCACTACCGTACAACATAACACTTCTTACACAGGCCTCATACAACCTACCTTTTACCTCAATTAACAAGACTCTGCTAGTCAACAAAGGAAGTAACTCTCTGCACTTTTTCCAAGCAGAACTTATCCTGCAAGTAACACTTCTTCCAACACCCCCTTCACTGCCCAACATATCACCTAAGTAACAGAAGTTCTCAACTATCTCGAACGAGCCACTGTTGTACATCATTAAAGCTGGAAATACTTCATTCTCTATAATCTCACCTTTGCAACGCTTGCATACAAACTGAATGTCAGCTCTTAACCTTCCACCAATACTACTGCACTTCTTATGTACCCAATGCTTGCAAGTCTGACAAAAAATTGAGTTACTACCAACCCCTTTCCTGCAAACTCCACAAGGCCACTTTCCAACTACAAGGTCACACTTGGCTGCAATGCTACTAATCATGACTTTAGACTTTGCTGTGTTCACCCTTAGCCCTTTCTCTTCTAGTCCTTTCTTCCACTTCTCAAACTTTTCAACTAATTCTTCCATCGACTTTGCTATGAGAACCAAATCATCTGCATGCGATAACTCCCATGGACAACCTGTTCTGAACTCCATCGACAGCGCTTCTAAGACTAGAACAAACAACAAAAGACTAAGTACAGAACCCTGATGTACACCAACATTTACACTAAATTCATCACTAAGTGAATTGTTAATCCTGACACGACTTCTAGCATTGCTGTACATAGGCTGTACCATCGTAACTAGCCACTCATCCACACCTAATTTTCTCATAGCCCACCAAATAACTTTACGTGGCACTCTATCAAAAGCTTTCTCTAGATCTACAAAGGCAAAATAGAGATTCTTTCTCTTTCCTAAATACTTTTCCTGAAGCTGTCTGAGTAAAAATATTGCATCTGTAGTGCCACGCCCTGGAACAAAACCAAATTGCATCTTATCTATATCAATTCTTTCTCTAAGTAACTTATCAATCACTCTTTCAATAACTTTCATTACTCGATCAACCAACTTCAAACCTCTATAGTTACCTCTTTCTAATGCATCACCCTTGCCCTTGAAACAATTTACTATTACACTCGACTGCCACTCACTCGGAATAGCACCATCCTTTATAATCTGATTAGCAAGACTCCAATATATCCAGATGTTTTTACCATCTCTGCAACAATACCTGATACTCCTGCAGCCTTGCCAATCTTCCATTTCCTAATAGCCCCCACTACCCATTCTGTCTTGATCTGCATAGCTGGCCCTTCTACAACATCATCATCAGACAAATTATCCTCATCCCAATCAAACTCAGTGTTAAGCAACCTCTGATAATAATTCTTCCAAGCTGCCCTTTTCTCCTCCTCTAGCCAAAACACCTTCATCATTACGTATACACTTCTCACCTACAACATCTTGATTAGTCTTCTTCATTTGCTTTGCTATCTTGAATACCTCATTGCGCTGGTCTTCCCTTCTTAACACATCTGCAAATCTGTTTCTCTCTGCTTCTGATTTTGCCTTATACACTGCTGTACGAGCACGACGCTTAGCTTCTAAGTAAATATTTTTACTACCACCTGACTTCCACTCTTTCCAAAGTTTCCTCTTTTCCTTTATACACTGGTCAACCTCATTATTCCACCACCAGGTCTGTCTATGTCTAGCTGGTCCTTTCGTCCACCCACAGGTATCATCAGAAGCTTCTAGAAGACAATTCTTCAAAGTAGTCCAAGTACTTTCAACATTGTCACTATCACATTGACCATTGTGGGCTAACTGCTGAACTTTCCCCTTCCTTATTTCTGCTCCCAAATCCATAGCCTCCATGCACACCTCTATAACCTTCGGATGACTTCCCAACATGACCATTAAAGTCGCCGCCCACCATGACAAGTTCAGTGTCTCCAAACTTTGATGTGACTGCTATTAACTCATCATAAAACTTATCTTTATCTTCCTCACTGAGTCCACACTGTGGAGCATAAACTGACAGAAAAGTGACAATCCTATTACCCATCAAAAACTTTTTCACTATAATACGACTATTAACACGCATAACATCTATTACTTTTTCTACCCACTTCTCTGCAACAAATATGCCAACTCCTCCATAGCCATCACTATTACCAATCCAAAAAAGCTTATACCTTGCCCTCACACCTTCCACAAATCTCCCTGAAGCTCCTCTCCACCTGACTTCCTGAACACAACACATATCAACAGATCTACGTTCTAACATTTCAACTACTTCACCTGCTCTACCTCTCAGAGTACCAACATTTACACTAGCCATCCTCAACCTAGTGTTATCTACCTTGTGATGTGATAGCTGTGTAACGGTCTGACGATGCTCACATCTGACATCTGTCCTACCGTGCGCGACACCTTCACTACTTAGAGTTCCAGTCCCATTTACGCAGTTTGTCTGATCAACTGTTCTTACGGCCATTAATAAAGAGTTTTGGCATTGTTTTACAGCTGGATGCCCTTCCTAGCGCCAACCGTTCACAGACCGAACTGGGTGTTTTTTTAAAGTGACACCATCACTATGTGGCATTTCATGGGACTTCCACAATCGCCCCTTTAAACTAAGGTATGGTGGAGGACGTTCAACTCCTCTCTTGTCTTCACCCAATGGGTTCTTTTTGCAGGGTTGCAAATTATTACTAATAATAACAAACTATCACTAGTGGGAATGGGTTGTTAAATTTCTGAACAAATGTTTTACAATATGGGCAGGTAATTACTAGTTCACGCAACTAGTGTATGTATAATAGAGTATGGTATGTTTTATACCCCTTAAACTTGCTATGTTTGGGATAAAGATGTTTCATTCTCTTTTGTGCATGTGCTGGTATTTAAATGTTGCATTTTCCTAATGCTTATATTACTTTTTTATTCTTTCAAGGTTTCGCAAGGCATGGTTGGTCAGAAAAAGGCGAGACGTGCTGCTGGTATAATAACATATATGATCAAAGTATGCGTTTGCATTTTTGTCAGTTTTGCATAATCCTTCACAAATATGGATAAATATGTTTCACTGCATGAGAGTATTTACTATTGTTATTATTTCTAGGAAGGTAAAATTGCTGGACGAGCTGTTTTGATTGCAGGCCAGCCAGGTACTGGAAAGACTGCTATTGCTATGGGTAAGGTGTCAATAATTTGATAATATCCAAAATATTTTTATTATTTCATAGTGAAACATACTTATAATCAGGGTGTAATCCAAAAATTTTAAACCATAGCCGTTTGGGTCCCATTGGGAATTTTATAGTATAAGTATGTGGTATGTAGGGAAAATTGCATTATATTCCTGTTGAATTGGGAAATTCAAGTTGAAATTCTAATTGGGAAGTAGCTTTATAACAGCTACTGAGAACACCTGGATTACACCCTGTTAATCTGTTATACTTGCGAAATGAAAGTTCTAGTAATTTGTTCTTCTCTGCACAATGAAAATGGGAAGTTCGTTACTCTTCAGAATGTTTTCAAAAGAGATAGTTGCCCCTCAGGTGATTTAGACTTTGGATTTAGACAACGTTTGTGTAACTAAACATATTGTTTATATTTTTCTTAATAAAGAAACTAAATGTCACTGGATACATGTTCACTGAATTCTCCTGAAAAGTTACATCCTAACTAAATCACTGCTGTTCTCGAATATTTTTGTACAATCTACATTTCATTTTACGATTTTTGCTCATTTCTCGAACTTAACAACTTTTATTCACGCCCCAAAAATGTCTTCAACACAACATAATGTATAAATGTATAATTTTATTATTTACCTGTCATTTGTTTTCAAAAAAATTCGTAACTTAAACCACCAGTCAAGGAGAACCGATAATAGCCTGTTATAGGATAGTTTTAGTCAATACTGTATAATTATATCATGCATACACTATACTTAGCTGTTCATACGGCCAATTAATTTTTTATTTCCTCATGTTTTTCACATTTGGGTGTCTTTTCTATTTTTATCATCAAGTCGGAGTTGTTCATTGTTTAATTTTACAGTGTATATCTAAATTACATTATAAACAGTTAATTACATAGTACGGTGCGGGATCATGTGGTGCCAGCAAAAGCGGATATACTGCTAGTTAGCTGGTATTAGTTTGAACAATTAATATCTTTCTTACACAGCTGTTCCTTCTTTTTGTTTTGTTTCTTTTGAAGCAGACCATGCCTTGAATTATGTAGATGACTATGAGGAGATTAATATGGAAGATAAGTGTGGAAACTTAAGTAAAAAGATTTGTACCTTTGAATTAGCCATATAAGCAGCGAATTATACTGTAACATATCGTGTTATTTTTCTGTAGGCTAATTTTCGTTTCTCTCTGAGTTTTGTATAGACATGATCATGATGAGGTTGCAGTATGCCCCTGAAAGCTTGTTAAATAAGCATGGATTTGTCAGTCCCAACGTTCTTACCTCTAACGATTGCTGTACGTGTATATTTATGTTCAAATAGGTATCGCTCAATCTCTGGGTGCTGATACTCCATTTACCGCAATGGCTGGAAGTGAAATATTTTCACTAGAGATGGGGAAAAACAGAGGCGTTAACGCAAGCCTTTCGAAAGTCTATTGGAATTAGAATTAAGTGAGCTCTTATATATTTTTTCGAGTTTTACGCGAATGTGCTACCAATTATTATCATACAAAGTTTTTAATTTTTGAAACCGCATAAACTTGCTACTTAATCTAGGGAGGAAACTGAAATTATTGAAGGTGAAGTCGTTGAAGTACAAATCGACAGACCTGCAACTGCTTCAGTATGTACATATTACGGCTTATGTTTTTCCATCATGTATAATGTGTTAAAAACCCGTTTTATAGCATTTGTATGCGATTAAGATTTGTTGTGCATCTATTGTTGTATATCTAAATTCAAAAATGTATTCCTAGGGAGCAAAGGTGGGGAAGTTGACATTAAAAACAACTGAAATGGAAACCATATATGACTTGGGTACAAAAATGATCGATTCTGTTGCCAAAGAAAAAGTCCAAGCTGGGTGCGTATTATAGAAAACACTTTATTTTAAGCATTATGTTACACACATACGCAATTTACATAGTAACTTTGTCTATCCCTAAACAGTTGAAAAATATTCGTATTGATAGACAAAAGTGCGATTTAGTGTATGTTCATAACATAGCCATTGATAAGCTGCAGCTATTCGCAACACTCAGAGAATGCCAGCGTGTTTTATAACTGTGACATTAAGTTGAGTAATATTCTTTCAGGGACGTTATCACTATCGACAAAGCAACTGGCAAAATATCGAAACTGGGAAGATCATTTACTCGTGCAAGAGATTATGATGCAATGGGACCTCAGGTGTGCATTTATGTGATAGGAGCGTAAGAATAAATAATTTTATTGTCCTTCTATATCCTATTATATAAAACTGGGTTATTTTTTATCGTAGACGAAGTTTGTACAATGCCCGGAGGGAGAACTGCAAAAACGCAAAGAAGTCGTTCACACTGTGACTCTTCATGAGATTGATGTCATAAACAGCCGCACACAAGGATTTTTAGCACTGTTTTCAGGTAAAATTTTCTATTCCTGACTTCCAACTCTTTCAAATGTTTTTGTTGACATTCACCTTTGATCGTTGTTACGGAGGTTACATCGGCGTTTCGTGTTTGTAGGCGATACGGGAGAGATTAAATCTGAAGTGCGAGAGCAAATCAATAAAAAGGTATCAGAATGGAGAGAAGAAGGGAAAGCTGAGATCGTTCCCGGCGTAAGTACTTGCAATATCAGTCTTTCTAGTCCACGTCACTTGGGAAATGAAACCCTATGATACCCATGTTTGTTTACATTGCTGCGTGTACAATATGCGGTGAAGGGAACAACAATAAACAAACAAACAAACAAATCTGTATTGTAGGTTTTATTTCTCGACGAAGTGCACATGTTGGACATCGAATGCTTTTCATTCTTAAATCGTGCATTAGAAGACGAGATGGCACCTGTATTAATAATGGCGACCAACAGAGGGATCACAAAGTAAGTAGAAGGCGTTATAGAGAGTTTTATACATCGCCTAATTTAAGCACTGTGTGTTTTGCTTCGCTCTTCATTATTGCGAATTTGTGAAAAGGGTTACTTAAACGACGGCGTTAATAAAAGTTGCAATTTATCCTACGATGCTTTATCAACTATTTTTCCTGTTTAGAATTCGTGGCACGAACTACAAGAGTCCACATGGCATGCCGATTGATCTGTTAGATCGTTTGCTGATTATTTCTACTTCACCGTACGAAGAAAAAGATTTGGAACAGATCCTCCGAATAAGGTAAATCAGCTTGTCTATTATACTATCAAATTTCTCCTTATTTGTGAGCAAAAATATACCGTACACGAGATGCCAATTTTTATGTAAGGAAATATGGCGTCAAAGTTACCCACTCATATCAGTGAGTCTTCAAGTTGTTCTCAGAAAAAAGTAACATTTAAAGCGACTTAATTTCGCATGAATCTTTAATTTGTTTTAGAAAAAGAAAGATTACACTCTCCCCTCCCTAATTCTCTTCAGGGCTTTAAAAAAAAATGTTTTTAACACGTCGTCCACCGTAGCTGTATATGTGACAGGGTTTGTTATTGTTTTGTTTTTTTAGGTGTGAAGAAGAAGACGTGGAGATGGGCGATGACGCATTAGCAGTGTTGACGAAGATAGCTCAAGAGACGAGTCTACGCTACGCTATACAACTTATCACTTCCTCAAGTTTATGTTGTCGAAAAAGAAAGGTATTTACGTTTGTTTATAGTATTGTTTAGTGAAACCCTGTACTGGAACAGTAAAACTAAATTTTTAGTACATGTCTTTTTTATTAGAATATGCTTTATGTGCATATCTGTCGGAGATTAGATTATATTTGAAATTCGTATTCGTTCCAAAAAAATTAGCACCTCTAGATTGCCGGAAAACTCGTTGAAATACAACGAAATTGTTTTTCATTTGATTTGAACTTTTTTAATTAAGTAAAAAAAACAGCTATAAATTTGTTTGAAAACTCGCATCTCAAGGAGTATTGTTTTTCTGCATGTCGTTCGTTCTGAACATTCCAAATTTCTCTTTCCTCTAATGGATTTTAAAATATCTAGCAAAGTTACACAAAATTAAAATTTTTACAGCGAGAATTTATACTACCGATGATATTAAAGTTTAAGAATGATCTTGTCTTTAATTAAAGGTAGAAATGTAATGTCAGCATTTTTCTCAAAGCCATTAAATGACGTCATAAGTTCCCGTATTTCAAATATTTAATTCTTAAATATCTTAGCAACAAAAAGAGATTTTTGAAAAAAATTCCGAAAGAATTGTTAAGCAACTTATTATCCTCTGAAACATATAGAAAAATCATTTTTCGTCTATGTATCCCTTTAAACATATGCCCTGTGTCCCGGGACTCGGTTTTTATCTTATAGGGTGCCAGCAACCCGCATACCAGTTTTTCTGTATACCCAATATGTATGCGTTTTTAATGCCAATTGTCCAGCTTAAATCCTGCACTAAATGAGAAAATATGAGATGCGGAATTGTTCTAACCGGCTTTGTCAAAGATGATTCGACAACGACTTATCGATCACTTAAAAACTGACTTGATGTTACGTCTCGCCGACTTTGTAAACGAATTACGGCACTGATTTAACGCTAGAGCTATAACAACTCACATTACTTTTTTTTCAGGGTACTGAAGTTGAAGTGGAAGATATTAAAAAGGTATACTCCCTTTTCTTCGATCAGGGCAGGTCGTCGCAGTTCTTAAAGGAGTATCAGCAATCATTCATGTTCGATGAGAATGCAGATGGAAGCATGGATACGTCATAAGGCGTGGAAAACCCGCTAGCATATTGTAACTGGCCCACGTGTAATTTTGGGTAGTGCGCAATGTTTTGGTAAGTGCTGTCAAGGTGTATTGTTGAAATGTTTCCCACGGAATAAACAAAAGGACTGTAATGAACTTTTATACTAAGATGTTCAAGTATATTTTTATCGCCGAGTTGTATATTGTTTAAAGCTTTTTGATGTTGATACACTTCACTTCAGTTTATTTTTGTTGTTTATGTTTTAACTACAATGATTTACATTTTCTCGCGTCTTGTTTCAGTTAAAATGTATTTTAGGCGCATTCTTCAGATAGCGAAACTTAATTTTAATCTCTGATGCATCAGGTGTATTATCTTGAATGCCTTTTCTGGTAACTAAAGAAAAGTTACATACTTGAATAATGGTACAAATTGATTAATAAAATGTCGTCTTTTTTTCGCGAAAATTGCGAAATTTAATTCTCGCGAAATATCAGGACTTTGCGAAAATTAAATTTCATTTTCGAGAAATTTCTTGCAAAAATTAATTCCCCTAAGGTATACAAATTTCATACAAATCAAATCCTACAAGTCTTAAATCAAGTAAAGAAACTAAAAAAAGGACGCTCCTTAACAGGTTCCATTATGTTAAAGGCGCTGCTTTAAGGGAAGAACAGCTTTAATGCCAACTTTTGCGATTTTTTCAAAAACCTAAAAAGTTTCTTCTGCAGATACTTTCTTCCCTTAAAGTTGTACTTTTTTTAATTTTTATTTGCCATGGTCATAAAAAGTTTTTGGACTTCCACATTTGCCATCAATAAGGCTTGTTATTCTTGCACAAGTAGTTCATCTTGTGTAGTCTATTTCACGGAAGATCTGCATTGAGAATATTAAATAAAGGGTAAAGTGACATCAAAAAAATAAAATATAAGTATATAAGTTCTAGCTGAAATTCTAGATAAAATTCTAGACATGACCTAAACCCCAATAAAAAAGCCTCTACCACTCTAAAATAACCAAAGAAACATGGAACAGGTGGCTACATAATTCTTCTGAGATAGGAAAAGATTATTAACACTTGCAGAGAGATGGTTTATTTTGAAAACAGACTGCCGACAAAAACTTAATAAGTAAAAAATATCCAATTTAGTTCAGGTATAACGTGTACGAACCTTCACGACAATCTTTTTCTTCACCACGTTTCATTGTTGTATTTTAAAACCAACAGGTCTTTCCTACTATATCATTCACCTGATTATTGGTGCTGGCTCGTTCCGCCAGTTATTAGAAATTTGCACCAGTTCGAAAGCACAAGAACTTGCACCGGAAAACATTTTGGCCAGAGTGATGCACGTTTTGTACCAGTTAAAGTGGTGCAAAAAAAGTAAAGCAGATACCAATTTGTTATTTATAACCTTTGGCGGATCAGGTAACGACTGTGGCGCAATATTTGTACAGAATAAAGACCACGGCACTCTCGCGATGGACCGAACAACCTCGTCCCCAGGGTTTTTTGCCTTTTTGACATCGAAGCAGCGAAATTACTTATTTAGCCGTCAAGTAAGCGCTAGCGGCTTTGGCATAGGCAACAAACCCTGGGGACGAGGATGTGGACCGAGAGTTCCAACTAACGCAGGGACCGCCGTGGAGTCCGCCGCATGTTACTTTCGACCCCGCAGGTTGATTCAGAGGAAGGAGCAAGAACACTCCACACGCTTTATTATAAGAAATATAATATGAACTATAATGAGTTACAGTGAACATTTTTAAAGAAAACAATCGCGGGTATGCACGTAAAGTTTTTGGATAAAAGTTTTACTGGTGCAAATGCACCAGTGCACATCTTCTAAATACACCCCTGACACATTACACTATTTTATTACTTATGATGTTTAGCTACCTCCATTATGTCATACATATACTATCCATGGTTATATTTTTGGGGTAAAAGTGGAACACTGTCTACCGTCTGGAACTCTTTTTCGGACAAAGCATTTCATGCCCTTCGATACATTTTCACCTCGGTATAAATTGTTACAAATTAATCTGCGCATCAAAACGTCGGCATGGATTTATGTTCTTGTGGTAATGTGAGTACAGTCAAAAACATGAAAAAATGTGTTTTGGGTTGCAAATAATTTTCCTTATCATCTCCACAATTCTTACTATCGATCGATTTCTAATCAACAAATACATTTCACAAAGACTCTTTCCACTTTCGAATACGGTAAAGAATGAGCTTTACATCAAGATACAGAATTTTATTTCAAAATCATTTCTCTATTATTGTGAAATGTTGGTATCATATAGCAACCTCGTCCTCAGTGTCTTGTGGCCCCTGAGCAGTTATTACCAACAATGCAAAATGCCCTGGGAATGAGGTTTATTATATAGCGCTGTCAGCGTTGAACTAAGTAATTTAGTCTGCTATCTGTTCCTTTATTATCATATGTTAACGATTTCTTCTCTCATGTAGGGATGTAGGCGACAGCATATTCGACGGTGCGACTCTCTGAACGTTGTATTCCATCACATGCTCTGATTACTTCACCATAAACTTATTGAACACATAAAGAAAAAGAATGCTCAGTAGAATTATTCCGATTATTTTTATTCTGTTGTCATGACGTTCGTAGGTGGTTTTTATAAACGCGCGAACTTTTTCTTTCGTGTCTAATTCGTTATCACTCTCCTCCTCATCTTCATAAAAAGCCGGACCGACTTGATCTGTGTTAAAATGTTCTACGATGGAGCCCTAAAAACATAATGGCAACAAATAGAACTAAAAAAATTGAGTAATGTCACTCTATTTGATTCTTTTCTATATATATATTATTTTTTTAATATTTTCTAAAAATGTTTGGTTAGCGAAATAAATTATTTTGACCTATTTGCAAAGGTTTATTTGAAAAAGTTTCTGTCTATACCTTCGCTTTTCTTTCTTCCAGATATTAAAAAAACGTACTTAGAGAAAGACGTTAAATTTACCGTAGTAAAAGAACAGGGAGTGCAGTTAACACTAGTCGGTGGCCCGTGGATAGATCCAAGGGTTCGCCCGTCTTTTTTTAACCGTATTTTGTGTGTCTCGCTACTGCGGTTACCATTTTGCGTGACAGACAGACGTATTACAATGTAGACTAGTCCGTTAGCCGTGGAAAAATCCACGGGTAGTCCGTCTTTCAATTACACGCTATATCGTGTGCCCGTTGCATGACACTTTTCTTGCGGATAGAGATTAGTCGTCAACCCATGAAAAAATCCAAGGGGTCGCCCGTCCTTTATATATCGCATTCCGTGTTTCCGTAACAGACAGACAAACAGACAGACGACGGCTTTAATTAAAGAGACTAGTCGGTCACCACCCGTGGAAAAATCCACAGGGTCGCCCGTCCTTTATATATCGAATATTTCGTGTTTCCGTAGCACAACGTTTTTCTCGAGCACAAACAGATAGACGGAATACGGCTAGTATTAAAGAGATTATCTGCAAAAAAATCTTAAAATTAAAAAAAACGTTCACTGCAATAACTGCGATAGTTGAAAAAATAGAAGTTTTCAGTGTGATAACAAATTTGTGCGTGGAGAGTAAAAACCTACGTATTTGGGTTTAATAAAAATTCATACCCAGCCTCCACTTTCTTGTATCCACGTGGCAAGTTTTTTCATGACAAACACACCAAGCCAATACACTATCCTCCCTGGCATTTCATTTTTCCCGTGTGTTATGCAGTCTAGTGCCATTCCTCCTGTGAATGCATACAATGCAATGATTTTTGCCCACGTAATCCCTTCGGAAAATAAATTCGTTGCGAATTTGTTAAACGAATCCCAAACAACTATTTCGCTATCGTAAGTTAGTTTTAAATGGCTGGATATTTTTGTATATAACTTCGGATACTTCATTTCTAATATTTGTCCAATATTCTGAAGCACATTCGAATACTCTTCCGGTTGGGTACTACTGTGATTTTCATATTCTTTTATTCCAGATCGAGCCAGTCTTGCCTCGATGTACTCCTCACATAGTCGTTGTGCGGTGATTGTTATATCTTCTACCGAGTTTGGTACAATGAGTTTTTTCGAGATTTTTCGCCCAAGCAACATTATTGATGGTTCTTCGGTCGATTTTTTGCTGACTGCTTTACGCTCTATAAGCTGAGACAAACCATTTTTAGATTTCCACAAGCTCAAGACCTTCTGTAGCTTCACCACGCTTTCTTTTTTAATTAGCGCAGGTTTTTCTGACATGCTTAAAAGATTTTGGTTCAATATTTAACTAGCAGTGTACTTGTGCTTCTTCATAGACAAACAGAACTTTTTAATTAATTTAACTTCACGACAGAAAACTGTAACTGCTGTTTCTATACTCGCACAAAAATTAATGAATTTTGAAATGTTCCGACACGATTTGAAAATATGAAATATAGTCGGAATATTTTTTATTTTGTAATCTAAAAAATGTTCTCCTGCAAAGAGAGTTTATAGTTCTTTTTTTATACAACATAACAGATTGGTAGTATTCTTGTCGTTTAGCACCGGCGAAGGAGAGTTAGGCAGGTGTGTCTTTCTTTTGAGGCGGAGGCAAAAATGAAAGTTGTTAGCCACGAAGTAACACCTATATTTTAACTCTGAAAAGAACTAATAGAAAGAAATCCTAGATGAGGTATTTAAAAATGTGTAAAATAATAATTTTTTTTATCGCCTCGTTATAAATTTTAAGAGATGCTAACAAGTTAAACAAACTTTTTTCTACTGAAAAACGTAGCTTAGAGGTATGGTGACTAGGGTGAATTTTTTCCGCAGGTGTTTTGTAAACACACAGCTCAACCTTTTATTTTTTTATTGCATAAATTTGTTGTTAATGTAATAATTAAGTGAAAAAGTTAAAAAGTCACTTTTACTCTTTGTAAAGAGAGGAGGTGGCAATTTTCTTGACAGCCATAGTTCGGCTGGATGTAAATCAAAGTGGGTGGGTTTTCATTTAGATCTAGGGAGGGACAGTAATACAATCTCGTCCCCAGGACTTTTTAGGGTTTTTTACGTTGGGACGGAATGTAAACGTCCCGATGTAAAAAAAACTTAAAAAGCCCTGGAGACGAGGTTGCCAACAATAGTGATGGGAAGGAGAGATAGTTTTGATTTTTCTATTTAAATTGTGTTATCAGATTTTCTTTTCGAAAAATGCAAATGTCATTTTCTTTCATTTTTTTGGAATAATCAGGGGAAGGGATATAATTAAAGGGTGGATTTTTCAAATATTTTGTTAATTTGAGAATAGCGAATATTTAAATTGATTTATAATCACTGAATTACAGAAGCGTATGTGGTGTGATTTCTAACGTTACTCAAATATTACATTATTGATTTTTGATGCTTAGGACAAGAGAATGGAATTTAATCTAAACGTCGGAATGACGTTTAACTTCCCGATTTCTGAGTCTTCCCGATAATAATTCCCAGGAGATAGAGTTTTACTCCGCCCGAACTAAAGTTAATTCATTTAGTTTGGTGAAATCTTTGAACTGTTTGAAATATACCTTCGGAGTGAAGCTCACTTTGACCTGAATTTTGGTCTTAATAACAAAAGTTGAATTTCACTGCAGGTGTAAAAAATAGATAAAAATAAAATTGATGTCAAATGAATGCCACTGCGCATGTTCAGTACGGTCGATGTAAAAAAATGACTGCGGCCCGAAATTTTAATTCACTTCGGGTGAAGATTTTACATCAATTCAGGCAAGGAGGTTTATGTAGGCGCCGCTTAAAAATTCTCTCCTGCGTAATAACGCCCTCCGCCCTCATTACGACTTTGCCCATCTTTGTGTTTATTTAACTACAAGTTAGTTTCATCTTTAATTTATGATGGTTTCAGAAAAAAACGCATTTTTTTAATTCATATTTTGAGATTCATACCCCAATATTCGTATTCAAAACTTAGCTATATTACTTTAAGGTCAGGAAGTTTTGCTGGCAAAAAGACTCGCGATTTTTGCGATTTTTTGACTCTTCTCGTAAAAGTTCGTGTTTTAGAACATTCCAAATCAAAAATCGCGAGAGTTTTTTCTGTCGAAATTACAGATATTTCCCGACCTGCATAATTTATTTTATACTAATTTTATACTAATCCCTCTCAGATAAGCACCCCTATCTTTAATCTCTCGCACCCTAAAACCATAAAACGTAATAAATTTCATAAGTGAGAAAGTCTGAATCACAATGAAACTAGCGACGAATGGAAAGAAGTTACTGAAAGAGATAATTGACTTATTTGAATCTGTTTGTGGAAATCTAAAAATCTATAAATGCATCAAAGTTATTTACGCGAAACACATGGTCTCCCTCTAAATTAACGACACTGCTGCGCTCAGCGTTAAAGTTTGTAATATGGTATGTAAAAAAAATAAATACAAATAAACGGCTATCTACCTTTTTTTGTCCACAAATTTTTTAACTTCTTTTTCTTAAATAGACTGCTTAGAATATCTAGTCTTCACAAAAGAACTTTTTAACAATAAAGCTCCTTAAAAAAAACTGTCCATGGTGAAAAAAAAGTATTACTGAGCATACACTAAAGAAAAGTGTTAAAGTAACAGCTTCAAGCACAAACAACGCAAGTGAAACCATGGATACAAATTTGAGTGCATCACAAAAAGCCATACATGACCATCTGGTAAATTCTTAATCAACAAATTAGAAAAGAACGGGAAAGCACAAGGAAATGTTTCTTTTTCTTTCTTTTTTTGTTAAAAATATGTATGATGCAGACGATGGGCAAGTGCAACCATTCTTTTGATAAATTTACAATGTGGTTTGTAGATTGCAATATGGATAATTAGCCCGTGGAAAATTCACGGGTTCACCCGTCCTTTTTATACCGCATTGCGTGCTTCTCGCTACTTGCGCAGCTAAGCTACCATTTTGCGTGACAGACAGACAGGCGGACAGACGTATACGGGTATTATAATATAGATTATATCGTTTTTTAGCATACTAGGCGGCTGTACAAAATCAAACTTTGTACTTTCTTTGTAAAGGTGAAAGTCACTCTATTAAATTTGATATATGTTAGCATCAGCAAAAATATATCAAAAAATTGATATTTTTTTTAAATTTGCACAAAAATGTAATCGGGGGAAAGAGGATAAAAGTTCTATGTAGTTCGGATGCTGGAACATTATGTTGTGATGGGCCATTTTTAACCCCTTTTATTTCAAATTGCCTAAAAATCGAAATTTTCATCAACAGAAACATTAAGATTGTCTGTGATTTCTCATTTTTGTGATCACATATTACACACTCATTTCAAAAAAGCACGTTATGTTTCTTTACCACAGATTTTGAGCGTAATAAAAAAGGATGCCATCTCTAAGGAGAATTACAAACTCAAAATACTTGTGTCTGCTTGGCGTAATTTTTTATTTTGCCAATGATTTGAATTCAAGGGTTGGCAACCCAGCCAATCAAAGTTTTCGTAAATCTTGTTATAGACAGGAAGTCAAAAAAAGAAAAGAAACTCTTATTTATAGCTGACGCAGTTATGGTGAGACGAACAAGTTTTAAAAGAAGGCTTTGTATTGCTCAAAAAAATACGATAACGAATTGTATTTGTATGTATTTTTTAATCGTAAAAAATACATTCTACGTTTTGTGCTCTTCCAAAACTATATTTCCAAAAATTGCCGTGTTATTGCTGACGTCAAAAAAATTCAAATAACGTATCTTTTGAATTGTTCTTCTGTCTGAATGTTTTTTTCCACGAATTTATCGACTAGTCCTATATAGCTACTAATATTCTAACTGTGTACGTCACAGGTAAATAACAGGATATGTTTATTCTCCTCGCCAGTTTGCTAAGTCATTTATCGCAAGTAATGCAGATTGGTGCCACACTAAAGACAGCCTAATTTTCCCAAGATCATGAATAATACGCTAGCACATGTGCGCATAAGTGCAGCGGCGTGTGTCACCGTTCAAATGATAATACTTCAATAATCAAGTTCCTCCATGTATTATTTTATCGTAAAAAGTAGCAAAACACAGCGTACAAACGTGCGTCAACTCAAACCAATGATACTATTAGAAAGCCAAGGGAAATGCAATTTCAGAATATGTTTTCACTAAATTAACGCGTGTTAACAGCGTTGTTTTGTCCACGGTAAATATAGTCAGGAGTCCTGACGCCTCAATATCTAAGAAATAAGTTGAAAGATATGACCTCCCTCACTATAAATGTTGTTTGAAAATGTCAGAATAAAAATGTGAGTCTATGAAAAAAAGCAGACAGTTTAGCCAGCTGAACTATGGTAAATACAATCATAATTTTTTTATTTTGTCTGTTTACCGGGTCGTGCTAACCAAAATTTGACTGCTACTCATTTCGCTACGGTATTTTAAACTTTTATTTTTAGACCATGTTCACACGTTTCGGATTGCTTTTTGTTCCGGAATAGTTACATTCCGGATTGAGTTGTCCACACATGTAGCTACGCGGTATTACGTATTGGGCTGTTCACATGTTCCGCATAGACGTCGTCAGATTTGCTAATAAAGCATGCAACCTTTTCTTTCTTCGCATATGATATTTTAAAATTGCAATACTTGCATACCAAAGCTGAAAGAAATGGCTTGTTTGAGAAAATAATAAAATTTTGATTTGTCATCCGCCATTTTTAAAATTAAATTTAATTGTTTTCCCGCGTCTTGATATGTTCACACTTATCGGATTGCTGTTCCGGAGCGAAATCGTTTCACTTTGAACATCAGAGCGAAATCATTCCGTTTCGCTTTCCAGATCACACCGCATACAGTGTGAACACCATAGTAATCCGATACAAAAGTTGTTCCGGAACACTACCAATCCGAAAAGTGTGAACATGGTCTTATTCTGTGTTTTTTCTGTGGCTTAACAAAAGTCTTTGATTAAATTTATACAAAAAGTCATGGGTAATTAACTATTAATGTTCCCGCGATGCAATTTCATTGTTATGAATACGTGCACAGACAAAGTTACGGACAATTAATATTGCCTTGTCTATTTCGTTAAAAATGTTATTTTTATTCGCGCTTTTTTAAAGAAATTAACAAAAACAACGTTATGATGAGAAGAACGATAAATTTTAACAAGCTTTTGTAAGTGTTTTGTAAGTGTTTTGCCTGCCTCGCGATTGAAATTAACAAATTGAATTAGTTAGCTTCCGTTTCGTTATCTCGAACCATTTCCTTGGGTCCCCAGTACTTTCGTTAATACGTTTTAGTAAACAACTCCGGTTAACTCTAACCGCGGATAACTCGAACATTTGTTAACTCGACCCATTTTACGTTCCCTCTGAGGCTAATTTCTTTGAATAACTCGAACTTTAATCCCAGTCATAATATGTTGAGACAAGACAGCTTCGATGTTCGTCACCTCAAGTAATTACATATGCTATTTCTACATTATATTCACACATTTTGAGCTTGACAATGTTGAAAGCGGACTTCGAGCGGACTTCGAGCGGTGGTCTCAGAGCGGACTTCGGACTTAGGCTATTTAGCTAAGTCCAAACTCTTAAAATATGCTAATTGTTGCTGAAGTCAGCATGACAATTTCGCACGGATGTTGAGTCCTCGGGGGCTCCGACGTGGGTTATTTCGTAGTGCAGGCGTGCTAGTGAATGCGAATAGTACATTTTAAACACTTTCTTCCTGTCCTACGTGCGTGCGAAATTAGCGACTGTGCAGCCTGTCAGCTGCGAAGCATTCACCGTGTAAAGCTTTTGTCCATATTTGAAAAATGTCGAAGAAACTTCTTTTGTGTCAATATTTTTGTCTAGATAAATAGATAAGTAGATAAATGTCAGATTCTAATTTTTCTTTAGTGTTTATTAACTCCTAATGTAATATAGATAGATAATGTTGTCTGTCAAGGAAAATTCAATTTACAAGGTTGCACTTTTTCCCGGAAAAAATCGTGTTTGTGTTGCCAGGAGTTAACTGTACAATAAAAAAGATCGTTTTTATATTTATTAAACATAAACTCAATATTTACTCTCTTAATTTTATTCAATTTTTAACATTTACATTTTTATAGAACGTCTAAATCTTGGCTGAAGCTGATATGTGCTTATTTTTTATTGAAATTGTTCCTATTATTTTATAATGGGCGTAATCTGTAAAAGCGTAAAATTTTGTTTTTTAAAATCTATTTGCGTCTTCTATTTTTTAACCCAGACCCAGCGTTAAAATTGTTATATTTGTATATGTATTTCACAAGAAAGCGGCGTAACATTACTTTGATTTTTTTTCGTAAATTTTTCTCAGCTTAAAAAAATTCGGTTGACGCTCAGTACGTTCTTAAAGTGTGCTTAAATTTTGGCTAAATGTTAAATTTTCCGATAACTAGGTTCTAATAAAAAGAACAGAGTGCATTATTTAACACTTTAGTACCAATTAGGTTTTTTTCCAGGTACAACATGTCTACAGCGAATTCATAACAGGCGAACAAAGATGGACCAAACACCGATGCAGCAAATGTTTACGATGGGTGAATTCTCGTTAATTCTTCCACGGGCTAACGACTAGTCTTGAATAGTACGTTGCACATGTGGGTATAATTAACGCGTGCGTAGGCAATCACAACAAGTTTCAAAAATATTTTCTGGCAGGTAAACGGCACATTTATCAAAAAACATCTCATCGAATTTAGAGAATTTAGAGATTGCTTAGACGCCGTGTAATCATGCCTGTTCATCTACCATTTTAGCGTGACAAGTCATTAAAAACTGCTTAATTTTCTCTAAATCTTGATAACACGATAGCACATGTAGGCGTGATTACACAGTGTCTAAGCAATCGCATCAGGTTTCAACAATGTCTTTTTCACAGAACCGACACACATTTGTACCAACATGAATGTGTTACTAATTACTAATATTGCTGTGTTTCGCTATCAGGAACATTTCACCGAAATTCAAAATGAGTTTAATCAGGGCTACAATCAGGGCCCTCCATCTTGTAACATAATGCAAACTTAGAGTTGTGGATGTACGATATGTTTTATTTAACTACTTTCCAACTACAACCTCGTCCCCAGGGTTTTTCTACGCCTATGATATCATGATGGGAGCCATCCCGTCAGAATATCATTAAAAGGTTCCGCGAGAGATGCAAAATAACCTTGCTTAGATTTTATTCTCTTCCCAACAAGAGTACACCAGTTATTTATGTAGGGGTGGTGAAATCCCTATCGTTTCTTACAGAAATCGCAATTCCATATTTTCCTTCTGGAATCCCCTTAAAAACTTCAAATTAAGTTGCCTGAACGATCGAACACACAAATGATTGCGCAGAATTTATGAATTTAATTTCTGCATTTCTAATATCTCCATCTCTTGTTCTTTTTGTTCCCTCCTTGTTAATATTTATTGTTCTTTGTCTTTTCTTTCTTTCTCATTTTTTTCTAAGTATGTTCCAGCCTAATTGCACAAAGAATCTTGTAGTTGTTGGTTAATTTAAAATCGAGCACATGCTTTTGCCGAAAGCATCGTCAACTTCGGAAAGCTAGTGAAATCATGCTTAATTGATTATGCAAACCACCGTTGCAATCTAGAGGAACATTGGCCTGTCGTTGGCGGTTTGAAGTTATGCTTTCAATTGATATTGAATAGCTCTTTAGTGTCTTAAATTCTATATCAATATTTATCCGCTCTTCTAGGTCAAATAGTTTTTCTTACAAGTAAGATGACAGAAAAAAGGTTGTGCCTGTCAGGAACCCATGGGGAAGATCTGACGTGGGTCTGGGACTTAGAATGTTTAGTATAATATTTAGTTGAAAATTCTTACAAATAATGAGATTTTTTCTAAGGAAGAAAATTTGAGATTGCATCCAGTTTACAAAATTTTTCGTGTTATTGTTGTGGCGTCAATTTCCAAATGATGCAGACAACATACAACTTACAAATTTTCTTTTTTTTTTCTTTCAAATATAAGGGATTTCCCTTTCCCTTATATTTGAAAAAAGATGTGGGAGATGTTAAGTAAAGATGATGATGTATATGCTACGGGGATTGTGATAAATTCGGGAATTATACAAATTAACCGGTTATTAGCTATGTATAATAAAAATAACCCAAACCTTTATACATAATACCCGAGGAATGTGCACAATTTGTAAATGATCATAATGCTAGAGATACTGTTGAAAATGAAGATATAGAGAAAAATGTTGATAATTTTAAATATACTCGTGTAGCTTATATTTATTCTCTTGATAAAGTGAGCGGACTAAAAATTTTTAAAAACGATAAAGATGTAAGCGAAGAACGCACTGTTTATGTCAATGTGGACAAACATAGGATGGTTTTCCTGTTGAAAATGTTAACCCTGTTCTGTCCAGGGAGGGGGGATTTTTTTTAATAACCCTTTTTTTGCTATGCTGCATGGTTATGATACTTACTGAGTTTTCATATTTATCTATTAGGCCCGTGTATGCCAAATATTTAGGTCTCATACCTCTCAAAGCTTTAGATATTAGCTATTACTCGAAACTACCCCTAAAAATCTCTATGAAATCCTTATAATCGGGATAATATATTAACTTTCGTTAGGATTATTATTAGGACTTAAAACTTACAAGACAACTTTAATCCGATTACCCGAAGTTTTTAGATTTTACCTGAAAATAGGGAAACAAGGAATTTTCGAGCAATAGACCTTTTCATCGATAGCGACACCATTTTGAATTTCCCGCTTTCGCAATGCATCTCCGGACGACCGGGGTATCTGAGAAATCAAAACATTACAAGATTAGAGCCATTTTGGAGCATGTTTATGCTTGGATTTTTGTGAAATGGGAATTAATGATCGCTGTGCTGTTGGAGCTTGTAATAATGCTCGAAAATATGAAAATAAATATGTAATTAAGCCACATATCTCTGCATACGATGGGAGTCTTGAGCTAAAATTCTGGAAATGTCCTGATCCAAAGTTTTATTCTAAATGGGGGTTTGCATGTAATAGGAAGCATTTTATTTTTAAGAAACACAGTGTTATATGCTCAAACCATTTTGAATATGGAAGACCCACTGATTTTAGCCAACACCCTACACTATATTTGAAAGGATATGGTGAAGAGCCTGCTAGGAAAAGAAAACAACCAAAGGACAAGCAGGCATTACCTTGTGCATCCAAAAAGCGAAAATTAGGCAAAATATCGACACCTAAAAAAAATGAAGCATCTATAGGACCAGCCAGTGAAGAAGTAAAAGAAGAAATTATAACACCTGATACTGTCAGTGCTTTTGATAACACATATAAAAGTCATACACCTTAAAAAAATTAATATTTTGCACAAAATCTGGTTCCATATCATACATATCACCTGTATATGCTGGTTCATGTTCATGGACACAAAATTCACTCCTAATTTTATGGTACTTTTTGATAAAGGTTTTAACGTACAAGATTTGTTCTTATCACGTCAGGTAACCTGTGTTTTGCCCCCATTTGTTCGTCAAAAAAGACAGTTTACTCGATCAGAGGTGTATCATGGTAAACGTGTTGCTAGAGCAAGGATTCACATAGAAAGAGTGATGGGAAGATTAAAGGAATTTAGAATGCTTAGTATACTGATCTATGTGACCACATTTGGACAATAGCTGAACCACCTTTGGTAAAATAATATTCAAGTACTCCCTTCAATTTGCATAGAAATGTTAGGCTTTACGAACACCATCATAAACGGCTTTTTTTTAAATCCACACATTTTCAAAAAATGTTATTTATGGCATAGATGGCATAAAGTTGAAATTCCTTTGCTTTTACGGCAAACCATACCAGTACCATTATTATACAGTGTGTTTCAAATGTTTTTTTATGTAATTAATAAATTTAAAAGCATCACAGGGCTTTTAATATATATACTTTTAGGGAAGAAAGTGTTTGCAGAAAGAAACTTTTGCGGTTCTGCGAAACAACATTTTGTGGGGAAAAACTTTTGCAAATTTTCAAAAAAACGCAAAAGTTTCTTCCGCAAACACTTTCTTCCCTTACCTTTGAAAGGCTAAGCCTATTGCTGTATGTTTACATTATGCAGATTACATATAAAATCAGACATATATATATACTATACCTGTATTTTTTACCAATTAATGTTGTTGTTTTTTAAATGTGTGGCTTTAAAAAAACCGTTTTATTGAGGCATGGGCACAGAAAATTTGTTTGAGGCAAAATTTTAATCAGGATTGGGAGGAGAGCAGCTGATCTAATTCCTTTTGTATCTGATTACTTTAGTAATATAGTATATATGTGCTAAAAAAAATGTTCCAATCGAGGCACTGATTTATTCGAGTAAACATTGTTTTTTTCCACTGTAATTGTGCATGATTCTTGTGGTAAATAAACAACAAAGTCAACATAAGTTGCTCCAGTTACATACATTGGATGCTGAATTTGTGTGAAATAAGGATGGCTAGGTTTTAAGGTATAGACAACTCCAGATGTTAGAGTTATGCGATTTAGCAAAATCACGCATGTTTTTATCTCGAGCACTATAAGGACATTTGATTTCCAAAACTCCAAAACCATCACAGCAAGTACAGGAAATAAGACCATCAGCACTAGCCCCAAGCATAAATTTTTCATGATGTATTCTCAGGCCAGCATCTTTGCAAGAAAAACCTTTATGCAAACTCTTTTGTTGTCGTGTATATCTCTTCCTAGCATAAACTTCGTGTTCAATACCCCATGAAAGTGATGCAGACTTTGATGTATAGCCCAATATCTTAGCAAGCAAATTATTTATTGCAGAAGTGTTAGGGTTTAAACGGTTATATTTAGCGAAAACAGCCTGTGCTACTGAAGCTCTTTAAACAACTTGAAATATTGTTAATTTCAACATTCCTAACATGACCTGCAAACATCAGATTGTGGCCTTCTTTGCAACCTTTTTCTGAAATACTTTTTTTTGCATAGTCCCTGAGACAGCTTGTGGTGATGTCTGGAAAGTATAAGAAGGAATTCATCCAGCCTAATTTTAACTCCTCAGGAAAAGGAATTTTGATACAATCAACACATAATTTTGCAGCTCTTCGATCCTGTATCTCTCTGCTTTTCTCCTCCAAGGACGGTAAAACTGGAAGTTCAAGTAACTGAGCAGCTAGGACTTTCTTAATTAAATCAGCTTTTCTACTCCCTCCCCCAGATAAAGATATGCCTCGGGAAGACAAATATTTCTTAAGTGCCTCTACATTCCATTTTATTAATTCTTTTTCAGTAAAAACCATGATTAAAACAAAACAAATACAACAAATTCTTTTGTTGACACTAAGATACCCCAGTCGTCCGGAGATGCATTGCGAAAGGGGGAAATTCAAAATGGTGTCGCTATCGATGAAAAGGTCTATTTTCCTTTATTCATGCGTACTATGTACAAACCGCATTGTTAAATAACTTTTATTTGGCTGTCAAAAAATTTAAACAGAATGTAAAAATTCCCCCTTGAACGTGAGTAATTGAATTTTACGCACATATTGGTATATTAGACAAGTTTTAACATTCCGATGACGTCACAGAAGAAGTACGGACATAAGCAAAAATTTATTGCTGCCATTATGTTTCTTTAATGACGTACTATAAGTGTACCGAGTTTGATTTAATTCGAACAAGGCTGTCAAAAGTTATGGCCCCCGGTCATAATATGTTCGAAATAGGGTTAAAACAAAGATGAAAATACACACTCCAACAAATGAAGATTTACAATTAAATGAAGTTGAAGTAATTTCAAGAACTGGTGAAGGCTCAGGGAGGAAAATATAAATATTTTTGGAATGCTCACCATAATGTCTCTACAGAATGAATTGATATGAAAAATGTAACGTCAAAATAGGAACAGTAGATGATGAAATAGCTACTTTATGAAATATTGACGAGATGCTTTTAGTTGACAGCACAGAAACAAATAAACTAAAAAATTGTATCAGAAAACAATGTGTATATGAAGAGGTTCCTGTGTCTAAACAATCACTATATCCACAACTTGATTTAGTTAAATTTAGTGGCATGAGAATTCGCAGAAGAAACAACAAATTCTTCGACATTCTACAGAGACTCATTCAGGATGATCTATTATGTCTGCCATGATAATAGCAAACATTATTATTGCTATTGTCTGCCATGAATTGGACATTCCATTAACATTAAAGCATGATTTCTTCAAGGAAAACTTATTGATAGAGAAACATATAAATGGTTACCTAACAAGGCCTAAAATGGATTTACGCCTAACATACTGTTTGACCGTTGACCGTTGGTGACCTGGCCTATTTCAACAAAGTTAAGGTAAACAAAAAAACAAATTTTAGGTAGTATTGAATAAAACAAGATTTATTAGTTATTGTGGGAATTTGGCTGATAAAGGTTAACAAGTAAGCTATGTCATTTTCTGAAGTAACAAATGAAATTCTATTACTATCTCCTCAACCTGACAGGGTTAGACAAGTCTTTTTCGGAAAATAACATAGCTCAGTAGAAACTTAGGCTTTTATAAAAGCTGCAGGGTCTTCATACTGGTTTAACTCTTAATATTAATGTCTTTCATGGCAATTCTGCTATGAGTCTTGTCTTTGGCAGATACCGCATATTCCTGTTAAGACATTCAGGCTAGAAGGTTAGAGCAGATAAAAATAAAGAAATATCAAAACTTATAACTACAAGTAGCAGATTCAGTGACAAAGAATGGAGCTTCGTCAAGTCTGCTTTTACAAACAATTGCAAAGGCTCAATTTAATCTAAGTAGAAATTTGTAAAAAGTGTTTATATAATCTCGGATTCCTTCCTCCAAGATACGATTGATTTACAGAAAATGAAAAACGCTAATAAAACAACAACACATATGCTCACCAATGAAAGAAAAAGAAGGGAGATTGTTGAGATTAGTATGTTGTCTCCCATAGTGTAGACTTTAAACAAAAGGTGGATGGTCTTTTTGTGGGGACTGAGTGTGGTTGTGTTGTTCATCAAGTTGTGTCCTATTGGTACATGAATGAAGTGTTTGTGTTTGTAATGCAGTGGAATAAGAGACAATCAAAATAAGTCAACATTGATTAAATAGAGCTGACTTCGCATTATAAATGTAGAAATATGTTTACCTTTCCGGCCAAGACAGAAAACTAACTACATTCTTTTATATTGTGTAATTGCTCAAAATATAAGTATAGCAAGGGCAGAAAAGTTTTAGGCTGAAAAAGGGAAATAAACAAGGATACTACAGGCTGATGCCAAATTTCTTGTTGCTTATAAGAAATATAATGATAGAAATAATAACTTATGATATCAATTATTTTCATATAATGTTTAAAATCAACAGACGGTCGCATTGAGTAGCATTAACAGCTTTGCGTCTATTTGACGTCATCTTTAGTTAAAGGAATAGCGAGAAAAATTAATCAGATGAAAGTGGATTAAATGTACTATGTTTGTAGTTAGCTGGGAGTCTATTAAACTATTAACTATTATAAGTGTACGAAACAATTATTTACGTCAAGACTCTTAATGAGATCCTGTATGAGAATCACTTATGTTCAGCTGCACGAAATATGCTTAATTAACCTATTGCAGTTCAAATAAAAAAGTGCAATAACGTTTACAGCATTAGGATTGCTTTTAAAAAAATTTATTAGAAAAATGTTTTCACGTACGCCAATTGCCGTCTCAGCAAGGCCAAAATACCAACGTGTCTATTAGTTATGACTCTTGATCACTTAACTTTAAGATGTTGAGATACAGGCTCATTCAAAAAAAGAATTAAGTTTCCCAATTAAGTTTAAGTTTCCCATCCGGCAGTGCTCAGGTTCACCAATATGAGGTAGCAGGTGGTCAGGAATCGAGTTTAAAGATCTTTAAAAAACTGTTGCAGATGAAGAATTTTAAATATTTTCTGAATAATATGAATGGTCTTAGTATTTTACCTTCATTTTCAATAAAATTTAAAAGAAAAAGAAAAAGAAACTTATTAGTGGACAAGATTATTTAAAACTATTTCTTTGTAGAAATTATATCCGCGAGACATAGGATTGCCTTGATAATTGGATGTTGACCTATTTGTGATTAAATAGCTTCGTTGTTATGGAAATCCTCATTATACTCATTAAACTTTATATTGGAAAGCTTTCCAACTACAAACAGGTATCCTTTCAACGTACACTAGCTACCTGACATATATGACATATATATTTAGTGTAAAAAAATTAAGAAGAAAGTAAGAAAAAAACCAAACTTACAAATGCTGATGATTTTATCTTCTACTTGATGCAAAGAGTTTGGTGACGAATGTTGTATAGCAAAGGAAAGTGTAATCATCAATTCTTGACTAATTAGATTGAGGTGTGTCAGATTATATTCATTTTTGTTAAGCGATTAACGTTTGTGAAAAGGGTTCGAATTTCTTCAGCATTATTCATCAAATTTGATGTCAATATTAAAAATAATGAGATCATGAAGGTAATAGCTATTACAAAACAAACCGTATGATATTTAACAAAAAAACAACAACATTGACTTTTAAAGTAACGGTAAGTCCTGGTGAGTCCTTGTGTTTGAAAGTCGTATGATTTTAGATCACAGTTTAACATTGAAACTAAAATATGTTTTTGATTCGTCCATAAATCCCAGCAAATACTTTTAAGCGATTGTTAGTAGCACAAAGCATCAAGGGATTTTTTTTCAGGACAAGAAATAAAAAAGCATTATCGACTTGTGAAATAATCTGACAAAACCTTTTTTGCTTCACCTAATTGGAGAGTTGGTTTTAATTTCACTTTCCAGAGAGGGCTTTTGATGAAGAATATATAAATTTTAAAAGCATTTGTTATGTGAGGGGGGGGGAGGGGTTATAATAACATCACTTACTTTTTTATCTGGATAAAAATATCCTTTGTAGTTTTTAAAAAGTACGTAGCTAAACTCTCTATTTTCATTTCTAGCTACCACCTAAAAAGTTTAAAAAAGTTCTAATGAGTAATGCGTTCTAAAGAACTTAGACATCGCATCGGGAATACGTAGATATTTTAATAAGGTAATTCCACGGCATTGAATTCCATAAGAAATACTAGAAAAAGCTGCATTATTAAGAAGATTAAAGATAACACCGATAATCCAAGTGAAATGTTCGTCACTGGCTTTACATTTGCTTTTTGTAGAAGATATGAAAACTAAATTGAATTTTAATTATACAGTTTTCATTAATCAAACCAAAACGGTATAATTATGCATGAAGAATTACGCCGAAATTAAAAAGTTGATGGTGAGATTATTAGGGAGTATGTTCTGAGGTTGAACAGTTGAGTCCGTTAGCAGCAAATCGTAAGTGTGTCCTTGATTATTTTTTTAGTTTTCATAGCTTGGTTTAGTGAGTATTTAATGGAGTTGTGAACAAACAATTACAAATATTTTGTTGAAGATTGTTATTGTGATAACATCAATACAAAATAAATTCCAATAGTTACTTTTGACGTTTCTGTTGGAGAAAAAAATATATGTTACGACATGCACGAACAGCTATACACATATTTATCCATCATATTTTCCAACTTCCAACGTTGTCAACGTAGCTTTAGATTGCAAAATTTGAGCAAATAACAGATGTATTTTCGGTTTGTTATATTTTAAAGCAAACTGCATTAAAACAAAGCTGAAATAGAAAAAAATTAAGGAACTATAAAAAAATCTGATTGAAATGGAAGTTATAAGGTACAGGAATTTTTTTGCCAGTCAGTTATTCTTTCTTAAGTTTCTAAAGTTTGGTGCTAAAACTGTTACGTGATTTGGGTAGGTAGATAACTGTTTTGCCTTTATATTTCAAATTATTTAATTTTATGTATTACTTCTTTAGAACTTCTTTCGTTCTTTCAGAAAATCCAACTCGGAATTTTTTAGTTGTTGTTATGGCTTGTTTTTGGTTTGCTTTTGTTGTTGTTGAGGATGCTGTTTTTGGATTATGTTGTACACCCTTATCAACTCGTTGTTGTTTTTAGTTGTTATTGTTTTCCAAGTTATTATTTTTATTTAAAGTTGCTGGTTTGTTGTTGTTGTTGTTGAGGATGCTGTTTTTGGATTTTGTTTTACTTTTTTATCCAATCGTTGTTGTTTGTAGTTGTTATTGTTTTCTAGGTTATTATTTTTATTTGAAGTTGTTGTGCTGTTGCTGGTTTGTTGTTGTTGTTGTTTAGGATGCTGTTCTTGGATCATGTTGTACACCCTTATCAACTCGATGTTGTTCATAGTTGTTATTTTTTCTAAGTTGTTATTTTTATTTAAAAATGTTGTTGTTGTTGTTGTTGTTGTTGTTGTTGACAATGCTGTTTGTTGATTTTGTTTCACTCTTTTATTCACTCGTTGTTGTTCATAGTTGTTATTGTTTTCTAAGTTATTATTTTTATTTGAAGTTGGTGTTTTGTTGCTGGTTTGTTGTTGTTGTTGTTGAGAATGCTGTTTGTTGATTTTGTTTCACTCTTTTATCCACTCGTTGTTGTTCATAGTTGTTATTGTTTTCTAAGTTATTGTTTTTATTTGAAGTTGTTGCTTTGTTGCTGGTTTGTTGTTGTTGTTGTTGAGGATGCTGTCTGTTGATTTTGTTTCACATATATATCCACTCGTTGTTGTTGGTAGTTGTTATTGTTTTCTAAGTTATTATTTTTATTTGAGGTTGGTGTTTTGTTGCTGGTTTGTTGTTGTTGTTGTTGAGAATGCTGTTTGTTGATTTTGTTTCACTCTTTTATCCACTCGTTGTTGTTTGTAGTTGTTATTGTTTTCTAAGTTATTATTTTTGTTTGAAGTTGTTGTTTTGTTGTTGTTGTTGTTGTTGTTGAGGATGCTGTTTTTGGATTATGTTTCACTCTTTTATCCACTCGTTGTTGTTTGTAGTTGTTATTGTTTTCTAAGTTATTATTTTTATTTGAAGTTGTTGTTGTTGTTGTTGTTGTTGTTGTTGTTGTTGTTGTTGAGGATGCTGTTTTTGGATTATGTTTCATCACTCTTTTTGTTTAATTTTTGTTTTTGTTTGTTGTTCATTCGTCACTATAAAATGCATTTATTTCTAAAAATTTTGAACCTTTAAATTGACGTACAACGGCTGTACGGAAATTTAATTGTTTAAGCAGTTTTTACTTTCAATATTTTTAAGGCCCAAAGGTAGTTATTAACAGAATTCAGCATTTTTCTAAATCATCTTCCAACAAGCCCCTATTTTAATCTAGGGTCTTGATTTCTTAGTTGTTGTTATTATTACTATAATTTTTTTGTTTGATTGTCAATGTTTGTTCTTAATTTGTTTGTTGTTTGTAGTGATTTTTTACTTTTGGTTTGCCTTTATTTCTTTGTCTTGTCTTGAATAACAAAACTTCTTGATATTCATATTTAAATCTTATTTTTTGCAGTTATTTTTATTCACTGATGTTATTTTTCGTTGCTGTTTTTTCATTGCTTTTCTGTTTGCTTACAGTTTCCACACGAGTTTTTGTTTGCTTGTTTCTGTTATTTGTTGATGGATAGCGATGAATTTATTTTCGTTTTGTTTTTTCGTTGTTGCTTTTGTATTGTTTCACCTTCGTTATCGTTTGTTGTTTTACTGATCTGTTTTTCTTTTACTACCTTTGCTGTAGCGCGATGGTTGCTCAGGCTCATATTTATTCGACGTTTTTTTTAACAATGGTTTCAGGCAATCACTTTTAATTAATTTCCGATCTTCTGTTGATATTTTTCATAATTTGTTGCACACTATATTTTGTATTCTCTTTAAACTATTCAGTGTAACATATATTCTTTCCAGGAAAAAAGCTGAATTAGAAAAACAATGAACCTTAATAACTAAGAACCTGATTTAAAAAAGTATTCGCAAATATTCGAAAATTTTTAGGATTAAGTAACAAAGTAACTTTATCGAAAAATTCCGTTTTGGAAAAGATAGTTTTGAGAAAAAATACATAAATAGTAACATTTGAAATATCTTTTATCGCGTTCTTTAACAACAAATTTCCATTAAAAAATTAATCAACCAGGGAAAATTGTAATTGTTCACTCAAAGCCAATCATAACTGCGGATATTAATTTACGAATAATTTATGCGCAAAACCCCTAAAGTTTAAAATTAAGTTTCTACATAGATACCAATCAGAACATCACGGTTTGTTTTAATAGAATCAAAAGAGTTGCTTCTCTCTTTTTTTTGTCCAAGATTTACTGCTGAGGAATAGTTAAATCAAAACCTGAATAAAGAGAGAACTGCGAGTACAATCTCTATTCATTTTTTGCAGAATAGTTAGAGAAAATATGGCAGAAAATGCAGCAATAGAATTTTTGACTTGTTGCCAAAATTTTTGTCAACTTTTAAAGCATTACATTGCCATGCAATAACGCTACAATAGGAGAAGTAATTAAGATTTTATTTTTATTGTTGGGTCATTCTGTACGTGCTGCCCATACACGGAGCAAATACGTAATTAGTTTTAGTGTGTGGAATGGAATGATAACAACCTAGTTACAAGGATTCTGACCTGGCTTTTATAAAAAATGCAAGAGAATAAATAGGAGCCTGTATTTTGTCGGAGTTGAGTTGACCTGGTGAGACTTTTTAAAATTATTTTAGGATTCTCCAATGTATTGTATCTGAAATATTCCGCAATGTTGGTAATGCAATATGAAGGCCCATGTTTTTGTTTTTATGCATTTTTATAAACCTTTTTGCATAACGCGCCAGCCTGAGGTAATAATTCGAGCCACTCGCTTGGTCCGGGTTGAAAAAGCGAACTCTCTAGCCTAAACCGGCACATGCAATTGTAAATTTTCTGATATATAGTGGAATTTGTATTTCAGTGGGTTGACTCACATGACGAGCTAGCACTGTATCAACCCGCCTTGTATTCTCTGGTGAACACCCTTAAGTATGCCTATTTTTACCTTTGATACCAACTCAGGCTATTCTTTCCAATAAAATATTTTGCATCAACGAAAAAACCTGTGCATAAAAATTAATAAAACCATAAATGTAAAATTGATTAACCAACTGGACATTATTTTAAGTGGTAATAATTTTCTTTTTAATTAAAGTGTACACGTACATTTTGCATTAACCAATAGCTATCCATCTGGTCGATTTTTTATACTTTAATGGAAGAAATTTAACAGGAAGGAAATTTGGCGGATATAGCGGGATTAAATATAGAATACAACAAGGAAATTAACTTTGGCGCCGATTAATTTTGACATGAGCGAAAATAAAACTAAAAAAAAACAGTCTTTCGCTCCGTTCCGCGGAAAATTTTTCAGAAGTAGAAAATAGCCCTAAAAGTGTAAAGAAAGTAGACAAAATTATAGATAATTATGTCATAAATCTTTTCAATAAAGCAGTTGCTAAAAAATCTCTTGTTTCGGACGTCTGAATTAAAATTTGTGTAATTAAAATAAAACAAAAGCAATTAGAAAAATGTTAATTAAAAGTTGATTTATCTACACTCAACCATGTGGGCCCGTGTGAATTCTTCGTTAGAACGAAAAGTTGACTAGTTCGTGTTTCTTTGACATGAAACTGTTGGTAACAACTACGGAAATAGTGCAACGAGCGGAAATAAAAGTAGATTTTCGTGTTCCGTTACATAGATACATACCAATAGGCTGTTGTATATAGTTGTGAAAACAAGATAACATAATGAAGCTACACGATTAGCTAACACACTTTGTTGTTTATCCTTTGAGATATCTAGCTGCTGTCATTATGGTGAAAGTAGCAAGGTAGCTAGAGCCGTCATTGAATTTTGAGAAATCTTTGTTGTTAAGGTTAGCCCACTATAGATCTTTATGTGCATCTTGGAGTAATTCAGTGAATTTAAAAATTGGGCTATGGTGGAATATTGTACAGATTGATTTTCGAAGATTTTGTAAGATCTTATTTCCTAGAAGGAAAGGCAACATTTGATATCATTGAAAACTAATAGTCATGATCTGTTAATGTCTGATATTCGTATCGGATCATGGGGTGTGGCTAGCAACATCTCAGACACACCTTAATATGTGGTCTTAAAGTACCAAGACCAGCTTCTTAACAACTAACCGCTGTAATATACTGTCTGGGAAATAATTCCAAACTCTTTAACCCCACTTCTTTTTGGTGTCGATGATTTCAAAAAACCACACGTTTCATGTAAGTTAAAAGACCTAAAATTTCAGTAAAATTAAAAATAATGACTTGAAACTTGGTAAACCGTTTCAACAGAAAATCAATTATGACAAAAAAGCGTGTGCCAAAAGTATTTAAACTAATTCCTGTGGTTAAAACAAGTTAAGGTTAGACGTATGGGAGGTTTGGGATCAAATGTTTTATCTGGTCCAGAGAAATTTGAAGTTGTTCTAGCTGGAATATTTAATATATTGGAATAATCTGGTCAGAATACATATTTCTTTTTGAAAAAAAATCTTATCTCCCTCCTTCAAAAAAACTTTATTGAAAATATCTTTGTGCGTCATATTATTGTTAAAGTTAGCATAGGTAGCTTATGGTATGTGTACAAACATAAGTCATAATTATCATAAAAGTACATAATTTTGCTCTCCTATTAATCAATCTTTTATGGGTGATCTTATCGGACATTTGAGACATTAAAGCATTGTACTTTATTTTCAAAGTCACCTCATCCTTTTGGATGCCATTGTTGGGAATGATGTTAAATATCAACAGACAAACAAAAACACTCAAAAAGCTTTTTCAAAACATTCTATTTCAATGAAACGTTCGATTGTTGAAAAATTCGAATTTTATGGGAACGTTCCATTGTCAAAAAGTTCGAATTTCACGAGAAAGTTCGATTATTGGAAAAGTTCAAATTTCGTTAAAACGTTCGATTGTTGAAAAATTTGAGTTTTAGAACTTTGAACGGACGAAAATTTTCAAAATTCGAATTACATGATCAAAATTTGCTCACGGGACCAAGAAAACTGTTCGATTTACATGATCATTCGAATTATAGGAGTTCGAATTACATGAGTTCAACTGTATGTTACTAGCTTTAGGAAGGTAATTAATGCTCCTAAACCGATTTCAAGTTCATCGTTGTTGTATGTTTTGTATGTAACTTTTATGTTTTTATGCAAAATTTAGAAGAATGTAGCTAGCTAGCTTGTTCAAAAAAATTTATTTTTTCAGAAAGCTTGATTTATGATTAATGTTTATCGAAAAAGTTATAGACATCAAATACAATTTATGAGTTAGATTTAAATGTCCAATGTGATATTTAAGATAATTTTAGATATTTTCACCGCCCTTAGCTAGACTTTCTCTCGTTTTTTCCCTGATCAAACATCTTAATAGTTATTTCAATTTTCAAAGTTTCCAGTTTCATTAAACATATAGGCGAACTCATATTTAAATTTAGATATATTATCGTTCTCGGGAACTGTGTAATTCCAAAAAAGTACTTTATTTTCAAGTATCTACCACTTCAATTAGATATGGTGCCATCTCAAGTGATTCTAATATTTTGTTCAATTAAACGATGGGTTAAGCAAGATAGATACGGTTTACGTAAACAAGACTAAGTTCATCTATTCTATGGGAGACAACAAAAGAAAGATTTTCGTGTGCTCGATTAGAAAATCGTGTAAGGGTTAATTTATTAATCCTCAGGCAGTAAAATACCTTTTCAACAAGTGGTTTGTTACGGAACATAACAGTGATATTATCATTTCAATTGACACTGGTTATTTCTAATGAAATTTAAAACATCCAGTTTATATTAAAGTCATAACCACTGCTTTGAAGTAAAATAAAATTTCTAGTATTATTAATACGTATATCTTGTTAAATTTGTTTACAACGGAGAATATCAGAAATCCATCGAAACATTATGGTAAAACTAAACTACTTTTCGATTCCTGATAAACTATGGTTAGTTTTCGGTAGCAATATTCAAGTCGAAAAAAAAACATGTCAACATTTATAAAATTATATTCAGCTTCAGCAAAATATATTCAGCTTCTGCAAAATATATTCAACACATTTTTTTCTTTATAAAATAAGTTTTTATGTTCAGCAAGTGATCACTGAAGTAAAAGAAAAAATCTTCATATTTTCAGGTCTTTTTCTTTTTTTTAATATGTTTGTAGTTACCACGGTTCTTAAAATCGCAGTTTGCAGCGGTTATTGGTCCTCAAAATTAATGAACAACTGCCTGTGTCTTTCCATCGCGGAGATTGTCAAAAGTGGAGTGGAGTGGAGAACGGCATGCATGAATTAAGTTTGCATAAACCATCACTTCAGATCAGACTTTGTAGAAAACTTTTATAATAATATACAATGGCAGCAAATTGTACACCTGCCAGAGTAGTGGAAGGTTGGGATACCTTTTTTTAATGTCTGGTAGAACTTTTGGAATATGCCGAAACTGCAGAGGGAAAACCAGAAAAAGAAATAGCCATATCACGAATGGAAATTGCCTTAGAAGCTGTAGCAGAGATTTTGCCATTAGTAACAGAAAGCAATCAGTTTATTTCCGATATCGTTGCAAATATTGTCTCTATTCTAAACTTTTGTGTAAGATCCGTAGGGAGTGAGTGGTATCCACCATGCCATGTTACACAACTATCATATAACCCACCTGCAATAGAAATGAACAACAGACCTGGTAGACCAAGTTTTCACTTACCCAAAGAATCCCTTGAAAGCCATGACATGAGAATTTCATGGAACAACATAGCGAAAATGTTTATGGTATCTAAATGGACCATTTTCCGCCGTGTTACAGAATACAACTTACACAATGTCCCAAAGATTTACTGAGGTTAGTGACAATGAGCTCAAAAATGTGATCCGTGAGTACTTCCAAGAGCATAAACGCCTTGATAAATTTAAAAATTTTATGCTTAAAAAAAGAAAACAAAATTACAAAAGCTAAACATATTTTGCTGAAGCTGAACATATTTTGCTGAAACTGAATATATTTTCCTGAATATAATTTTAATAATGTAGACGTGTTTTTCTTCGACTTGAATATTGCTACCGAAAACCAACCATAATAAACGGGAGTGAAAAAATGGGGAAAGGGTTGTTAAACGGGGTGGTTGGACCTCACATCAAAAAGAAATATGAAGGATAGAAGTAAGGAGATAGTTCGACAATTATAGCTACTTAGATCAGAATGAATGAAAAAAAAAAGGTTATCAACATTAAATTTATAGAACTAGATTTTTAAGTTTTTAAACATTTTGTTTTGTTTACGAAATTCATCGATGGTTACAGTGATGTTGCCATTTGCAGACCGGACTTCTTTAAATATACATAAACATTGGCCCGGGTGTACTGTTTCAAGAATTATAGGAAAACCTTGTCTGTTTGATTTCTGCTGTCATAAGGTGTAGGTCCGAGTATAATTACAGTTAAATTCTTGATCTGATTCAAGTAATCATCCCCCCTCGTACAATTACGGGAATAATTTATTTTTGAAATCTGTAGAATCTGTGTCACAAAGCTCCATGTTTTCTCTTTTTTTCTTCTCCTCAATTTTTTAAGTTACAAAAACATATTATGTTATTTTCTTTTTAGTAAAAGAAAAGTTTCTGAATGGTGTGAGGAAGACGCATGGAATGTGCCACATCGCCTGTTGAATTTTCTCAAGTCCTTCTCATAGAACATCAGAAAAATTGTAAACAAATTGTAACAGTTGAAACAAGACAAGAAGGTGCATGCTGTTCCACAATCGTAAGAAGAGAAGATTATACAGACATTCAGCTTGACGACAATTCAAAGGAAATATCAAATGATCTTAACCTTGTTGTGAAATGGAAAGACTTTCCTCCAAATCCACCGCCATTGATATTTTTTCCTAATAAGATGCATGATATACCTCGGGATAGGGATAAAATATCCCATTTTCATGTTGGAATGGAAAACAACAATGTAATGGTAACAATGACAATGGATAAGAAAACATACACGGGAATTCTATACCAAGTTCACACGTAGTTATCCCATGTGAGACAAATAAACTGACATTTATACTTTAAAGAGATCAAATTTATACCGGATAGATTTTTTGCGAATTTGATGAATTTTAGATATTTTCTATGATTTAAAGAAAAGTTTGAATTCATGCAAATCTGCAAAGGTACATCCTCGCGAAAACTGCGAACCAAATTTGTAAAGTGTACAAACCATCTTTGCTTTACCACGTCCGTTTATTTCCCTTTTTTGGACGAACTGAATAACTTCAGATCAACAGCAATTTACGTTGATATAAGTTCTGTGAGCTTCCACCGCACATGAGGTGTAATGTCAGTCGGGTTATAAACTTGTTTGTTCTATCTTCAGTATGTTGGGGTCTTCGTTTAACCCTTGTCTCTTGTGCTTGGGTAAAAAGAGCTCTCTTTGGTTCACAAAACTTATGATAATGGAGGATTTGGAGGATAAAAGACGAGTAATTTAACGAACTGCGCTTAAGAAATCAACGATTAACAATTTCCACAAAAGAAATAAAATTTAGAATAGAAAATTTGTGCACAACTTTATTATTTAGTACGAAGATTTAGAACTTTGTTTTTAAAAAGCTATTTAAGCTACGAAAACTGGGCGAAATAGGACATTGGCTAACGTAAACTTTCAAAAATACATTACGCAATGTTATTAGCCAAAGTTGTCAAAGAATTAAGTTCTCATGTATACGTCATATTCAGCCCTTGACTGGCCTGTATTGTCGTATTGAAAACAAATTTTGTAAGGGATTCTTGATACAGTTAGCTCCCTGTAACTCGAACCTCCAAGTGAGTTAAGTAATTACCTCGATTTAAAAGAAAGCTCCCTTTAAGTCGAATATAGACACAGATTAGATAATAGTTCGAGTTAAAGCGATTTGTTCTTCAGCCAATAGACAATATAGATCCATACTTAAGACCTCGGACAGCATTTACTGAAAGAAAAAAAGCAATCTTGGCATTGAAGAGGGCATGCAAGTCTTTTGTAAATTGAATTTGTTTTCTTACGCAACATTTGTATTTGTATACGTCAAACGTTGAAAACCAAAGGAATTCGAACTCTGACATTTATCGACTCTTGATTCCCTTTTCTCGATTGAGAACTTCTGAGTTATCCGAAGAAATTAGGAGGGATCTAAAAAGGTTCAGAAATTGATTCGAAAATTAACAATTAAAGGAAGGGGTAGAACAATAGAGGTAAGATTTGAAAAATAGAAAACATGAATATCTCTAGAAAAGTCTTTGTGGTTTTTTTATTCTGTTGTTAGATGACATATCTGCAATGCAACATTGTGGTTAGAGTCAAAAGTTAATAGGCTGGATGTTTCAAATAGGTAAAATACTTTGCTCGTTTATTCAATAAAATTATTTATTTACCCAGGATAACCTCTACAGTTCCTATCAAGGATCAATTCAAAAGTGTTTCCCACCAAGTTCCTATCAAGGATCAATTCAAAATTGGTATGACTCGGGCGGTGTTTGAATTTAAATGGTTGAAAAAAAATTCAAAAAAAAAATTACCAATCGAGCATTCTCGACCCCAGAGCTCTTTGAGATAAACGTTTTAATCTCAAAAAGCTCTGGGGACGAGAATGGCAATCGAGTTAACGTTTATTTGGTACCGTAGACATTAATAATTTAGATTTCATTTGCTGAAATGTTAACCTTTGGGCGTACAGTTTTTCTAAATGCTACTAGATTTAAACCTCAAAACGAGAACGGTACCGTAGAATGTTAGACAGAAAAAAATTCTTATCTCTGCACGCGTAACACTACGTCTTACATTTCCCTTTGCAAGCTTTGTAGACAGCTATCGTCATTTCTTTTCTTTATTTTTCATCATCTGAAGCTACTTTCTATTTAGGTTGACACAACCAACACAACTAATGTAAAAAACACAAAACACATACCCTATGACACATCCTCTCCTCTACTAACACCCAGCCCTGTAACTAAAAGCTCAATAAACCAATCGTTAATCTTTGCAGCATATGTACAGTTGAAGATCGTTTTTGAACACGGTCGATATTAAGAAGAATACTTAAAGACTAGAGTAAACCCGTGAAAAATCTCACGGGTTAGCCCGTCAGCAAATTATTTACTCGGCGGGAAACTTAATGTAGCTGCGTGCAGCCATTTTGAACACACAGAATACAGCTATTATTACAGAGACTAGCTGGCTTTAAATGCTCCCTTGTAATCTACATTTGCAGCCAAAATCCTAAAACTAGTTTGTTTAAGATTTATACAAGGCCAGAAAACGTGTTAATATATTCAGTTTAACATGTGAAAACATACAGTAAATAAATATTCCTATAGATACAAAGTATTTAAAAGAGAAAAATATCATAAGAAGACCTACAAACCTGACACCATCACTTCCAAATTAAAATGGCCTTCGCGTCCGTAAAAATCGGGTTCTGCGATAATTTTCCGAAACAAGCTGGGCGCAACCATTTTGAACAGAATACAGCTATTATTACAGAGATATACCACACTTACCCAAGTATTAGAATTTGATGCTACTGTTTCGTTTAAATAAAAAACGTGGCTTTTGTGTATTATGCAGACCATAAATTTGATTATACGGATAAAATTTAATTTATGTCAGTAAAAATATTGATAATATGTAACAGATACTGACGGCATCAAAACAATGAAATGGACATTATCAAAAAAATACGGACCGATCTGTACAATATCAGATGTTATTTTAACAAATAATGCACCTCTTAATTAAACGCCGCATTGAGTAAACACCAAACGCGAGTAGAGTTTATTCGGAAAGGTATTTGTGTAATAAATAGACTAGGTTTAAACGAAATCCATTTTAAGAATCATAAATAATGTTCCAATCAGTTCAATTTCTGATTGATCGTATTTTCGGTTTTACTTTAACTGTTAAATAAATTAACCATTGAACCGCGGAGTTATGAGTAATATTTTTTGAATTTTTCTTTATTTAACTCTATTAGGGCTAAAGATCACGAAAAGACTTACCCATGTTTAAGAAAAAACTTTTTTATTATCATACTCTGCACTTCCTCCGCGGCCCCACTTATTATATAATTTAATACAAAGATAAACGAGACAACACAATTGTTTGTTACAAAGATGACCGAGACAACACAATTGTTTATGTTCTTGTCCTTGAGCCATCTGCAAAACTCATCGCATAAATTACCATATAAGTGCTTTTTTGATAATTTATACCCTGAACATAATAAACCCCAAGGATGTGTCCCACAAGTAGTGATATCAGTACTGGTTGAATACTGAGTAGAAAGCTCTGGCTGCAGAACTGATTCCAAAAAGACCTCCAGCCACAGCAAAAACAACAATCAAACAATTAATCACGACAACGGTGTTTGAAAGTTTATTCCATCGAAGTTTGACGTAAAATAAACTTGGGTAGAGCAAGACTAAGGTTATGCCAGTAGTGTTACCAACGAATGACATGAGCAGACTAAAATGCGGAACAGCAGAAGCGATCGAGATGAACATCAAAACAACCATGAAACGGAACATTAAATTGGGTGTTAAAAACTTTTTCCCAAAATAACATTTCTCTGTATCTAAAAATCTCTGCATGAAAACTGGAAGTGTTAGTTGGTTTTCAATAATATCAAACATCGTGAACATCGGTACCGTGTAAAATGACAACGATAGTATAATGGCGGCCACATTGAATATAGTTCCGAAGAAATTGTGTGGGAGGTTCAGGGTCATGATTTGGTCAGTTTCGTTCGTGAAGGCTAAGAAGACTATAACTCCAATGCCAAATTTAAATACAGTGACTAGAGTGTAAGCGAAATCTATAAGCGGATCGAACAACTCTGGATCACGCATGCATCTTTCGATCGCCGGCATATAAGCTTGTGAAGAATAAGTGACCATGACAATGCCAAGTGATATTGGTGTAATATGTACATCAAATCCGGGTAAAGTCTCATATGACCAATGCGTGCGATGTGTGAGGCTGTAAAGAAGGACACATACACTGATGAATGTCGCTATGGCAACTGACAGTATACTTGTCCACGTCACTTGGTGCATTTTACGAATAAAAATGGTAGGGATAATGACTAAAGATATGAGAAATATCCAAGTACTTTCATTCATGCCAGATGCAGGGAATGTATGAGCAATGACGGTTCCAGGCATAATAAGTAACAGAACACAATGTGCGAATTGTTCGATACAGTTTACAACATGAACCAGATAACGCCCGAATCTTGCGTTAAACGCTTCTCCAATATCCGCGTAACTATCTCGCACACGTACTCTGGTGCCATCCTCTGTTTCTTCATACAGCATACTGATCAGCACCTTTCCTGTGTAGTTTCCAAGAACTCCTATTAGTACAGTAATAAATATCCCCCAATAGCCACCCAATCGGATCACAAAAGGCATTGCTAAGATACCAGTACCAAGATTTGCATTTATGATGTTGAATAAAGACTGTATCAAATTTGTTTTCCCGTCATCTGTGTCATCGACAATCCGACATTTACGCGCAAGCGACTTCACACCTGTTTTTAACCAAATTTTTGCATTTAGATGAGCAAATCTTGTCTTTTTAGGTGAATCAGAAAAATTGTCACTTTCAGAGCTGACCTCATTTTGTCCATCGTCTTCTCCCTCGCCAACTAAGCTCTTGTAGTCGATACCCATGCTGAAATTAAAGAAAAATAGAACGATTGATATGTGGAACTCTTTGCAGAATTGATTTTCAGAGTAGTAAATGGTTGGATATTATAAAAAAAAAAGATTATAACAAAATGTAAAGAGCAGGTTAATGTGTTGCGGATCGATTAAAAATATTTTTTTTCAAGATTAACATAGATCGTAAAAACAAAAGCAAAGAGAGAGTATATATTTTTGTGTTTTCAAAGTGGCAAGACAAAGCTTATTTCTGATTCTTCTCTGATTTGAACGCGTATCAGAGAAGAAGAAGAAAATAAAAAATAACTTCACAAGATGTTATCAGTATTTTTTTTAGATTCTATCAAGGTAAAGTTAAAAAAGCAGGAATTGCAAAGTTTAAGGCGGGCTTAAACTTTGATAAAAAGATTGAAATCTGTCAAACTAAATTTAGAATAATAGAAATAAACTTTTAAAAATGTAGCGTTAAAAAAAAAAAAAAAGATTTGTCCCATGACGGCGAAAAAATTAAGAGTCTTAAAGAGAAAAGCACAACCTCGTTCCTAGGACCTGTTGCCTCTTTTTGCATATCGAACGCGGAGATGAACCTTTTTTGTCAAACCTATCCATAAGCGCAGCGCCGAGGAGAGACAAAAAGCCCTGAGAACTACAACCATCCACATAATCTTTGAGACAAACTAGAAATTCTATCAAAAAAACAGAAATGGCCGTTGACGCAAATGTCCATTTTTCCAACTGAGACGGTTTAAACATGTAAAAAGCTCTAATTAGCCTATAGCAGCACTGTAAGGCTTCGTTCTAGTGAACTTTTCGGTTTCACTAGTTGAATTCAGAATTTCCTAAGACCCTAAGTCGAAGCTAAAGCTGAAGTTCCGTGAGCCTGGAGGCAGTACGTCGAGTTTGAGAAGACTTGTGGCGCGAGTTTGTGAATTTTTTTTTGTCAAAAATCGAAAAGTCTCAATATATTATGTGGGTGATTGTAGGTTGAGAAAAGCAAAAATCATTATTGGCCTAAAAAATGACCTAGCACCTTATTGTGATAACATTGTTTTGGTACATAAAAACAATATTATCACTAACGCGGTACATCGCAGTACGCGGTACAATTATCACAAACGCGGTACATCAAACATGTACCGCGCTTCAGGGTCGTAATGAAAGGGGGGGGGGCGATAATGAGTTAATGAATTAACATTTTGTAGCTCCCATCGTTAAGTAGACGAGGCAAGGAAAATTTTTATGGTTTTGAGCCACCACTTTAGCTAAAAACGCATCTACTGCAAAAGTTTATCCTCTATTAATCATTATCGAATTTTTTCTTTTAAGGTCTAAGGAAGGGTGCAGCATAGCCCCACGGTTTTCTAGGTTGCTTCACCGCTGGTTTATACGTTACGCACTATCCTGATACATCTCATAAAAATTAGTTTAGAACACCTTTCCCGAGACCATGAGTCATACTTTTTGTAAACTCGTAAAATATGAATACAATATTTGAATTCAGTATAGTTTGTTTAGTTTATGTGTAAAAGTTTAACTTGGTACGCCAACCAGAAGTGCTATGTTGAGGAGATATATATCACAGTTAAAGTCTTCTTAATGCTCAAGTTACCATGTCCCGCCTCGTTTTCAAAAAGAGGTTGGACATGCCGCAAATCTTTAAATTAGAATAGCAGGTTGTTTACTTGCTGCATTGTTTCGCAATTTTCTTTGCTTATCACATTTTTGACAAGGAATTCAAATCTGTTGTCCGTTTTTCATAAAACTCAACATAAAAAGTTGCGGCACATCAAAGGAATAAGTCTCGGGAAAGGTGTATTAGATTTGTAATTTTTTCTTAAGAAATAGCCGCAGTTAATCACATTTGCTAAACTTTTAATTTTATTTTGTCTTTTGCGTGGTTTTACAAAAGCCTTTGTTTAATTCAAAAGTCATGGTTAGCTTTTATTGTTTCCTTAATGCATTTTTTTGTTATGAATACGTGCACGGACAAAGTTACAGACAATTAATATTGCGTTGTCTATTTCGTTAATAAAGTCTTAATTATTCGCGCCCTTTTTAAAGAAATTAACAAAAATAAAGTTATGATGAGAAGAACAACAAATTTTAAGAAGTTTCTTGTAAGTGCCTGTTTGCTTGTTGTGTATTTAATTCAAAATTAATTTTTTAATAGTATTATTTATAATTATATGTACTATGTTATTATATAAATTCAGAGTTTCGTTAAGAAAAACGTACAGTTTTTAATACTTCATTGTGCAGAAGTGAATATTTCCACGGGTCATACGACTAGTTTTTTTTAAAACATAAAAAGCACCCTAATACACCATATAATATGGAACAAATTACACTTTCACAAATCTTCTTTGATGATATATGAGGCCAAGGAAAACAAAGAGAACATAATTTCCAGTATTTAGCAAACTTTGACAGAAGTTAAAGAAAGCAAATCACGCTGTGTACGTTAATTCGTTAAGTTAGTCGTCCCCTATTACATCGTTTATTATATATACTAAACAAAAGATAAGTAATAACCAGCACGAGTAACAGTTACTTTTCAGTGCAAGTATTGACCATATTTTCTAAAACTGTTTCTTTAATCAAAATACTACTTCGGGATCATTAAAACGGATATTCCTGATCCTTTTCCCGAATTTGTTTTCAGTAAAAACTATTTAGTAGGTCAATGTTTTTAATGTCACAGCCCTGCATCTATTCTCTAATTGGATTGGTACGCCTCGATCCCCGGTAAAAATCAGTGTTAGGGATGCACAAAATAGAACTTCTCCGATTATACTAACCCGTCATGATCGGAGATCGGATCGGGGTGAACGATTATCAGAGTATGAATGCACGAATCCGGATAAGCCATCTGCATGCGTCGTTGATATACTGCAACATGTAGCGCAGTAGTGGATCTGTTTGCGGTTCGTAATTCTAGCGGATTATATTCCGCCCATTGCAGGACTATATGTTAGCGATACACAAATCATCTTTGATTTTACAAACTATTAACTTGAAAAAATAAGCTACTATCACCTACAAAAGCAACGTGTGGATAGGGAATTATTAGGCAATCCTCAAGAAAAAATGAAAATTACTTCTTCGCATCACATCTTTTTTAATCACCACAACCAGATTGCTTCATCTCTTTCAGATGATCTAACAGTTAATTTAAAAATTTGAAATTGTAGCCCCTTGGAGAGACATTACCTTAAGTGTATTTTCGCGCGGACTTAAATTCGCGCACATCATGAGAGCCAAAGAGCAGTTTATGAAACACAGAAGAGGGTATTGAAAGAGAGAGAGAATAACTTTGTCACTTTTTTCTATAGCGATTTATAATTTTAAAAAAGTATCTTCATATTTTTGATGCAACGTCAAGCTTTAAAAAGTTGATTATCGCTAAATTTGGTGACAATACTTCTAATTTTACATTCGGCCATGGAATCATGAAATCAAATTAAAATGCTTAATTTCGAATCCATCTTATTTTTTTCTGGATTTCATTTGTGACCCATTGGTACTTTTTACGTCGCAAGTGCGCTTTGGTAACCGTCAAGTCTTACCGCTGGTACAGGAACCATTTTTCTTTTTTTTTAACTCGTCTTTTTCTTTACCGCGCATCCGTTCAATGACCCCTATCTAGATCTTTTATTTTCCAGTTTGTCCTTTTTGCGCGGAAGAATTTTCGCGCAGTACTTAACTTCGCGCAAGGGTGCGCGAAAATTAGTACTGCGCGAGCATAAATAGACTTAAGGTGTATTGTTACATTTGCGAGACGATTTAGCTTCCTACCGCCTTGACGCTACAGACGTTAATAATATCTACGAAGCATTTTTATAAACATATTCATAACTAACTTTTATCTCTTTAAAAATATTACAACAAAAATTAAAAAAATCCTTTTTATATCGATGTCTGGTAGTTCAAAAATATATCTTCAAAAGCAAGACAAAAACTCTATATAAAGCAAAAAACTTTCTAAAAAAGAATGAAGTTTATAATACATGGTTCGTAATAAAAAAAAGTTACAGTTGTCTCCCTAATTCTAATTCCCACGAGGAAAAATTTTTGTTTGAATTATAGAGAGATTCGAATTATAGAAAGTCTCTGTAATTCGAACTTTCAGCTTCAGAGAGTGAAAATTCGAATTACAGAGAGAAATTATTTATTATTTCAAAAACAAGAAAACATAATTCAAGTTTCATTCAATCTTTATTTTCATAGTTTACTCAAAAAAGAAACTCTATTTGAAAAACTGTTGAATATTTGATTGCTTTACATTGGAGAGACAATCTCCTTCGACAATACGAATTTTAGAAAAACATTCGAATTTGTCAAAGTCCTGTTTACACTCTAAAATTCGAATTAGGGAGAGAATCGTGCTGAAGGGACTGAAAAACTGTTCGAATTATAGAAAGTTTCGAATTATAGAGATTCGAATTAGAAGGAGTCAACTGTATAGGCAAAACGCGACGCGTTTTGAATTGAGTTCTCATTATGGGCACTAATATTTGTTAAAAAACCATGTGTTAAGTCGCCACTTAAGTTGCCATAGCGAATATATGCAAGTAATATACACTAGTTGAAAGAAGCTAGTAAATTTAGGCCAAATGTTATGCATATAACCACCATTTAAATTTGCATTTGATGAATATCAAAACAGCTTTAAACCCACTCCCTATAGCAAAAGTAACTCTTTGAGTTATAAAAGATTCAATGCTTGTTCAATTCTTCTTTTGAATGCACCATTAACAGCATTTCCTTACTAATGAGTAGCCTTCGTCGAAACTACACCAGATACCTTGACTTAGCCATACTGCATTACAAATTCATAATTTTAAGAATTGTAACGTTATCAGTAAAAAGATTGTGTTTCTGGTTTCTGGTGGTGCCAAATATGGGAAATTATTCCAGGTTGCCCCCCTCCCCCCTAGCTGCGTTTAACAAATTTTTGGCAAATGTAGTATTACAACTTTCGGAAATAAAAAATTATTTTACCAAAATGTGATTTCCAAATAATAACTCGATTTAGCTAACAGAAGAGTTAGAGAAAGCGACCAAAAGCAGCCTGTGTATGATGACATCATTAACAATATCGTATTTTCTGATCAAATAAAACGAACAGAAATATTGCTAATTTTTGTTCAAATTAAAAAACGTCAAATCACAGGTCTATTTTGATTTCACCAGTATTCTCAAAGAATTTCGAAAATTAATGTGTAGCATTCTACCTCCATGTGTGTAGCAAGGTTTTCTGCTTCTTCACTGCAAGAAACAATTTAGCTTTCAAAAACAAACTCTAATTAATAAACATACTATAATGCAATTTGTGGATGACAATGATCAACCTTTTTTGTATCATATGAATGGAAAATTTCGTCAACACAACATATTATTAGTTAAACTAAATGCGTATGGGAGTACATTAACTTCGAAAAAATGTGAAGTTAATGTACTCCTAAGTTAATGTTTTTAACTGTGTCCGAAAATGTATTTATGTGGCTTGTTTCTTTTTAATTAGCCTAAAATCCAAAATTTGCTTAATAATGTGTTCTTAGATGTGGTTACCAACCTTATTGTGATGAAACCAGTTCATGCTCAATCAAGGGATTTGATAAAGCCGGCTTATTGAAAGAAATTGATCACGAGGTCGAAACAGAAAACCTATTTTCAGATTTAGACTAAGCAACTTGTATTCTATTAGATATTTTATTTCAGAGGTGTGATACGAGTAGATTCTTGATAAATATTGGTGTTTGATTTCATCATAAATTGATTTTGTTTAAGCATTAAAATTTATCCGAAGTCATTGAGATGGGAAATTAATGTCCGACATTTAATGTCCGAACCTTTCCGAAGTTAATGTAGAATAACATACAATGTTTGTCTATAGTCCATTTTCTTATATACAATTTGCATCAGAAGAATATTGATGACGTCATCTTTTTTTCTGTCGACGCAATCAGGTTTAACACTAGAGTCAATGTCATTATTCGTCAAGAACAAAAACACAAAAACAAAAAACAAAGAAAAAAATGAATTAGCTAGTAAAAAACGTATTTGTATATTCGTGTTAAAAACTTCCTGATGGATTGACTTGGGATGTTATACGAAACAAAACAAAGGTTTGCATGAAGAGTTAAAAAACGCGAAATCGTGAAGTTTTATACATTATTCGTCAAGAACAAAAAAACAAAAACAAAAAACAAAGAAAAAAATGAATTACCTAGTAAAACACGTATTTGTATATTCGTGATAAAAACTTTCGTGATGGATTGACTTGGGATGTTATACGAAACAAAACAAAGGTTTGCATGAAGAGTTAAAAAACGCGAAATCGTGAAGTTTTATACATTATTCGTCAAGAACAAAAAAACAAAAACAAAAAACAAAGAAAAAAATGAATTACCTAGTAAAACACGTATTTGTATATTCGTGATAAAAACTTTCGTGATGGATTGACTTGGGATGTTATACGAAACAAAACAAAGGTTTGCATGAAGAGTTAAAAAACGCGAAATCGTGACGTTTTATACTTTTTGCTCTTCAATATTTAACAAAAATATAAAATTTGCCAAGAATTTAATTTAGTCTCAGGACCAAAAATTTATTCCATATCTGTAATACGCTTCGTAACTTAAAAAAGGGGCCATAAATTTTTTTATAAGGGTGTTGTAGTTGTCTAATAAAAAAGTTTTGACCATTTCCACTCCTTCCATTTTTTTCTGGAGAAAACTTAACAGTAACCTTTTCAGTTGTTAATGCATGGTACTTTATGAAAAAAAAAAATTTTATTAAAGAAATTAATTTGGCCGTAAAAGGGTAGCAGAAACATTTCGCTTGTATCAATTCTGCGTATCCATAAATTCAACCAATTTGAATACCAGCGAAATCTATCGACAAGGTACTTAAATATTTTTGCTACACGAACAAGTATTTTGACGACGTAGAAAATGTAATTTCAATACCTTTAATATGAATTGTGATTCCGCGAACCTTAGCTGTGGATATCTATTTTCGTTTTACATGAAAGAAGGCTACTACAGTTTTTTTTATTTTTAATATTTATAAAAAACCCGGAAGATCTTACGTTATTGCCGTGTTGTGTCCTATTATGCTATCTCGTAATTTTTTTAGAATGTTCACAAAGAATTCTTTTTAAGTTTTTCAAAAGTGATATAATTGAAAATATATTCAAAAGAAATTAGTTTAGCGAAAAGGGAATATCTACGTAAAAATATACTCGCTTCCTCTATTTTTTTTTTTTTTTTTGAGAAGGGAAATATGCATAAAGCTAACAAGATCACAAATGCGGCTTTAAAAGTGAAAAACGAATGTTCATACTTGTTTTTGTTATTTTTGCATATTAAATTTTATCAGGATCTGTAATGTTACTTTAATCAATTTTTTATGTTATGTTGTAAAGGAATTTAGAACAGATGAATAATAACGCATACTTTTCGTTGGAAAAAGGAAACAGCTCTAGTTGGCCTAGCCAGGATATAAACTAGCTAAGCTTCCCAATTTAGGCAGTATTTGTTCGGAAAAAAAAGATTGGCTTTTGTGATTGCCACGTCCATCAATTCAAATAATTATTGTATGGCAAACTTTAGTTCAGGAATGTGTGACCAATGTTTGCTAAGGATACAACCAAATATGGAACTGTAAAATTGAAATATCTTTCTTGTTGAAGCTTACCTCCTGCAAAACAAGCTTAAAAAGCTTAAAATTTAAGTCTTGAAAGTTTAGCTAATTATGCGGTAATCAGTATTAATACTAAGTATTAATATTCATGTAAATATGTTCCAAATATCAAACTGGATAGGTGAAGACATATTTACATCACCACATACCTTGATAAACTCTAAAAACAGTACCTCATTTTTTTAATCCATGATGTCATGGATTAATTAGCATAATTATCAAAAATTTTAAGTTCTTTCATATTAAGCCAACTTGTTTTTTTTTCGCAGGAGTTAAGCTTCATGTTGTACACAATGTACTAAATGGCCGAAATGCGATGTCATCAAAATTCATTGTAATTTAGCTTTCGTCCTCATAAAATTAAATAAAAGTGAATTTGGCATTGTTATTTGATCTGGTCTAATCAACAAATCCTTGCCTAAAATAATTTTCTTAGCGGGCCATATGTATATATGGTATGACCAGTTTGTATAAGAAAACATACATTTTAAGTCCTTAAAAAGACATCGCGAGCAGAAGAAAGTAAAAGTTGTAAGTTCCACACTCGTAACAACAACAAAATATAATAATAGCAATGATAATAATCCATTTTACACAGAAAAAACTATACAGTAGAGTATTGAGGAAGAATAGTAATGTATATATGCTGCAGCTTGAAACAGAAGCAAAAAATGTACCTAGCTGCAATTCCTGATCTTGATTTTATCCACAATCTTGGAAGAAGTCCAGCTTGGAATAAGACAGCTGGTTCTTCTATAATATCGATTTTCCTCTCTAACAGCAATGGACATCAACTTAATTTCCAGGCCTCTAAATTAAAGCAGCTGAATAGCGTTTTAAGTTTCATGTTGTGAAATTCAGTCTGATTCGGAACTTAAAGAAAAACTGTTGTTTTTAAAAGTCAATTTAGCCTGGGCATATGGTCTGGGGTTGGAATTTGCAGCCGTGTTCGTTATAACACTTGAACGATTTTTTTAAAATGTGAGATCATGGTGAAGTGAAGGTATTATTAATTCATGAAGATTTTAAAATTTGAAGTAGCAAAGCGTTTCTTCAAAAATATAACACGGTCCTGATTGATTTATAATTAATCAAGTTAAATATCATATCGTAAAACGGATCTATCTCTGAAAAAAATAAATTACATATCTTTTTTATATAATTTTATTCTTTTGTTTTGAAAACACCTGCTTTGTGAAAAAAAATACATTACAATAATTAATTAAATTTGGAATAAAATATGTATGTTAAGTCGTGGGATGAAGATATGTTAAGTTTCATAGCCTTTTTTTTAAATAGCTGTGAAAAAAAGTTCTACGCGCTCTTGTTTACATCGCAATGGTTGGGCATGCGCAGTGAAATAATTTTTCTGCTTCTGCAATAAACAGCAATTTTGTACATGTTCGAAAATAGTCAGTGAGAAAATAAGCACCGAAATGAGGGAAGTTCTTGCAATTTTGAAGAGCGATGTATTAACACATGTTGATATATATTTTTCGAATTAAAACAAGATTTTATTGGGCGAGTTTGTTAAAACTAGAAGGATAAACTGCGTAGTCCTAAAGTTGTAGGGTTTTTAATGAGTTGATCAGAATGTTTTTTATGTGGTTCAGGAATTATCAAAAACTATTAAAAATAGAACAAATTAAAATACACGCCATCTGATGTTCTTTTAAAATTAAATAGAGTTTACTTCCGAAGGAATGGTAAAATTTTGACTAAACTAGAGTGAAACTGTAGGCTTTTTCAACCTTTTGCACTATAAATTTGCCATTCTCTAGCGAAATTTTTAATATTTTTAATATTGTTTCTGGAAATAACTCTTTATCAACTTCCTTAAGACTTTCTCAGTGATTATTTGTTTCAGTGATTATAATTTCTTTATATTTTATAGGGTCTCGTCCCCTAAAGGAAAATTGGGGAACAGTCTAAAAATAGGACATTTGTGCGTTTTCACGATAGTAGATTAAATGAAATTAAAAACTTGTAATATAGAAATACTATTTTAAAGAGAGTTACTATACTCCTCAAGTAACGATATGTATATAAAATAAGTAAATTTTAAGATAAAGAAAAGATATTGCAGTTATGATAAGTTTTTACATCAATTATGATATTTGGTCCAAATTGGTCCCTAAATAATAAATAAATTTCAAAATAATAGTGCATTGTTTAAATAAGTTGTAAATTTAAAAATATGATTTAAAGCTTACTTCCTGCGAAAAACAAGTTAAAAAGTTGTCTAGGAAATTTGTATATTTTTTTGAAAAATCTTGATTGGTTCTTAAGATTTTAGACCTAAAAGTTCCACTAATTATGCATGACATCATGAACTATATCTAACTGAGGTGATCCATTTACCCGTTTTACCAAGTCATATTGGATTTAAAAATGTTTTTCATTCGATAAACTGCGCATAAAGGTTTAAAAAGGTGATAGTGTTGTGACAGATGCCAGTTGCACCTGACTGGTTCGTGTAAAAGAAAACGTAAAAGGTTTTTTTAAAAAGATTACGTAAAGCTAAAAACCACCTTCCTAACGATAACGAAATACCCATTTCCTCTATTGCATAAAGACATTGTAGTAGACCTCTGCTCTTTTCCATCACAATCAACATCCATCCAACACCATCAACAATTTATACTATCAAATAGATAATGGTATAAATTGTTGACAAAACGATACAAGAATTTGGGGTGGGAGGCCTGTTTGACAATTAAACCGTTACGTAATACTATCAACTGCTACTAGGTATTTTTGATGCCAAAAAAGAGAAAGATTTTTTGGTAAAAGGGAGGAGAAATGAGATTTTCATTTATATTTTCATACTAAAGGAGAAGCAAGTTACTTTTTACAATTACAAAAGGTGCAAAACCCATTCTCGTCCTCAGAGCTCTTTGAGATAAAACCTCGAAAGTAGCTCTGAACCCGTCACGTGATGAAAATACCGCACTATAGGTGGGGTATTTTTTGTAACTCGATTACCTGATGCTTTATTTGTAAACTAGCGGTTTTTAATTTGACTTATCGTTTGTGGGGACCTAATTGGATTCGTGATTTAATACAACTTGAGAAAGCAGGTCTGATAGTACAGCGGGAAGGTCCTGATAAGAAATTTAATTTGATGATCATTTTTTTAATGTTTAAGCTTACTTTCGTAGCCAGTGTCTGATTTGTAGCTTAGGTGCTAGTTTTAGCTATAGCTAGTTAAGTAAATCAAAATCTCACGTAAAAATTTAGCACACTAGCTAGCTAACTATTTATCCATTACATTGCCGTTTTATGTTTTCAATGACGAGCTTATATTTTTAATCACGAGCTTAACCAGGGTGGCTGCTACCCCTGTAAATATAAACCTGAAAAGTTGCAAAAATTAAAAACTTGTCATACACAGATATTTCAGTGAACCTAGAGCTAGGTTATATAAGGGGGGCTGACCTATTTGCGGCTCGCCATAAATTAATCAGCTCGGCAATGATGGACCACTACTAAATATTTCCTTGACATATGAAGAGAGTCAACCCGCCTAAGGCTAGCTGGTTCGTTTTCTCAACCCTGGATGATTTGATTATGTGAGTTGACTCGATTCATATAATTTTACTTTAGCGAGCCAGAGACAGGTTAAAAAAACAAAAGCATGTTCACTGCGAGCTAAAACGAAAGAAATACAATCATGTTGATGTTTTAAATGTCTTATCAGTTTAAATGATTTCGTTAAAGCAAAGACAAAAACGGAAAACCTCAGATTTGAATTAGCAAACTATTGGCAAACCATTGGTAAATACTCATGGAAAATTTTAATTTTAATTTGCTGGTTTGTGTCCACCTTGTGTCTGCCATTTTTTCAAGAAATAAGTGCATTTTTTTATCCCAGGAACAGTATAGGTTGAATTTTCCCATAAAATATGGTTTTTGCCAACCGAGCCAACACTGGACCAACCTGCCTCATATAATCAGGCTCTTAGTACTCATGCAAAAAGTCAAAACACTCCTGGAATTTAGTTATGTGGCCGCTTAACTATTTTTGTTCGTGATACACAATAGAATTGATAGCCTGCATTTGACATTTCACAGAAACTGTTTATGTTGAATGTCAAATCCAATATCTGATATCTGATATGAGAAGTTTTTGCAAATCTTATTTCTGGGTAAAAGAGGCATTTTTTTAAGACCAGATTTTTGAAAATGTATAATATATACTTTATATTTTGCCAAAAATTTTCTACTAAAATTCTGTCCACTACAATTGCAATAATTTGGCCAAAGTTTCTCCAAAATAATAAATATTTGCAACTGAAAATACTTATGCTCTTAAAGTTGGGTGAAATATAGTAAATCAAAGCATTTTTAAATATAAGTTTTTTTTTCACTGCCCTTTAACGTTAGAAGGAAACTCCAATTTTTACTTTTCATGGAAAGAGAACTCAAATCAAGCGTAGCTACCACGAGCTCGCTACAGCTGAGCACTTTCCTCACCTCCAGCAGGCCTCCCACTCGTTTTAATTAGAATCTTAGGAGTTTTCTTTTTCGTTTCATCAAACTCCGTTCTCTTTGCTTTGAATTTTAGCTTTGATTTCTTGGTAGAAGGCTTCTCTTCAACATACCACTCAATGAGAACACTCTCACATTGGTAAGCTCTCCACTGCGTACAAACGTTATTACACAAATCTTCCACAGTAGTGTGAATCAACGGAAAATACTTTTTGTAGCATTGACTATATAACTAACTGATTTCAGGCTTTGCATTTCATTGACTAACAGCAACTTTCTTTACTGTTATCCACCGAGTAGAAGAATGCTTGATAGTAAAATGTGCTGCTATGACTGTAATTTCCTCCAAACTAGCATAGTCTTTTCTTCTAGCACTAGAGAGTTTGAAAAAAAACTGTTTACATCAACAATGAACTGGTCAATATCAAAATCTAGTTTCACTAAGCCTTTTGCAAATGCATTATGTATTCGATGCAAGGGACAAGTGCCAACATCTAAAAATGATGTATCATTCTTATTTTCTGATTAAGTTATAGCAAACGTTTTAAAATGCAAGATTCATAAGAGGTAGGACGGGTTTCATCACATGTCAATGCTAAACTTTTAAAAATGATGTAAAAGATGTTCATTGGTACAATGTCCAACACACAATGAACCACAGTAGGAAGTAACAATCTGGTTACTTCTTTTTGACCAATACTGTACATAACCATCATATTGGTTCTGAATTTTAGAAGTTGTGGTTTCATCGAATTTGAAGGTGAAAGGACGATCACTAAAATCTTGAATCAATTCATCTTTTAAATATGGAGCAATGCTAAACTGCAAACTATACTTCAATTTAGTTTCTCCTTGCTGATAAGACTTAGCTATTTTAGAGTCGGGAAACATACTTCATTGCAGTTCTAAGTTGTTTTCTGCACTAGCAAATGAATGATTAGAAACAAGCTTGAACACTTCTGCTTTGCAAATTTTCTCTTCTCGAGTAATAACTAATTTTCCACTTGATAAATTAACTACATTGCCTGACATAACTTGAAATGTTCTTTGTGTGGATTGCCCAGAAGCAACTTTCTGGGTTGGGGTTTTTGATGGCCCTGGTTTTTTGGTGCGATTTTACTTGCGCAATGCCACCACCATCTATTCTGAATGACTTACAACAAGGCTGCTAGACTGTTTTAACCATGTATACAGTTCTTCCCATTTAAGAGAATATGATGTTTTGCATTTACTTGCCATTTTATACTATCGTGACATGCATTTAACCTTGAAAATCAACTAAAATCAGTCAAAAGGTAGTATGTATACTCACTGAGGGAGGATTGAAAACAGAAATGCAATATCACTGTTACCTGTTACATAATACAGAATTCATTCCGCACATGTTATGTGCTGCACAGCAAATGTAAAAACAAACACAGACATGATGTAGTTCATACAAAATTTGCATTTTCTTAGGAATTTTGGAACATTTGCATAATTTTAGGAGGATTCTAGGAATTGGCCTCCTTATTATCTCATTTTAGAAATTTTAGTAAGTGTGGGAGGCCTGCCTCTAGTGTGACATTACACTGTGTTTATATACTTTTCAGGACTAAGCTTTGATTTTCATCTGACTGAAAACAATTCTGCTGCATGAATAAACATTTGCATAACATGCAGCAACTTTTAGCTAGCTAGTAGCAGAGTGAAAAAGAAGGCCAGATTTCCCCCATCATGTTAGCTAGCAGACCAGCTCCCTTCAGCCTGTCTGGGTTATGTTTAGCACTTAAAGCTAGCAATGTAAAAAATGGTCAAAATACTGCGAATGTTTTTAAAGGAGAGAGCCGAATTATGTTCTTGGTAAATATATAGGCTTGAAAAGCATAATTCAATCGTTCTTCTCCACTGCCATATTTGTTTACATTTAAATGCTGAATACAATCTTTCGCAGAAAAATATAGATCTCTGATAATGACCAATCAGAATCCATCACGTGACCAGACGGGTCTGGAGCTACTTTCGATGTTTATCTCAAAGAGTTCTGAGGTAGAGAATGTGCAAAACCATAGACATATATCACGGAGGTAGATATTTTCCATACTGTTAGAAAACAGTTGTACGGCAGGACGTCGTAGTTTTTAAAAAATACCTTTAATACTTTGCACATGTTCTGAATTACAAAGTATAAAGTAACAAACATTTATCGTTATCAATGTTTCAACTTACATCTATTAGTGACGCCGTATTTTCGTGGCATGAACGTATTTATTTAATATTTGGATTCTTCTTCGTTTAGTGTTTGCTTTCCCATTTTGCGAGTCACGCACGTAGCTATGCCGCACATAGGCTGCAGTACTGACAAACTGAGGAAGGCGGGTACATGTTAAAACCTTTTTTAAGACTGAAACCCAGGGTAACCTGATTATATCAAGGATCTTTGAAGTAAAGACTAAAACTCATGGCTACTGTAAAGTTGCTATAAGTTCAGCAAATACATTTTAGCAGTTAGTTTGTTAAAAATATTTTTTGATCACGTTGTGACCATTCTTCAACAGATTTTTGGAGAAGGGTATTAACTAGATAATTTTAAATTTATCATCATAGAAAAACACTTGGGCCTAAATACACTAAAATTATCCCACTAATAAAATATAGAAAATTATATATGAAAATATAATGTATACACGCTTTTTTAATAAGTAACAACTTAAGTATTGTGAGTCTCAAATTTGAACAAAAGTTAGGCTTTAAAAGTAAGGAAATTAAAAAAAAAATAAGTTCTCACCTTCTATTAAATGATAAAAGTAAATAAAATATAGTCAAATAATGAAGCTGCCACGAAAGTTTTCTCATTTGTTACTTTAATAACTCAACGACCTTTATCATTGATTTTATTATCTTCCAAGATAAAAGCGTGCGTTAACAACGGAGTTGAACGGAAAATTAGTGTTTTTGTTTATTAAAAGCAAAATAACATATATATAAGTTATAACCGTTCACAAAATTAAGCGAGACAATCTTATTTTGGACAGTTGTGCTGGGAAAGACTAAGGGCCTAGCTAGCTACTAACAAAGGGTAAGAATGAACTTGTCTCATCAATTTTGTGGAGGCTTGTAACGACCGTATAAATCATATTGTTGTTATGTTGATAACTCGTCTAGCAAAAAAATAGCTGAGCTGTACTCAACATAAATTCAATCTTCATACCCGTCACGCATAATAATTGTTAACGAACAAACTGACTTAGTATTGTTCACTTAAAATTTACACCCACAATACCAGTAGGATATATATTCAAAGCATTTCTTATTTTGCCGAATCTTATTCGGTTGCGAATTACATTTCATCGAGTTTACATAGAAATTAAAAAAACAAGAACAAACAAAAAAACAACAATTGGACACTGTAATTATCAGATACTAGAGAATAAATTAGAAGTTGCACATGTGGTATGTACTATAAAACATCAAGTTCTTGCGCTGATGATGATTAATTTTGGTAAATTCGCGATACTTTTTAATCCTACTCGCGTAAATTTCTTCTTGCGAAATGTACCACAGCCAGCCACTCGCAAAAAAACGGTATCTCGAATCTCAACTTTTAAACAAAATGAATGTTACTTTTCGAAATCCTCACTTAAAACTTGATAAGACGTGAAATCTTCAGATTCATACGTGCTAATTGACCTCTGCTTGAAACTGAGGCTTATTAGTACGAAAATTAACATCACCGGAACAGAATTTTCACATGTCGGATTAAGTTAAAAATTTATACACACACCAATTTAATAATGCTGAATATGATAATTATTATTAAAATTTGACATGGAAGCAAGGTTAACGAGTTTGAAATCATCCATCCCTACTTAAATAATCAATCAGGCTCAAAAAATATAAATATTGTTGTCTTTTTATTCACACAGAGTTTACAAAATCATACATAGAATAAATAAGTCATTTAAAAAATAACACATCGTATTAACAAAACCAGCGCGCAAAAAAATTATCACGCGATGTTGGGTTTTCAGATCGCGTGTCTGTAACGTGGAGATTATAGAGTATCCAGTACAGTACAAACATCCGTGAAAATATCATCTGGAGCTCTTTCTGCGTTCACCTATAAAAACAAAAGAAAAATAAACATAATAATTATGAAAATGGTGCTGTAGCTTGTAATCATGGGGCTGCATATTCGAATTCTCACCCCAGCACACTTCCAACTCTATCTAACTAAAAACTGGCATGTGCAAAAGTCACGCAAGTTATACTTGTCTCTTGTGAGTCAGTTGGAGAGGAAGAGTTAAACGTTATGGCGGAATCCTTAAGTGCGTATTAACTCCAATCAAATTTTGTTTTTGTTTGTTTGATGAATTTGAATTACTATATGCAAAAGGTTTTTTGATTTTGGCTCATAAGTGTTTTCGTCTGCAATTGCGTGAAATATAAAAACAGTTTACAAAGTTATAATCAAATAATAATCAAAGCTGCATAAAAAGAATAAAACCTTTTGAACTCTTTTGCAAAACTTCTCTACCACCGGCAGGGTTTGATCTTCAAATGTCTTCAATCGTTTCTTGATCGTTTCTTCATTATCGTCCACACGTCCACTTGTTTTAGCTCTGCCTAGCAATCTTTCGACCATCACCTCGTTGGTACACTCGAAGTAAAGAATAAACTTACATCTGCCAACCTGAAAGAAAAAAAAAAAAATTTAAACCCATCTGAGAAATCAAATGTGTGAGAGGAAAAACTAGAGACTTGAACCATATGTTTAGCGTAGCTTCACATCATACTAAGTCGAATAAATGCAGAAAAAATAATTTTTTTTTCAATATGTTTCAATTAGATTTTAGCTTAATAAAGTCACTTACCGTGCGTTCAAATTTTTCCCCTTGTGGCACATCTCTTGGAAATCCATCAATTAAGAATCCTTTGCAATCCTTTCTTTTGATCATAGCATCACGCAATAGTTCCAATATAATCTCCTAAAAAAGGGTACACAAAGACAAACACATAATGCCCACATGTATACAAAAAAAGAAAGATTTTTTGTTACTGAGCCTACTAGTTTTCGCGCATTTAGATCCTTAAATCTAAAAAATTAGTAAAGTTAAGATTTGTGCACACTAATTGCTACCATATATATACCTCTGGCACAAGCTCGCCTTTTTCCATGATAGTCTTCAGCCGCTCTGCTCTCTCCGAGCCTGATGATACTTCTTCTCGTAATAAGTCACCAGTGGACAGATGACAAAAGCCATACTTCTCAACTATCTTTGCACATTGCGTACCTTTGCCGCTTCCAGGACCACCTATTGACAGAAAAATATTATATAAAAACAGCTTCTGACATGGCAACAATTTTTGACGTTAGCAACAGCTTGTGACGATAGCAACAGCCTGTGACGTTAGCAACAGCTTATGACAACAAACAACATAAGTAAGGCAAGGCTTCGGTAGACCAAAAAAGAATTAGAGCCAGTTTTGAGAACATTCTAGGATCATAACGCAATTATAGCTAAGAAATATTGTAATAATGAGAAAGGAATTCGTGATGTTTTGCCAAAAGCTCAATGTTCACACAAAAAACAAATTCGTTTCTTTCTAGGAACGCCTGAAACCACAGGTGGACAAGAGGTTTCTGACAGGGGGGGAATATATAAATTAAAATTATAAAAAAGAGTGACATACCGAGAACAAAGATAATATTCTTTCCCGACAATTCTTCCGCCATTTTTTTCTGCTCTTCAAATTTTTGAATAACTTTTGTTGTGTGGTTTTGCACGTCTTCTGTATTATTAGTTGAGATCTGAAAACACATGAAGAATGAAACAGCTCATATACGCATAAAACTTACATGTGTGGTTTTTTTCGGGTTGTGCTTGGATTTTCAATTTCTTAGGTTTACGGGAGGCAGAAAATAACAGTACCTATCTCAGTGTCTTGTTTAAACAATGGCTTTCTACGTCAAGAGTTTGACCAATTTGACCAAACGTTTTTGGATTCTATTTTAACATTATCGAAGAATCAAGTAAAAACCGCTTTTGCTTCTCTGTCAAAACGTCTGAAATATTTTAATTACATGGTAAATAAGAAAAGAATTAATATGTAGTTGCTTTAATTAATATGTAGAAGATTAATTATTCGTATTGACATTCAATGGATGATTTTATGCAATGTCGTTTTCAGCGCGATTTTCATCTTTTTTTCTTACAACTAGGATAATAATCTAACAAAACTGTATAACATTCTTCAACCAACATTCTCTTAACGACGACAACTTTCAAGCAGGCTAATTTTCCATCATGAACTGCTGAATCGTGAGTACAGGCATTCATGTAAATGATATCTTACAGAATTTTATTAGGTAATATAATGCCCCTATTATCACTTGTGGCTTTGCATTAAAGTCAATCGTCAACAATATTTTCTATCACCACGAAAAATAAAGCTAAAGTAAATAGAAAGCAATGCAATAAAGCAATAAAGTTTAAAGGGAAAGATTAAGAGTAACAGCAAACCGTGATAGGTACGTTAAAAAAATCTGTAAAAAATTGTTGTGTTTTTATTTTTCTAGCTTTTCTTATGACAGACTATTCCGAAACTCTCACCAAATCTTTCATTTCTTTCACAAAAAACAACATAAATATTTCTAATTAATTAATGATCACTTCTTTTCAATCTGCGACATCTGCTCGAACCTCAGTTATGTTCGCACTATTCTTTATATTTTGTAGGGTTTCACCGTAACAGAATATTTTATATGCAGTTAAGAAAGTTTCCATGTTAAAAAAACACCAAGTCTTTTGTCTATAGCAACGAACATATGGCGCTGTCATAGTATAATGAACGTAATACGTAGCTACGTATAATAAACGTAATACGTAGCTACACCAACTGCGTTTATTATCGTCTATAAAATCTATCTGCGTCAATTTAAAATGTCACTTGTTCAACAACAAAAAGTGATTTAATTGGATTTAAATTGTTATGGCAACGATATAAAAATGAATTCTTGTGGGTATTGATTCCTCTTTAATTCAATGCAAATATAAAACTTTTACTAAATACATTCAGTTCTCACAGGAAGTCTTGAAAACACTTTATAGTAAAACATACAAAGCCAGTGCCGTAGGAACCGGAGGGGCGGGGGAGAGTTGGGTTAGGTTAAAAAAAAAGGATATTGTTTCCTTCCCCCTTTTTACGTACTGGTCTTCAAGTTATTACGCATACTATAAGTAACACTTATAGCAACACTAGGCTAAAATCACCCACATTTTAACAGCTTGGATTGTAGAAATCGCACCTCACTGACTGGCTAGAAACGTTTTTTATCTATATAAATTTTTTTACACACAACTCGAAATCTTCTTTGAACTGAACTCTGTCTACTGTTTACAATACAAACTTATTAAAAGTTACAAAAAAAAATTTTTATAATTACGCAATATCATATTTTTCGATTTTCGGTTTTTGTGAATCCTTATTATAGTTTTTAGTTCACTCTGCACGACTTTCGCTATTTTTGCATCATTGAAGTCTGTCATCACACGCTTTCCATCAACGGCGTTTTTTGCAACTGTCGTAATCAACCAAAAACAATTTACAATGTCTTCATCGTTGACGTTGTATAGGTTTCTTCGACGTCTCATCTCGAAAGATGCTTTCCACGATGTTGTCTGCTTCTTTCCTATTTTCTTTCTTTATACCTACTTTAGGAACCTAGATTCGAATCTTTAAACTGAATTTGTAAAGCTATTCGTAATCTTGTTCTTTTTATATCGAGAAATTTTTGGGTACATTACCTAACAGTATTTATCTTCCAATAAACTTAGAAATTTGTCCCATGTTTTTTGACCATCCTCTCTCTTTTTCTCACTTTCAACTTTATTTACTATCAAAAAGTGTTTTTCAGATAAACGCACGGGTTGATTTTGAACACAAAAGACCTGTTTAAATTTTGATCTGTTTATGTCGGTTTTTCTTTGATGTCAAATTTTACGACTAGTCAATTTAATAAATTAACAAAAATTTCCATTTCGCGAATTAGCTTCAGTGGACACTGAGCTTTAAGGTATATGTTACAAGTATAAAAATTAGATGAAGTAGTTGTATTATTCAACACTTTGATAGAAAAATCTCATTTTCTATTTTAAGGAGATTTTGACAAAAATTTAGAAGGAAATGACCATAGTGGTTATACATACTGGTTAATCTTTTTTAAATGCATGATAAACATGATGTGAGGATAAACAGTCTTGAAGAATGTTGGTTTAACTTTAGATTATTAAAGTTATAGGAGGTTCTCCATTATTTTAGGTTGTTTAGCAGATTTTTAGGCGTGGTCAACGTGAAAAGTAGCGAGAACTATACCTAAGCCAATCTTAATGACATTTTTTATCCATAAAAACACTGAACCGCAAAAAACAAAACAAAAAAAAACTGTGGGTGGAGAATAGAAAATTTATAGCCACCATGTACTTTTCAAATTGTTTTAAAAAATTGAATTTGCTACCACAGCGCAACAGACAGTGTTCTTTTAAAATTACTGCATCCTGAAAGTCATCTATCAAATTTCGACGTTCCAAACAGGCTTACCGATGCTGCCTTATATAATATATAGTGGAACCTCCTTATAGCGGATAATGGTGGTGTCCCCTGCAGAGAGGTTTCACTTCACAGTTATTTTAAATTGGCTCACCTCTTCCAATAGGTTTTTCTTTTTGTACCATTCCACAACTTGCATTGTTTCATCTTTAAATAATCGTTTTCTTGTATCATATCTTTCACTTTTATTTTGTGACAATCTTTCATTCATAGTATCAGAGTCGCAAGAGTAATATACAACAAAATTTGGCTGACCAATCTAAATTCACCAAATAAAGCTAATGTTGGATATAGAATTAATGTTCAAAATTCAAAAAATAATAAAAAGGCATGGAATAAACACAATTTTAGGGCGAGTGGTTTTACTTGAAAATACTTACTTTATTAACTGATTTGCATTACTAAGTACTTGCATTAGTAAGTGAAATTTTTCTATGTATTTTTTTTTCATTTCGGAAATGGTTTAGTTTGTGCAAAACCAACACGGACACGAAAAGCAAAATAGTTTTTCAATATACCACGATTGCATTATAAAGTGTATAAATAAAAACAAAATCGATCAAATTAGAACACTAGATATTTTTCTCAATATACGCACCCCTCTAAAAATATCGCATCGTTTAAATTGAAAAAAACATGTTTTTTACATTTGAGGCTTTTAAGCACGTGTTGTTTTTGCAGATTGGCCAAATTTCTCATAACCCCAGAAGTTTATTAAGCATTTATTTTATTTTCTCAAGGTAGCAAATAGTTGAAACTAGAAAATACAGAAACATTAGTGTAGTTAATCAACACCTACGTCACATTCGAACAATTCGGCTTGATTGACTGATCTTGGAAAACCATCAATTAAAAAGCATTCTACACCATCTGATATCAACATAGCATCACCAACAAGTTCAACAACAATACTCTAAGATCACAAAAAATGCTGAATAATAATAATAAAAAAAAGAAAATAAAAAGGGAAAAAATAATATTAAAAGAAATACACATTTTACACAAAATAATTTTAACCAGGCTGATCATTGTTCTTATTTTTCTATCCTTCTAAAAAATAGATCTATTGTTTTTAACCTAAAATCCTAGCATAATATTCTTATAAAGCAGTCTTATAAAAGAATAGAAATACAATGAGAGCAAATCAGGAGTATTGGAGAACCGAAGAACTATCGCCAAAAATTAAAATCTGACTTACATGAGTGACAAGCTCTGACTTTTCCATAATTTCAGCAATCATTCTCCCTCTTTCAGAGCCTGATGAAACCTCAGCACGAAGCAAATCTCCAAGAGATATGTAAGTATAACCAAAATGCTCTGCAATTGCAGAAGCCTGCGCATGATGACCACATTCAGGACCCCCTAAAACAGAATGAAATGCATCTTTTTTAAAAAAACCCAGCAACAACAACAACAACAACAGCAAACAACAAACAACAAACAGCAACAATCATCACAAAATTAAAATGGTTTAAAAACATTTCCAACCTAGAACAAATATGATGTTTTTATCTTGTGATTCACTCTTTAAAATATGTCTTTTTTGACCATATTCACCAACTGTGTCCCCCTGAACAGCTACAATTGGTTCTTCAACAGCTTCAATTTTATCAGCCTCTATCTGACCATGTTTACCCTTTTCTGCATCATCACCAGACTTCATTACGTCATTCACCAACTGCTCCACATCTGGTTCCTCTACAGCATCAACTTTGAGTGTTTCAACTTTATCCTCGTTTAAATTATTTACCACATCCTCGTTAACTTCCTCCTTTGAAGTACTTTCATCGACAAGTTTAGAACCTTTAAAATAAAAACGCGATTAATATTTTATCAGATTTAGAATTTTTCTAAAGCAGATATTTTCCAGTCTTCCAAAAAAAGGGTTCACATACAAACTTAGTTGTACAATAAGAATGTCCTTTTGAATAACAACAAAAACGATTCTGAAATGACCAATTTACGCAAAAGTAGTTCTAGACTTCTACGAACTTTATTTAGATACACTTTTTTTGTTATAGTGCTTGAAATTTAAGGAATGTTCAGTAAACCACGACTATAAGCCTAAAACCACGACTATAAAATACCTACAAAATATGACATTCTCAATCACTTTACAAGATTCTTCAAACACTTCCTCCACACTCTTACTGGCATCTATCTAAAAGGGTAAAAGATTGGACCAAAATCTAACTTTGCATTTCAATGTAATTTGTAAAATTGCACATTCAGCTCTGTTAGTGCAAATTTGACTGTCTTTCCTAAAAAGGAAACGGTAGAGATATTGAAAGTCTAATTAAAAGGTATGTTTTGCAAATGAAAACATACAATTTTAACTTTCTCTTGGTACTGTAAAATTAATGGTGTTGTCTTAGTGTGAAATAACTCCAGCCTTTTCATAATGGTTTCCTCGTTGTCATCTTCTCTACCGCTGTTTTCTGCTCGTAACTTCAAACGAGAAATCAATATATCGTCAGGGCAATCATAATATAGCACCATCTTTGATTTGCAAACCTAAAAAATTATTGAGTTCCAAATTTGAGTTAAAAAACAAATGAAACAAACAAAAAAGAAAAAACACAGGAAACGAAAACTTATATTTACACAAAATTCAAATTATATATTTTTGCGACAGAAATTCAGATTTAGGAATGTCTCTAAGCTGAGTGGGTAAAATTACACTACAGTGGAATATCTCTAGCAGAGGTTGCACTGTGAGATAATTGGGAAGAATTCTTCCGAAGCAAGTTGAACTGTGTCTTATTGAAGTTTCCACTTTAGACGGCTTCTACTTTCTCTAGAGTCAAATTTAAGAAGATTTAAGGATTTTTGATGAGAATTTTCATTCTTTTTTTAAAAAGGTGACGGTGTTTTCATAAAAAAACTGAAAAGAGTTGAGGACAATTTCATATTTTTCCAAACACAATTTTAAAACTTGATGCCATTAGTGAAGAACGAATTATAGCTGTACAATTGTAATGAAAACATATAAAAATTAAACAAAATATAATGAAATAAAATAAAGGAAAATAAAAACATGCTACAGGTTGTAAAATTAAAATTTAGGAGATTTTTGAGAAAGTTGTTTAAAAAAATCCCCTTTTAGAGGAAATTTCATGAGTTTTGAGGAGACTTTTCAAAGTTGAGGAGTTTTAAGGAGGCTTGCCAACTCTGTTATTAAAATTCAGGGAGGAAATGGGTTAAGAATTATTTTTGAGAAAATCAAAATTAATTTGATGATAGTAGCAGTTTTTAAACTACATGACTTTTTTCTGCATGATGGAGATAACTTTAATCACTGTTCTTTTACTTGTGACATTTCAACAAATTTTACCTCTGTTTCAAATTGCAATCCTTGAGCATGCTCTCTTGGAAAACCGTCAATCAAGAAGCCGTTGCATTCTTCCACAGACATAATAGCATTTTTCAATAGGTTTATCGTGATCTCCTATATAAAAAATTAAAATATCTTTGTAGATTAATCTTCAACAGTCATAGTCGTGAATGTAATTTATTATTTTCAATTTAAAGAGAAAAAAGCCAGGATTTGTGTCACATTAAGAAATCTTGACTTTTAATGATTTTTAGACATAAAAGGTACATTATTTCCCTTATTATTATTATTACTATTATTTACCCAGGATAGCCTCTTCAGTTTCTATAGGAATTTTAATCACAAGGGTCATTTTCCCATTTGAGCTACGGAAGGCGTGCAAGCACAACAACCGCTCAACTAGACAACCGCCTAAGATATCAATCCTATTCTCATGCTGAACGTTAAGCAGAAAGGATCGATTCACACTTTATAGTCTCTGGCATGACTCGGTCGGGGTTTGAACCCAAGACCTTCCGCACTGGAGGCGAACGCTCTACCACAAGGCCACCAGTCACCAGCCACCAGGATTCAATAAGCTTAATCCCTGCACATTCCATAGAATGGCGTGTAATAAACGGACCACTCAAAAGTCAAGGTGCAAGAAATCATACACACCACATAGACGTCTAGACAACCTGTTTATGAATAATTGCTGTTTATGATGAGTTTGCTACTTTTTTCCCTTCGGTATTTTTTGCGGTAAAATAAGCTACGGTCTGTAAAATGTATTAAATATTCGTAAATCAAAAGTTTGTTTTGACAAGGGAACAGAAACAACACAAGGAGCTGTATTTGTTAAAAAATGCTGTTACTAGCTTTAAAAAGGTAATTAATACCTCTAAAAGAATTTTAAAGTCAATTGCTTCAACTGGCTTTATGTGCAATAAATTTGTATGTTTTTACGTGCTTATATAGAATAAATTATAGATATCCAATATACGTAAGGAATTTTTCTGTCATTTTCAGTTATATTTGGATTCGCAATTTGATATTTAAGATGATTTAAGATGTTATTTTTATCCTCGGTGATCATACACTTTTTCACCGCCATTAGCTCAACTTTCGTGTAAGGCACTAAAGTCGAAAACCAACAGCCGTTCTGTAGTCCCTTTAAAGTGCAAAACATGGTAGAAAGAAATTTTAGTTATTGCCAAAAAACGTAATTTTTATTGTAGGACATTTTAACGTTAAGCACATTAATGCACAAGTTTATTTGTTATCCTAAATTGTTAAGAGGTGTAAAAATAAACACTGGGGTGTCTTGGCCATAAAAAAAAAGAAACCACACTAGCATGCAGACCATTAATGGTATAAATGAAAGAATAGTTTAGATAGAAGAATTCTTAAAGTCTATATACCTTGGAACTTAGATTGGTTATAAATCACAAAAATACACACAACGAATTCATTAAAGAAAAATCTAAAAACCTCAAACTAATTTGGATTCTCTGACATATTACATCCAGTTTTTTTCGGCATAAGATAAATTACCTGTGGCACGAGTTGTCCCTCTTGCATTAGTTTCTTTATCATCTCACCTATTTCGCTTTCTTTCTCTGCTTCTACTCTTAAAAGATCACCAGCAGAATAATGTGCAAGTCCATACTTTTCAGCAAGTTTGCTACACTGAGTTCCTTTCCCACTGCCTGGTCCACCTGTGTATATATTAAAACAATAATAGTGTATTTAGTCTTCATGTGTTATAAAATATTTTATCGCAAGAAAGCAAACATACCTAAAACAAATATTACAGATTTATCAATCTTTGCACTTTCGAGAACATGCTGGTCAAATGCTTTGCATGTGTCTTCAAATACATCATCAATGTCTCTATCTGCTTGAATCTGTAATCAAAGGGTTTCATAAAGTGAGATTTAATCATTTCAACAGGTTAGATTTAGTCAGAATTTTTTAGTGGTAAGTGCTAGGGGTAAGTGCTTCTGTTATATAATACTTGTTGTCTACCTGTTTGTAAGCCAAAGTATAAAACCCAGCTGTTTCATAACCGAAAACGTCATTATAATCGCACCTATAATCATAGTAATGACCCCTGCCCAAGCAATATAACTTCACGGTAAAGGCAGGTGAGGGATGTATGTACGATGGGTGATTTGCCATAGAATTTTGCACGGACTAACAACTGGTATTAGAAAAATTTTGCCAAAAAAAAATTCAAAAAATCCTTTCTGGCTGTAACAGGAACGAAAAATCTTAGCATTATATTATACCATAAAAATTCTTTTTTTTGCAATTGATTTTAATGTAAAATGGGAGCCCAGTCTCAGTAAGGTTAAGCTCACAGATTTCAAAAATAAAAAGATAGTACCTCTTCTAAGAAATTCTTCAGTTAAGAGGTATTTCTTTAGATTAATTAGGTTATTTATAAAAGCCAGTTTTAATGGGGAAACATTACGTTACTAGTGTCTAAACTAACGCTGTGCACAACCAATTTGAACATACAGAATATGGCTATGATATAAATTTAACGGAGGTGGCAGGCCTTAAAATGATAAACCTGTTCTGTATTAAATCGATTTAGTACTTACAGTAGCAACAATATCATCATAGTGCTCAATTACAGGTGCTGTTTTCTCATGAAATAAACTAATTCTTTTTTTGATTGTTTCTTGATTGTCATCAATACGACCACTGTGTACAGCACGTGCAAGTAGCCTTGACACAAGTACTTCATCAGGGCATGCATAATTTAATACCATACGTGCAAAACACACCTGTAAAACAGAATTACACATGATCACAGCAAAAAACATCTTTATTACCAAGACATACAAACCTAAATGTTTTCCAACTTATTGTTATAAAAGTTTTGCTTCAGATTACATCCCCAAAACATAACTTAATAGTTAAAATTTGCTTACTTCTTGTGTCCTATTATTAACAGTTCTTTAACTGTAAATTATTTGAGCTTCAATTCTTCTCACAAAGCTTCAAAAATTTCTTAACCTCTTTATGAAGTTTGGCATAAACATTATTGCTACAGCTTCATTCTAGACGCACACATGTAATAAAATCTCATTCATGAAGAAAACTTCTTTTATTAAAAACAGGGATTAATAAAGGAGAAATGAACCCAAAAGTCATATTTAAATATAAGATCCCTCCCAGCTTGAATAAATTGGTAAAAATATCTTCACTTCACTTTTTCCTTTTTTACCATAAGTATTTGCTTTGTTTATATCATCAAAATTCCTAGGTTGAAACTTTTCAGAAGACTGGATCATGATTATTTAATGATGCAAATGTGCGCAGAAGATTATAAAATCACAGACTATCGCTGTGCAAGCCAGTCAAGAAAAGTGTTATTTTGCAATTTGTTTTAATATATATCTGTAAATAAAATTTTTTGTTCATAATTCAAAAAAAGGCAGTTTTTTGACAAAATAGTACAAAGGAAAAGTTAAGTTATTTATTTTTTATGTTACATATCATTGATCGTTTTTCCAGATGGAAAACGAAAAGAGATGTTGAAACAACCATAACTTCCACGTGAATTTTATGTTGAAACAACCATAACTTCCACTTGCATTTTATCGTCACTTAACTGTCCGGAATTTTGTTTGTGTCTCTACAACACAGACTTTCAGTGTATGCAGTCATCGGTTCACAAAATCTTTCACAATGGCACCAATTAATATTACTAACACAAAACTTTCATCTACACTTTTTGCTAAAACAAAGGCAAATGGATGTAAGGACGAAATAGCTAGCACAATCTCTTCATTTTCAAGAGTTAAAACTACAACTTCCACGAGATCACTTAATGTAAATATATTCATTGAAAAAAATGTTGATAAATGTAGAAGAAATAGAAAAAATAACACTGCATCGAATTTACAAACGTGCCCCTAATGAATTTAGTTTTCTGCACACATTTACATCACATTTTTTATTTTAATCTAGTCTTCTCGACAGAAGCGCTAAAAGTTTTCAGGTTTTTGTAGCATATAAAATATGAGTTTTCTTCAGAAAAGAAAAACAAACAACTTGTTATATAACTATTTTTTTGTTTATCCCAGTCATCAGATTTTTGCTACTTAGTGCACTTGTGGCACAAATTAGTAATTTGGCTACAATTTTGAACAAAATGTGGGGAATATGGAGAACAAAACATAACATCTTACATTAAATTTCTCAAAATCCCAGTGTAACTTAGGCCACCTTCAAGATATTTTTAGGTTGCTGTAAACACCACTTAAGAAAAATAACTTGAAGCAATTAGCAAAATCATCTTTAAATTTTGAACTTAAGCAGTCTTTTTATTATAGGTTATTATTTTACTACTATGTAGTTTTATTGACAGGCACTTTTGGTGATGCTTAGAGATGCTGCAATCCTGTTCTTCTTGACCTCCCAAAACAAATTAAATCGAATAACATGTAAAGAATAGCTAGGCCTCACCATGCTTTAGCAAAATTATTGTCCACTTTTATCCCTCCGACTTGGACTACACTAATCTTCAATAATACATATTATTAAGGACCCTATGCAACCATAGATTGCAAATAATCTCAACATAGAGGTAACTCAGTCTAAATTTTTGATTAATTTAATTTTCGATTTCCAGGTTAAGATTGTTAAAGGATTACTTTTGTTTTGACTTTTGCAGGAACCTGCTGACCTAAACAGAAGCTGTGATTACCCCAATTCATTGTCATTAGTTTATGCAAGTTAAAGCAAGGTTGGCCATTAGAACATGATATAAGTACATACAGATTAAATCATACTTGATTGATTTTTTTAGATAATCTAACAAAGATGTATGTTGACAAATGATAATGGAGGTTCGTTATAATGTGTGCAATGCACAAGAATATTTTATAGTCAGTTATGCTCAAAAAATCACTATCCTAAACTGTACCTGTCTTTCAAACTGTTTTCCCTGCTTAATTTCTCGTGGAAAGCCATCGATAAGGAAGCCAGCGCAATCAGAATTTTCAACCATTGCTTGTTTCAGTAGACAAATCGTTACATCCTATAAAATTAAAAATCAAAAAAAAATTAAACACTGTGAAAAATCTTGTTCATGAATTATTCAGGTTTTAGGAAAAGAGCTGCCTAATATAGTGCTTCTCATTGGTCAAATTCAAGGTGTCCACTCTTCTAAAATGACAAGTCATTTTCAATCGTTACAAGCACATAGCCAACAAAGTTTCTTTCAACTTCCTGACTGTTAATTGTCTAAATTTTAGCAATTTTCCAGTCTTTTGACAATTTTTTAAATATTTGTCACTTTAAGAAAGGAAATAAAAACGCAGAGCGTATAAATGTTCTGTACTTTATAACTTTGGTATAACAATAAAATGTTTTAAAAATTTTTGTTGTTAAAGAACAATAAATGATTTGCTGCAGTGTAACTGTTGTTGATCTTACCTGTGGGACAAGCTGACCTTCTTTCATGATTTCATCAATCTTCTGGCCAATGTTTGATCCTTTTAAAACTTCTTTTCTGAGCAAATCGCCAGCTGAAAGATGTGTAAATCCATACTTTTCAACAATTTTTGCACATTGTGTACCTTTACCACTGCCTGGCCCACCTATAAAAAAACGATTTTATAACAAAGGAGAAGATCATAACATTATTTTAATACACTAGTCCCTGACCCTTGAAAAAATCTACGGGTTTACCCGTTTTTTATACTGCATTGCGTGTCTCGCTACTTGCGGTACCATTTTGCATGACAGGCAGGTAGATGTATACGGGAATAAAATATAGATTGCATACCAAAATTCAAACTTTAAAACATTTAGTACAACAATATTTAATGCAGAATACAAAAATGCAAAGAAATTGTATCACTATTAATAAATGATCATTAAGTACAAAAATTGTAGGTTCAGCTGAGTAACTTTCAACTAGCAATTAAGGTGGCACTAACTTTGTAGCAAACAGCAGCATATTTAATCAGTGGTTTAATAAGAAGTATGCATATCATTTTGACTAAATATAAACCTTATCTAAAATGCTATGTCAGCAGAATTTTTTTCCGGATTTAAAAGGTTTCCTACCATTTTAACATAGAATGTCCCAGGTTATCATTGAGTTAAAAATTAGCAATATTTGTCAGGCCTTGAAATTTTATAGTATTGATTATTGGTTATGGGACTGGTACATTCTTCGGTCCTAAATTGTCCCCTGTGTAAGGTTGATCTTCAAAAATAGAATTCTTATCCACAAAATAAATTAGCATAAGTGAAAATTTATTTGAAAGAAAGAATGCAACACGAGAACAGAAGGAGACAATTAAGTTTTTGTGTCCTATGTAAGAGTATAAAAAATTCAGTCCCCTGTCAAGAGCATTTGTAGAACAGGTGCAATAATGGAATATTGTTACAATGAAAATCCAAGGCCTGGAGTTACTGCTAGGTCATTTCCTTCAAAATCTAAAGAGCTACTTACCTATTTAAAAGACCATCTGGCTTGATTACTACTGAGCGTGATTTTTTTTTACATTCACTATCAACTCTTTCTAATCCTTTCTTTCACTTCTCAAACTCAACTAATTCTTTCATAAACTGTGCCCTGAGAACCAAATGAACTTCGTTTCTAAAACTAAGATATAAACAAAAAAAGACTAAGCACAGAACCCTGATACACAACAAAATGTATATCACTGAGCAAATCATTAAACCCAACATGACTTTGGCATCAATACACTGTACCATCTTAACTAGCCTCTGGTCTACACTTTATTTTCTGTTAGCCCACAAATAATCTGTACTCTAATTAAGGCAAAATTTACGAAAGCAAAACACAAACTTTCCTGAATTACTATTCTGAGGAAAGATACTGCAACTGCTGCTTGGAACAAAACCAACTTACATGACATCAATCATTTCTCTATAATTTAACAATCACTCTTTTTGATAAATTTTATTACTTGATTAACCAACTTCAATCCTTTATAGTTACCTCTTATAGGGCATCACCCTTGCCTTCACTCTTACCATTGAAACTATTGGCTACTACATTAGACTGCCAGGTGCTCTATAAGACCATCCTTTGTAACCTGAATAGGAAGACTTGTAATAAGCTCAACTCCAGCATATTCATTATTTGCAACAACTCCTTCAACCTTGCCCTTTTCTTTCTCCTAATAGCTTCCTCCATCCATTCTGTCTTTATGTGCGTAGCTGATGATTTATAAAAAATAACAATAACAACAATTTTTACATACCTAACACAAAAACAACAGGTTTCTCTTGTAACATTGATGTATCAACATCCCTTTCAATGTATTCAGAATACCATAGTTTATCAGCAATTTCTTGTTGTGATATCACTTCAGTCATTGAATGTTCTTCTTTGCTATGAGAGGCATCACAGTCATTATTGGCTACATCATTCGACATATGTCTTTCAAAAACCTTTTCAGTTGCATCAGACACATCCTTCTGAACTTGATCAATTGTTTCTGAAGCAGTGTATTCTTCAACAACTTTAGATTCCTGTTCAGTATCTCCAATGCTGTTAGCATCTTCAGCAAGTTCCAGTTTATCAATAGGTTTGATTACCTTAACAACCTCCTCCATGGCTTGGTCTGCAACAGGAGAACTTAAAGTGTGCTGTTGGATTGCTTTTTCTGTCATAGAATTGGCATTATTTTGACAATCAATCACAACTTCATCATTGTGAGGAGATATAGGTGGAAGTGGCTCATTATCCTTAGCAAAACTATTATTTTCTGTAAGTAAATCCTCCACATTAATGTTGTCACCTTCTGATTTGACTTTTCCATCCGCTTTTGGAATTGGTGGCAATGGCTCAATAAAGGAATGCCATTTTACTTTTGGATTCTCCTTAGCACGGACCAAACAGTCTTCTAGAAACTCGATATGATTTGTTGGCTTCTTGTACATCAAAGCTGTCATCATACTCTAAAAGATAAATATATCACCCTTATATAAAATGTCCCCAGACAATTGTCAAAAAACATTTTGTTTTTTTATAAGTAGATGCTTTTAAGAAAATTAGGCTTGGATTTGCTGAAAAATTAGGAACATCTTATATAATCATCAGACTAATTTTACATGGAGAAGAGAATAAAACAACTTCATATTATCAAGCTTTTTTAGGACTCTTTTCCAAAGATTTTGTGTAAAACACAGGTTAAGTTCAAAAATAAAATGTTTTGTTTGAGAAAGCAATCATTTAATCTGTTTTAAGAGACAAAAAGAAAAAAAAAACATTTGAATAACTATAGAAATTTCTTAAGCAAAAAATATCTATTGTCAGAGTCCACGAGGCAATCTTTGTAATTAATGTTTATATCAAAGATTCAGTTATATATATGTGCATCACCAAACATGGATTTAAAATGGGGTTGTACTTTGGATATGTATTGTTTGAGATGTTTTGTAAAAGACTTTTTATACCACTGTTAATTAAACTGATTGCATCTGACATGTTTCCTTACCATTAAAACAAGCCATGTGATTTGTTTTTAAACTTTGATATCTTTAGAACTTAATTTGTAAATGCAAAGGTAAATTGGATAAACACTCTCAGAAGAGTTGAAATTGTTGTTGTTGTTTGTAGCTATTTTGTAGAAAGAGTTTACATATTTTACATATTTTGTCTGTCTGTCCGCGAGAAAAGAGACATGCAACGGGCACACGAAATAGTGTGTAATTTAAAGACAGGCGACACCATGGATATTTCCACGGGTTAACGACTAGTATAACATAGTTTAATTAATACTTTCAGCTGTTTCTTTCACAATTTTTTTGACAATATTACTTAAGTTTACATATATATATGTTAATATGACTAATATACCATAATGTAAGCCCATTAGTAAGGCTTTTTAGCTAATAAATGCTACAGATTTTTCATAAAATCACCACCAGTTAATTATGTCTTGGATAAGATTAAAAGGTAAATAACATTATTTTATTTACTAGTCGATAAAAGCACGTGGAAAAATCCACTGAGGCAGGATAAAAATGAAAAAGAAGCGTCATTTGAATTTTGATGATGTCAGCAACCCATCCACAAAAAAATTAGAACATTGTTTTCACGTTAGGGTTGTGTAGAGCTTAAACTGCTGATCAAGAAAATGTATATGATCATGTGCTTTTGATGAGCGGTTAATGAGATATAAGGGTTTAAAATTTTTGCTGACGTCAGCAATGGCCCGTGAAAACCTAAAAATTTTTTCTTTTTAGAAATTTGTATACCTATGGCTTCATTGTATAGATCTTGAAACGCTGATCAAGAAAATGTATAGGATCATGTACTTTTGACAAACGGTTGCAGAGATATTAGGGTTTGAAGGTTTATTGATGACGTCATTAACCCGTCTATTCCGAAACGGATTTGGGGACCCAGGTTTGGGAAACTTCCAAAATTGGTCCTAGGTGCTCCCTAGTTACCCACGCGGTGAAAAATCATTGACGTCACCACCTCGTTTCCAAGTTATTTGGCCTCAAAGTTTTAGGTGCACTGTAATGGCTTCATTAATTCAATATAGGATATTGATGTTAAAGTAGTGTTATTGACGTCGCGCCGTAACATCAGAAAATTTAACATTTGAGACATGCATTTTTCAGCTACATCAAAGGAAAATGAACACATCCACTTTGCCTGTCACAGACAGACAGACACACTCTCCGTATTATTATAAGAGATGTTTATAAGGTTCCAATAAAATCTTCTCATTCAAGTTAAATTTAATGGAACTCACCTCTAATTTGACAATTTAAAAGCATTTTTTTGTAATCTTATAGAAAAAAGTTTTAAAACAGATTTGACATTTTTTTAAGAATACCGTATTTTGTTTACATAAGTTGTTAGCCAGTGGAAAAATCCAAAGCAATTTACCTATTGTTACTCACAGTTACCATTTGGACAGGCAGACAGACAATAGGAGAACATTATAATAATTTGTCTTCATGATACTGCAGCAGAACAGATAATAATTAGTAGAAATTACTTTCCACCCACTTCATAACGAAGACATGCATACAATATATAGGATTTCAATCCATCAGATTTACATGGCATAAACACGAGTTTCACTTTTCCTGAAGTGCAATTTTATTTCTTTGGTTCCCATTAAGAAGCCTTTGACTGTTTACATGGTATTCCCAATGTAAAACTCGCTTTAGCTTCTACTACTTTCTTTTCATGAAAGTGAAATTTGTATCACAGCTAAAACAGGATGTAAATAGATTGCAATGTAAATCTGGTGAAGGAGAGTTACTGAGAAGTTCAGTAATTGCATAGACAGCGTGAAAAAAAGATGCAAAGTGAAATCCTTTACTCAAGACATAGAGAAACATCACATAAATATGCAGCAGTTTAATTTAACTTGAACTTACACTTTACTTTGTGAAAAGTGAAACTTTCATGCAAATACCACCTTTACATACCTCAAATAATTGTGGAATTTCTTTATCCATCATATATTCTTTTGCTTCTTCCAACCCTCCAGTATTTATGTTATTGTTAGCCATGTTAAATTTTTCGAGATTTCTAGGTGTCAAAATTGTATATGTAATTGGTTTGTGAAATAGTGACTTTTTCAATACAACATGCTTTATAGGTTGAAATTTTACAATATACATATTTCAGAAAATAACCAGAATTGCAATGAAAGTACGCTGAAGCAAAATTTTTGTATTGCTCAACATTTTTTAAATGTTCACCTGACCTGTGCATGCGTAAAAAGCAGTTATTTTGCAGTTGGCTGCAGAGTATTGACCATTTGACCCTCATAAAGTATTATCATGAAACTAGACATGGTGAAGTTTATTGCCACATTTGCTCTCTTCCGTAGATCCCCTTTGTTTATTCACTTCGCCAATGCACCTCCGCACAATTTATTTAAAAAGTTATTTAGTCATTTTCTGTATTAAAAAAGGAAGTAAACATAGTGAATTTAAAGCTTTGATCATTGGCAATATGAATATAATACACATTTTAAAAGAAATAATTAGTTTTGCATATCAGAAATGTTCTCTTCTTGTTCAATGCTCTTTAAATACTTCTTAGTAAAGGAGACAAGGGCACCAAAATCAGGAGCTTGTGCAATTAGGCAGGGCAAGTTCAGGTGTTCAGAAGGCTTCTTATGAAGTTCAAAAATTTTAAAAACTATATATATATTCATTTATTTACGAATATTTCCACAGGATAAAACACTTCAGTTAAATAAAAACTGTTGTCAACGTGTGTCCTGCTTAAAAATATAAAAAAGTAAAATGTAAATATATATATTAGTAAAATATTAAAACTATAAAAACACATATGTACGCACTTAAAGATAGTGAGAAAAAAGAAACGAGAAATAAATGGAAAGCGCAAAGAACATCCACTACACAGCTCCACCTAATCTACCTAAAAGATACATGTAAAAAAAAATAAAAGCTTCGCAGCGGAAAAATAAACTGACTTCCTTGCAAACTCAGTTTTCACTGGTGGAAGTTTTAATAAAAAATTGTTATTGCGTGTTTGTTTCTCATGAGTTATCATTTTAAAATAATTGCAAAAGTTTTCACACACATCATTTCTAATACACTTTCTCACAAACATGCACGCGTGTCGCTTCTTAACTGAATCGATAGAGGGGATGTCAGTATTTTCAGGTGTTGCATAATCACGAAGTATGATTTTCTTTGCACGATTATCGATCAATGTTAAACGTTCAGCTTGTGTTTTTGGCATGACAATTGATAATATACTGCAATACCTCAATACTGGTACAATGAGGGACTTGTATATTGCAGTGGCAGATTTAATGTCGAGTTGTGAACGTAGTCTGTTAAGTAAATGTAATCTACCAGTTGCTTTCCTGTAACATTTATCGAAATAATTTCCCAGTGTTAAAGTTGGATCAATATCTACTCCGAGGTATTTGTACGATGTTGTCACATTTATACTCATTTGCTTGTATAAGACATTAAGCGGACGTGCTATGGCTGATAAGCGTCTACCTGTACCAAACAACATAGCCTCAGTCTTTCCTTTCCTAAAGTTAAGTACAATTTCATTATCTTCAAACCACAATGCCAAACTGTTTAAATCAGACGTTAGATGAGTTTCAATAATCTCGATACTCTTACCAGCTACGTACAGGACAGTATCATCAGCATACTTGATAATGCTTGTAAACCGAATGTAATCTTCAATATCATTTGCAAAAATAACAAACAATAAAGGTCCCAGGATCGAGCCCTGAGGTACGCCACACGTAACCTGATTTATATCAGACAAAACGTTGTTATACTTGACCAACTGAGTTCTGTTAAAAAGATAATCAGAAAACCATTCTAGCTCTTTATTTTTGATTCCATACAAGGATAGTTTAAGGAGTAACTTAGCATGAGATAGAGTGTCAAACGCTTTGCTAAAATCGATAAAAATACACCCAGTAAGCATTTTATTATCAGCATTTCTTCTAATGTCATCACAAAGTAATGTAACTGCTAATTCAGTTGACCTTTTTGCTCGAAAACCGAATTGAAATTTTGACAATAGATTGTGTTCAGCCAAATACTCACTCAGCCTTGCATGAACAATCTTTTCAATGATTTTTGAGAGCGTTGGTAGAACTGATATCGGGCGATAGTTTTCAAATTTATCTGTCGAACTGCTTTTATGCAATGGTATTATTTTTGCAGTTTTCCAATCACTAGGAAACATTCCAGTATTTAGAGACAAATTTATAATAAAGGCTAATGGTTGACAAATTGTTTCAGCTGCATCTTTTAGCATTCCTGGGGGAAGCTCGTCGTGTCCAGCGGCCTTTCTTCTTTTCAGCTGCTTTAAATGTTTCATCACTTCGACAACAGACACATAACCGAATGAAAACCTTTGTTGTGTTCTCATTGGAAGAACTTTTTGACTTCTCCAAACAAAATTCATTAAAGTCAAAAAATAATTACAAAGACCATTTGAGATTTCAGTTGGATCATCAATTTGCGATATCGAATGATCTCTCAACTCGATTGGTTTTCGATTTTGATGGGAAAACTCGCTTAATTGCAGCCCAAAAGCCTGTAGGATTGTTCGAATTTTCCGATAGTAGTGTTCTTGTATAGTTGGACTTTGCCTTATGAATCATAGAATTTACTTTATTACGTTTTCTTTTGTACTCTTCATGAATATTTTTATTTTTAGATTTGCGGGCTTTACGCATTAATTTGTCACGTTTGTTCATTTCAGCCTTAATATCGAAAGATAACCAAGGAGAGGATTTTCCGCGAACTTGTTTTGTAATTTTTGGAGCAAGGCGATTAAAAGCCGAAATTAACATTTCCTTCATAGCATTCCATGCAGAGTTAACATTTCTACAACTATAAATAACGGACCAATCTATTGTGGATAAGTGATCGTTTAATTCGGCGGGTTCATATTTTCTATAATCACGACAATAAATTTTTCTAGATGGATATTTTATGTGGTTTACCTTACGAACACATCCTATGAGCTCATGATCAGCGATTCCGCAAGGTATAGCGGATGATCGACTAATGTTTACACTTTTATTAGATGCGATTATATCAATTAATGTTTCTGTGTCGTCATGTATTCTCGTTGGACTATCTATTAACTGACCAAAGCCATAAAGTTGCAAAATTGAGTTAAATTCTTTGTTAATGTTGCTTTTTAAAAAATCTACATTTACATCTCCCAAAATGATTGTTTCTTTTTGTGTCTCTGATAATTTCATTAATAGTTCCAAAAATAGAGCGTTAAAATTGCGATGTAAATACTTCGATGAGTCAGGGGGTCGATACATAATAAACACAAGAAAACTCTTTGTTTTTGGTGGAAAGATTTCAAGACATATAATCGCATGTGCCAAATATGTTCTTTACTCGCGTAAAAAGCCGAAAAAAAAACGAAGAAATTATAAGAAGTTGATTTTCTAGAGCATATTTAATTTGCCGCTTACGTCAATGCATAAAGCATTTAACTATTAAAAACTATATTTGAAAAATCAATCTTCTAACATCATCAGCTTCAACCGTATCATAACAAACAGTTTATAACCACTTGTTGTTAAATTAAATTATTTTAAAAACGTTAATTAAATGCCGTGTTTTTTCTTCCGTGTTAAATAAATGTGTTAAACATTTTATTTTAAAATTCTTAACTGTATAAAAGAAGATGCTCCTAATAAATAAAAAATGACCCCCGGTTTTACCATCGTTACGAATAAAAGACAACCTACAGAGAAAATATAACCCTGGGGACAAGGTTGGGGGTAAATAGCACTACGAACAAAATGGCAAACCATCGTTCACTGTTTAAGGTGCTTTGGTATATAATATCTTTAGCACTTTTATACCACTTACAGGACTGTTAGGAGTGAAATAAACCAAAAAAAAATCCAAAAAAAATGCATGTGCAAATTCTCTAAAATAGATTTACGCGTGCGATGTGTAGCACGCGTGTTCTTTTCTTCGTGGAATTCCCTGGGTCGAATTCCCTGAAAGGGTGATTTGGAAAAATGCTTAACCCTTAAACTCCAATACACCTTTACCATAATTCAATTGAAAATGCGTTCCTACGGCTCTCCATCGTTTTACAATATCGGAAAAAAGGAGGTAAAAATCGTGTTTTTATGAGAGTTTGTTAGAGACGAAAGCGTGTTTTCTCCAGTTTTTTAACTTCCGTCGTATCAATTTATTTCAAATTTTCAGGAAACGTTAATAATAATAAGATACAACTTATGTGTACTTTTCATTAAAAACAAAACGCGGAAAGAAAAGTTATCACGAAAAAACGTGTTTTCTCCTTAATAAACTCTTATAAAAGTGTGATGTTTACCTCCTCCGATCGCAAAATAAACTGCGATGGAGTGCTAGTTTTCCCGAATTATCGTAAAGGTGTATTGGCGTCTTAGCAAGACTGAAATACCAACATGACGTCTAGGAGACATAACTTGTGATCACTAAATCAATGCCCATATAAAAGAGAATTAAATTTTCCATCCGACAGTGCTCTGGTTTACCAGCCTTGAAATAGGAGGTGGCCAGAAATCTGGTTTATAGTTAAAAAATTGTTAGCGTAAATCAATGGAAATTAAGGGTTATTTAAAAATAATTGTATGATGGAGTCAAAGGGTTAACCAACAAACTACTAGCTACCCTACATTCTGAAAAGCTAACTTAAAAAAATATTACTTGACGCCTCTCAACATTACCCAATTCTTTGTGACTATGTCCCATTCACCAACATTTTGGATAAACTGTCAAGGTGGTGTATAGCTAGCTAGCTAACCAAAAATTCTTCAAGTTGTGTAGAGTAAGTGGAGTCATATATTATTAGCACCAGAGCTGTTTGTTTACACACATAAGCACGTAATATAAACAGTATATATACCCTAAAATTCCTAGATTACCAAAATGGTGACAAGATTATCTAGCTTGCTTTACACCAACATTAACTACCCAGCCAGCCATGCACACTTTTTATTGACCAAAACCAAGTCATATAACTTTTTTGTCAGAAAAGTAGTTTAAAGTCTTTACTTAAGAGTTTTTATTTGTTAGCTAGCTATAGCTATATGTGCAGCATTGAAGGGTAACACTTAAAAATCAAAGTCATGAACTGAAAAGTCTGAATACTACTAAAAATGTTGCACCACATGAGCAATCACACTTGCCTTGTCTTGTTCTATGATGGTTATTAAAAAATATGTTTTGTTTTGATTTCTCCAAGCCGCGTGGATTTGTTTCTATGTACCTTTTGTCTCGGTCTCGCTGTCCTTGGAGAGCAGCATCTTTTCGGTAACACTGGCAGACAGCTTTCTAAACTGGAGGCAGAAAAAGAAAACCCATAGGACATGAAACAAAACGCAAATACCTGATGGTTGGGCAAAATTTTAAATCTAAAATACAAAATATCCTAAATTTATTACTCGTTAGCGCCATACACAGAATAATTCAATAAGCGTGGGTCCGGTGTCCCGGTAAAGGTTCGCGGGTCTGGTAATAGTTACAAACAACCTTGTAACTATGGTATGGCGAGAGAAAGGAGTTTTTGTAACACGCACCAAACTCGTCCACAGGACTCTTTTTTTACTTATATATTGAGATGGCGTTCTTTCCCGCTTTAAAAAGGTGCAACCGCAGTATATTCAGAATGGTGATGACACACCCAATTCTGTTGTTTAATTTACACTTGGGAAAACATGGACCTCACTGCGTTCGGTTCATGACGTCACAACTTCGATCGCTATTTTCCCGGCTAAACGGTTTATAAGTCATTATTAGAACACGCGTTTAGAGAATTTACGGTAAAAGTTTTTAATTCTGAGGTCATTGTACTTGGGTTGGAAAAAGTTTTGTTGGTCAAATATTGTTCAAGCACAGACCGAATGCTATGTGGCCTTTAACACACTCTGTGACGATCTGCTAGTGCTAATTGAACTAGGGTTACAGTCTCCCATCTAGATGCACTAAAGGAAAGTGGTGTCCGGAAAAGAATCTGGCAACGAGGTTGTATATTATTCCGTTATTTCGCTGTTTTGACCGTTTTAGTCGGGGGAAAAAATCAGTGTTGCTCCTACTTTCGTTTTCGTCGTAGATAACGAAGAAGAAATAAAATGGAAATAGCTTTTTAAACTACCTTGCTGCATGCTTTGTTGTAATTAATGTACAACAAACATCGTTTATATGATTGGGTTATATATATATATGTAATAACAAAGCAGGCAAACAAATAGGAGAATTGCAGGCAGGAATCAGGAAATTTGTGAAAAGGATACGTATGAATTTTAAGTTTAGCCCTGTATATACAGGGCTAAACTTAAAATTCAACATGTAGTAAAATTGGGCATGACTTTAGAATACCCCCTCTCATTTTAATTTTACAATTAAATTAACCTATCTATCTATCTATGCATTGCAATCACGTCCGTTAGGGTTAGGGTTAGGTTGCTTTTTGTACGCGGTTGGTCACATAGTAGGTGGCGTAGATATAGGAATTCTTACATATTGCATGCATGCAGGGGGTATTCTTCTAAAGTCACTCCTAAGATTGCTAAGATCCTTTAAGAAACAATGCATTGTCTTTGTTCTTTTAACGCATAGTGTAGCATCATAGCTATAGCTAGCATCAGCAATACACCTTTACGATAATTCGGGAAAGCTAACACTCCATCGCAGCTTATTTTGCAATCGGAGGAGGTAAACATCACACTTTTATAAGAGTTTTTAATGAAAAGTACACATAAGGGGCCGTCGACAAACAGTTTTCGTCTCCGTTAACGGCAAATTGGTCGTTAGGGGGGGGGGGAGGTAATGCATCGTCCATTAAAAATATAAAAATGGAGACGAATTTCACTTTCCCACCTTTTTTATTTCTTTTAGGGAAAATGAAAAAAATTCAACAAATTAGAAAATGTTTCCACAGTAAAAATCCGCCATAATCTAGAATTGGTTGTTAAAAAAATGTATCTCGTGTTCGTATAAGTCTCCACAAAGATTGTTCCATAAAGCGCGGAGGGGGGGGGGGGGGGCAAAATTCTATTTAACGGCAAATTTGCCGTTAACGGAGACGAAAACTAACGTAGGGGAAATGGGCTTGCCGTTAAGGGGCAGGGGGAGGGGGGTCCGAGTCTAGCGGCCAATTTGCCGTTAACAGAGACGAAAACTGTTTGTCGACGGCCCCTAAGTTGTATCTTATTATTATTAACGTTTCCTGAAAATTTGAAAAAAATTGATACGACGGAAGTTTAAAAAACTGGAGAAAACACGCTTTCGTCTCTAACAAACTCTCATAAAAACACGATTTTTACCTCCCTTTTTCCGATATTGTAAAACGATGGAGGGCCGTAGGAACGCATGTACAATTGAATTATCGTAAAGGTGTATTGTACTATCATTATAGCAACATAGCATAAAGTCATAGCAATCATGGCAAATATGCTACGTTTATTATGTTTTTAGGTGGTAGCTTTCTTAGTAGACCATTATTTCATACTTATTTTCTGCATCCTTAAAGGCGGTGATACACGATTCGATTAATAGAATTGCCACGCTAGCTCTCAGCAAATATTTCTTACTAATTCGTTTTCTAGCATTTTTGAGACAAGTGGAATTCAATTCAGTTCAATTTATTTGCCACAATAGCTGGAGACATACATCATAGCAAGGCTAATAATAACATGAAGGCAACTAGATGGAACATGGGAAGTAAAAAGGGCTGTGTATAGTAAGGGCTAACTGTAGAAAAATGAAAAAGAGAAAATAATAGGAAAGGAAAATACTATTGGAAGATGTTAAAAACATCAATTGCTAATTTTTGAAGTAAATTGCAAGAGCGAGATCATGGGTGAAATTATAATGGCATTTTTTATTACAACACCCCCACCCCCTTCCCCCCTTCCTCAGGTTTTGAATTAAGTCACAGAAAGACAGACAGTGAATATTACAATATAGATAACTTTCTTTTTGTACAGTACCGCCTGCGTGTAACTTTTCATGTACGCGAGTTTTACAACCTCATGTAACGATCTCATGTCTACATAAAGAACGTTCACATATCTTTTGTTTATACACAAACTTAATTGCTTTCTATTGTTATCGTCGTGCGCGAGTCATAACAATAAGATTTGATGAATCCTTTTGTTGTCACATGTAACATGCATGTTATTGTTTAAAAGTGTTAAAGATCACGAAGGCTATTGAAATATATTATTTTAGAAAAAAGAACGAACATAACACTTAATATTTAAAAAAAAACTAATGTTGCTACTTTTTAAAACTTTTAGTAATAATTCTTTATCATCGAAGCATATTTTTTAACATGCAAAACTTCTAAAAGGTATTCTTATAAAAAGCAATGTTTAACAGCGCAAACGGAAAAACCCTACTTTCAGGACTTTTCCCTTCACGATAATATTTCGAAAACAAATTAAATTTCAATACCGAAGAAAGAAAATCTAAAAATCTAACTTTTGACGTTCTTGACAGATCTAAACATTCATTGTGAGAACATTTTGTTTTTGCGATGCGATCTGAAAAAGCTTTTCTATCGCCGTTCTTCGTTCTTAAATTTTTAAAACGCGATCTAAAAAAAGCGTTTCTATCGCCGCTTTTCGTTCTTAAACTTTTAAAATGCAATCTAAAAAAGCGTTTCTATCAACGTTCTTCGTTCCTAAACTTTTAAAATGCGATCTAAAAAAGCTTTTCTATCGCCGCTTTTCGTTCTTAAACTTTTAAAATGTGATCTCAAAAAGCATTTCTATCGCCGCTTTTCGTTCTTAAATTTTAAAAATGCGATCTAAAAAAGTTTTTCTATCGCCGTTCTTCGTTCTTAAATTTTTAAAATGCAATCTAAAAAAGCGTTTCTATCAACGTTCTTTGTTCCTAAACTTTTAAAATGCGATCTAAAAAAGCTTTTCTATCACCGCTTTTCGTTCTTAAACTTTTAAAATGTGATCTCAAAAAGCATTTCTATCGCCGCTTTTCGTTCTTAAACTTTTAAAAACGCGATCTAAAAAAGCTTTTCTATCGCAGTTCTTCGTTCTTAACTTTTAAAACCCAATCTAAAAAAGCATTTCTATCGCCGCTTTTCGTTCTTAGGTCGAGCATCTGGACATTAAAACAATGTTTTTATTTCGTTTGTTTCCATTTCCCGGAGGCCAATTGTAATTTTTGTCGAAACGCTAACTTTTATAAGAAAATTGTTTGCGCGATTTTTTTTATGAGTTACGTATGAACATTTAGCTCTTGTGAAAAAAAATTAAATTGCATGCACGCTTTCGTAAAACACAAGCATCAGCGAAAACATAACATTTATAAACTAATGGTTTAACATGGCCGTTCGTGAGTAAAAACAATACATAAATAAATCTTTGTTAAATTTTATTTTCTTTCGTTGATCTCTTGACGACTCATCATCATCATCATTCTCGGCTTAACGTCCGTTTTCCATGCTAGCATGGGTTGGACGGGGTATATTAATGATCCTCTTCCAATCTGATCTAGACTGTGTTAGATCTAAACTCAACTTCCTCTGTATCAAGTCTGTCCTTATAACCTCCTGCCAAGTCTTTCTCGGTCTGCCTCTGGGCTTTGCCCCAGGAACTATCAAGTCTCTACACTTTCTTACCCAATTATCCTCCTCCATTCTTTCCAAGTGCCCCAGCCAATTCAATCTTCTTATCTGGATAACATCTTTAATTCTATGGAGACTTAGCCTGCTTCTTAGCTCATCTGAACTCTTTCTGTCTCTCAGACTGGCGTTACACATCCATCTAACCATTCTCATATCATTCCTTTCTAAACGGTCAAGATCTTCCTGCTTCACTGCCCATGTCTCACTACCGTACAACATAACACTTCTTACACAGGCCTCATACAACCTACCTTTTACCTCAATTGACAGGACTCTGCTAGTCAACAAAGGAAGTAACTCTCTGAACTTTTTCCAAGCAGAACCTATCCTGCAAGTAACACTTCTTCCAACACCCCCTTCACTGCCCAACATATCACCTAAGTAACAGAAGTTCTCAACTATCTCTAACGAGCCACTGTTGTACATCATTAAAGCTGGAAATACTTCATTCTCTATAATCTCACCTTTGCAACGCTTGCATACAAACTGAATGTCAGCTCTTAACCTTCCACTAATACTACTGCACTTCTTATGTACCCAATGCTTGCAAGTCTGACAAAAAATTGAGTTACTACCAACCCCTTTCCTGCAAACTCCACAAGGCCACTTTCCAACTACAAGGTCACACTTGGCTGCAATGCTACTAATCATGACTTTAGACTTTGCTGTGTTTACCTTTAGCCCTTTCTCTTCTAGTCCTTTCTTCCACTTCTCAAACTTTTCAACTAATTCTTCCATCGACTCTGCTATGAGAACCAAATCATCTGCATACAATAACTCCCATGGACAACCTGTTCTGAACTCCATCGACAGCGCTTCTAAGACTAGAACAAACAACAAAGGACTAAGTACAGAACCCTGATGTACACCAACATTTACACTAAATTCATCACTAAGTGAATCGTTAATCCTGACACGACTTCTAGCATTGCTGTACATAGACTGTACCATCGTAACTAGCCACTCATCCACACCTAATTTTCTCATAGCCCACCAAATAACTTTACGTGGCACTCTATCAAAAGCTTTCTCTAAATTTACAAAGGCAAAATAGAGATTCTTTCTCTTTCCTAAATACTTTTCCTGAAGCTGTCTGAGTAAAAATATTGCATCTGTAGTGCCACGCCCTGGAACAAAACCAAATTGCATCTTATCTATATCAATCCTTTCTCTAAGTAACTTATCAATCACTCTTTCAATAACTTTCATTACTTGATCAACCAACTTCAAACCTCTATAGTTACCCCTTTCTAATGCATCACCCTTGCCCTTGAAACAATTCACTATTACACTCGACTGCCACTCACTCGGAATAGCACCATCCTTTATAATCTGATTAGCAAGACTTGTAATAAGCTCAACTCCAATATATCCAGATGCTTTTACCATCTCTGCAACAATACCTGATACTCCTGCAGCCTTGCCAATCTTCAATTTCCTAATAGCCTCCACTACCCATTCTGTCTTGATCTGCATAGCTGGCCCTTCTACAACATCATCATCAGACAAATTATCCTCATCCCAATCAAACTCAGTGTTAAGCAACCTCTGATAATAATTCTTCCAAGCTACCCTTTTCTCCTCCTCTGTGCTAGCCAAAACACCTTCATCATTACGTATACACTTCTCACCGACAACATCTTGATTAGTCTTCTTCATTTGCTTTGCTATCTTGAATACCTCATTGCGCTGGTCTTCCCTTCTTAACACATCTGCAAATCTGTTTCTCTCTGCTTCTGATTTTGCCTTATACACTGCTGTACGAGCACGACGCTTAGCTTCTAAGTAAATATTTTTACTACCACCTGACTTCCACTCTTTCCAAAGTTTCCTCTTTTCCTTTATACACTGGTCAACCTCATTATTCCACCACCAGGTCTGTCTATGTCTAGCTGGTCCTTTCGTCCACCCACAGGTATCAGCAGAAGCTTCTAGAAGACAATTCTTCAAAGTAGTCCAAGTACTTTCAACATTGTCACTATCACATTGACCATTGTGGGCTAACTGCTGAACTTTTGCACTAAATTGTCTTGCTACAATCTCTTCCTTCAGCTTCCAGACTTTTCGACGGGGCCTGTACTTTCCCTTGGCTTCTTTAACACTCTTCAAGATAATATCACAAACCAGCAACCTATGCTGGGAAACACACTCTTCCCCCGATATAACTTTCACGTCCTTCACTACTTTCTTGTCTGACTTTCTAACCAGGAAGTAATCTATCTGTGTCTTACAACCACCTGACTCATATGTTATCAGCCTACTCTGTCTCTTACTGAATGATGTGTTGCAAACCACCATGTCCGTTGCCATTCCAAACTCAAGCAATCTCTCCCCTTCCTTATTTCTGCTCCCAAATCCATAGCCTCCATGCACACCTCTATAACCTTCAGATGACTTCCCAACATGACCATTAAAGTCGCCGCCCACCATGACAAGTTCAGTGTCTCCAAACTTTGATGTGACTGCTATTAACTCATCATAAAACTTATCTTTATCTTCCTCACTGAGTCCACACTGTGGAGCATAAACTGACAGAAAAGTGACAATCCTATTACCTATCAAAAACTTTATCACTATAATACGACTATTAACACGCATAACATCTATTACTTTTTCTACCCACTTCTCTGCAACGAATATGCCAACTCCTCCATATCCATCACTATTACCAATCCAAAAAAGCTTATACCTTGCCCTCCTACCTTCCACAAATCTCACTGAAGCTCCTCTCCACCTGACTTCCTGAACACAACACATATCAACAGATCTACGTTCTAACATTTCAACTACTTCACCTGCTCTACCTCTCAGAGTACCAACATTTACACTAGCCATCCTCAACCTAGTGTTATCTACCTTGTGATGTGATAGCTGGGTAACGGTCTGACGATGCTCACACCTGACATCTGTCCTACCGTGCGCGACACCTTCACTCCTTAGAGTTCCAGCCCCGTTTACGCAGTTTGTCTGATCAACTATTCTTACGGCCATTAATAAAGAGTTTTGGCATTGTTTTACAGCTGGATGCCCTTCCTAGCGCCAACCGTTCACAGACCGGACTGGGTGTTTTTTAAAGTGACACCATCACTATGTGGCATTTCATGGGACTTCCACAATCGCCCCTTTAAACTAAGGTATGGTGGAGGACGTTCAACTCCTCTCTTGTCTCTTAAAGAGACCCTTCACCATATAGCGACTATAGCAATTAAATACAACAATGGGACACACGCAGTTCACATGAGCTAATTAAATTTCGCAAACAAGACATGAACTCTATTGTTTTCAACATGCAAAAATAGCTCATGTATTTAACAATAGGTTAACAATAACAACGAAAGTTCTGACGCTACCGAAAGCTCATGCGAAGGTGATAACTATCGCGTACATGTAAAGTTACACGCAGGCGGTACTGTAATCAACAGGCCACACACGTGTATCTGTCCAAATTTTGGCTGACTTAGGAAGCCCGACATCCCCATCAGTTAAAACGCGCAATGATTAATTAGCCAGGACTCTTGCTCCCACTGCTGGACTAAAACCTTGACAACATTTTTAGCCAAATGGTTGTTCAAGGAAACCGTGCAGCTAGAGCAAGTGTCTCCATCTTTGTTGATGCGTGAGGGATTAGCCAGTTCAAACCAGTCATAAACTGAACTCCGCGAACTCTGTCTTTAACAATGGTTGCGGTGACGAACGCTATGTGGTGAGGAGTCAATGATACTCCGCATTGGTTGACCAGAGTGGCATCACATAAAAACAAAAGAAGTGTTGTTAGTTTGGCAAACCCTACACAGCATTATTAATAGTATAGGGAGGGCGGGTGGGAATCTTTAGCTCTAACTGGTTGTTTACAGAGCCAAACTTGAAATGGATAATGTATAGGTATTTTAGGCCTGTCCTAATAAGCGAGGCATCTTAAAGCAGGTAAGCGAGGCAAGTCTCCTATCCTGTATTGGCCAATATTGTTTCAAGTAAAGTTCCCTTATATGTGATCCTAAGAACATTAGTAAGTATGAGGCAACAGAGTTAACACAATTAACATGAGCTAAATGTTCATTTAGCTCCATTAAAAGAGTTTCAAAAGTCCTTCATGAAGAACTTGAGAAAATGAAAAAGAAAGTATCTTATCTTGAACTAAATGTAGAAGATTTTGTTGATAAGAAAAGAGTAGAATTTAAATAATCAAGTGCAGCGCTTATTACGAACTTTAAACTTCAGGTGCAGCGCTTATTGGAGGGCGACGCTAATTAGAGGGCGGCGCTAATTAGAGGAAATACGGTAAAAATTAATGCTAAGATGATTTGTCAATTTCTGCTTCTACTGAAAATAGTTAAAATTTTAAAAAGAAAAGATTGTGTCGTAACTAGGATGTCTTTATACAATTGTTTGAAAAAGTGGGATACACATGGAACTATTGTAATCTAGGCCTGTATGTAATTCAGTTTAGTAATTCTTGTTTTTATTGTTCAGACAATAAAGAATAATGATGCAAATACTGAAAGATTGGGTACAAAATTGATGGAAAGGTTAATGTTAATTTTTTGTTATCAAAAATTCAGGGATTAGGAAAAGGCCTATGTGGTTAGCTGCTGGTACTATAATACTGCTTAAATATAACTTTACATGTACACAATAGGTTCACCTTCGCACAAGCTTAAGAACTTTGTTGTCATTGTTAACATTGTTAAATACATGAGCATTGCAATTTGAAAACAATAAGGTTTATGTCTCGCACATGAACTTTAATTAGCTAATGTTAACTTCGCAAAACCCATTATTATATTTAATTATTATAGCATTGTGGGACCAACTAAAAAAATAAAATAAAATGTATATAACAAGACTAATTTTTGCCTGTTTCACAAGTGAATTATATCGTAAGAAAAAAAAAGAAAACACGTGCAAAGCTTAAAAATTCTCTGTATTTTGTTCTAAAATGACAAAAACAACCCTATGAAGTTTAAACATCACTGTATTTCGTTCTGAAATGATGAGAAAACAACCCTATGAAGCTTAAAAATTGTGGTATTTCGTTCTAAAAGGACGATAAAACAACCCACGAAGTTTAACAATAGCCTTTTTTCATTCTGCAATGATGAGAAAACAACCCCTAGGAGGTTAAACATTCTGAAATGATGAGAAAACGTCCCGTAGAAGCTTAAAAATGGTTGTTGTTTTTTCTATAATAATGAGAAAACTTTCTGTAGAAGCTTAAAAATCACTGTATTTTGTTCTTAAATGATGAGAAAACGACCCAACAAAACTTAAAGAAGACTGTATTTCATTCTAAAATGATGAGAAAGCTTAAAAATTACTATATTTTGTTGTAAAATATATAGCAATCGAAACTACTATTTTTAGTTGTGGTGAAAAAGTATCGAAAGCAGTTGCTCTATTTAAAAAATATATAAATTTCAATAGCTTTCTAATTGTTACATGTGAGAGCAAAAGACTTCATTATCTTATTGTTATTGTTTACACATGATGATTGATATAAGATATGCAAAGGTTCTTTACGTAGATATTAAGTCATTACCGGAGGTGTAAAATTTGCGTACATTATAGCCCCCTTAGCTAAAAGAGAAGCTCAAACATCCAATTCTGTGTTTTGCTGTAGCAATATCTTAATAAAAGGTGCATGCAACATCTTTATTTTGAGTGGAATTATAAGGTAATATTTTACTGTGAAAAGATTCTGCAGAGGATGCCTGCACCGTTCATTACTGAAACATTTCCATACTGGTGTGAATTTATGCAAGTAATCAAGTGAAGGCAACATTTCAAGGTGTGGGGGAAATAAAATGGGGGGAAAACTCCACCAGAATCACTGGATATGAATCATATTGAACAATTAAAAAAACATTAAGAAAAGATGCTAAAGTCTTTAACAAAAGATGAATTAGAGGCAGGAATAAAACAGATTTGGGCTGACGTGACAACAGAAAAAAAAATTTGTTTTTGTTTGAATTTTACATTTTACATATTCAAGTTTTGCATGCTTCATCTTTTTTAAAAACCCATAATTATGTCACTTACAAGTTAAATGTAAATTTAATTAGAGAAACTGAAGTGGAATTCTTACAATTACACTTTACATGCAATTCTTCATAGATTGAATACATGCAATTTACATTAATTAACAACTTTTTACAGCTCAAGAAAATGTATAGAGTTGTGTGCTTTTGATAAACGATTGTAGAGATATTGGGCTTTAAAAGGTTTTTGATGACGCCATTAATCTGTCTGTTGTAAAACAGACAGTTTGACCCAGCTTCATGAAATTGAAGCCATTTTGGTGCCAGATGGTCCCTAGTTACCTATGCGGGAGATGACGACGGTTATTTCAACTCGTTTCTGATTGATTTGACTTTAAACTTAAAATTGCACTGCATTAGCTTTACTAAGTTACTGACGTCAACGTCAAAGCTTTTTAAATAATATTTGATATATGGAGTTGTTAAAAAAAAATATAATCCACTTTGCAGCAATTAAAAATAGACACAGTTATATATAATAGATTATATTATATTATAATAGATAAAACACAATGTTGTTGTTATAATGATTTCTAATGCATAGATAGTGTTGATGATAAAAATGTTTAATTAGAGACAACCTTATCGTTATTGCTAATTGATGTGCCGTTACATCATTGCAGACGGAGCTCAGAAATTTCTAAAGGATTCAGACATACTACTATACAACAGTAGGTTTTATATGTTTTAGGTAAAAATACTATTTGGAATGGAACTGTAGCAAACAAGGTTGTTGACATTGACTTCTGTGGCTAGTAAAGTGGTAAGTTGGTTCCTTTTTAAACAAATTGTTAAGAAATTGTAATAAAACTTAATTTGTTTTTCCAAGAAAAAATAAGCTTTTTCATTAAAGTGATGAATTGTTATTTTAAAATTATTTTTATAAATGCATTGATTCTTAGAATTGATTAATTGTTTAGGAAGTTGATATTTTTTATTTGTATAGCCTAGATGTGAATAAACATGGATGGTGTTGGACAAGAAGGTATGTGCAATTTACACATTATATCAGTTAAGGATTCTCATAGGACAGTCTGTGTAAGAGAAACATGATCCTCACCAATGTGAGGATCAATGTGATAATATCTTATGGTTTCACTTGTTTTTTATATTAATATCACCTTTTGTTACAACTAAAGCTTATAAACGCAATGAAAATAAAAAAATACATCAAAAGTACCATGGAAAGAAGACTAAAAATTACTTAAAATTTGGATGTATGTTTGAACTTTTTGTATTCCTCATACAAGCTATATGATAATAGTGATGATACTTGATAACCAACAATGTCTATAAAGACTTATCTCAGTCACATTAGCATAGTAATTACCTTTATCGATATCAAACTGGCAACATTAATGTCTACCCAGTTTTTACTGTAAACAGTTAATGAACAGTCCTGAATACTTTAAGTCAAATACTATAAGAAGAGAATTTTGATCTGTATAGATTTTGGCAAATTTTATTAAAATACAGAATAAAGCCTTGCTAAAATTTAAACAAAATCACCATTTAGGAAATTAAATCCATGCAAGTTAAAAAAACAAATTCATTAATTTCTTAATTCTAAGAATCAAAGAATACCTTGTGCTCTTTTATAGAAGAGGAGCTCAATTTACATGTGAGAAATCTGAAAACTTAAATGAAATACCAATAATATATTGTAGTGTGTTTTTTTTGTTTTTACACTGTGTACACACGATAGAATAGTAATACATAATAAATTGATACCAGTCATTCGAGTTTACCTTTGTTGCCATATTTTAACATCAAGAAATATTTAATTGGGGACTTGTTATTGGAAGCATTGACCTAGTAGTTCTTAAGGAATGGGAGAAGCTCAGTCAGACCACAGGCCGATGGGAAACAAAATCGTTTCAGGAGGGCATATAGTACTGGAATCAGGACACTTAACATTGTAAGCAGGTATTATGTGTGACATGCACGATTCACTATGTTATCGTGATCTTCCCAATAGAAAAAAATGCGATAGCAAAATTTTTTTTGATAGCATCATGATTAACATTTAAAGATAGCGATAGTCACAATGGTTGGTGATATTTGCCGATGTTCAAGTAGGTTCGCAATGTTCACGATACATACTAACGATTTATCGTAATTATTTAGATTGTTAAATATATAATTTTTTAATTTGTCATACGTAACTTCTAGAGTGCACAATCATGTCGCAGATTTTTAGAACGGCAAGTATGCATTGGGGAAAAAAAATTTATGGGGGACTTTTAAACTTGTCAACCCTGAACACAAGAACTGAGTGTCAGAACTAGCAACTCTATCAGTCCTGACTTCATTGTCTTCAATAGCTGAAATAAAGATTTATACCAAAAAAAGGCTTCCAAAAATGCATCTCAAGTGTTTTTAAACAATTCACAGCAACTTTTTTGCTTTCTATGATCCTGTTTTGATGCTTTTAAAAGGATATATGGCGTTGTTTTTGCTTTCTATGATCCTGTTTTGATGTTTTTTAAACGATCTATGACGATGTTTTTCCTTTCTATGATCCTGTTTTAATTGCTTTTTAAACAATATATGGTGATGTTTTTTGCTATTTACGATCCCGTTTTAAATGTTTTTGAAAGGAATTATGATGATGTTTTCGCTTTTTACGATCCTGTTTTGGTCCTTTTAAACAATCTATGGCGATGTTTTCGCCTTCTACGATCCCGTATTGATGGTTTTTGAGTGGCTATGGCAACGTTTTTGCTTTCTATGGCCTTGTTTTGTTGTTTTTTAAACGATCTATGGCGATGTTTTCCCTTTCTACGATCCCGTATTGATGGTTTTTGAGTGGCTATGGCGACGTTTTTGCTTTCTATGGCCTTGTTTTGTTGTTTTTTAAACGATCTATGGCGTTGTTTTTGCTTTCTACGATCCCGTTTTGATGGTTTTTAAATGGCTATGGCAACGTTTTGCTTACTATGACCTCGTTTTGATGGTTTTTAATTGATCTATGACGCTGTTTTGCTTTCTATAACCCCTTTTTGATAGTTTTTAAACAATCTATTGCAATGTTTTTGGTTTCTATGACCCTGTTTTGATGGTTTTTAAACTGCTACCCAAAATAATAAAGTCTAAATTAAATAAAGTCTAAGATTTTTTCTTTAATTTGCAGGAACAATATACAAAAGAAAAATAGAATAAAGCTTTCAGATTTTTTTAAAGTAGTTTTGAAAGTTGTGAAATAATTTGCAAATTTTAAATTGTGGGTAAGAGTAATAAAAATAAAATCAAATCCTTAAAACTGTTTCAGCCATATTTTTTTACAAATGGAACAACCGCATTTTGTATTTTTACGATGTTAATTTTAAGGCTGAAAATTGCGATAGTAAGATTGTTACGATCGCAACTTAACGTTCAAGATAGATTGCTCAAAAAAAATTTAATTGCAACAGCATCATGGATCGTGCGCGGCACGCAGGATACGCAGTCCACAATGTTAGGTATCCTGATTACAGTACTGTTAGTGTCTATTTTTAAAATGCATTTGATACATTTACAAAAATACAGACAAAGTACATGCCTGCCTCCACTTTAACAGAATTGGTGCATAAATATATAACTTTTACATTTAAAAGTTGGAGATTTCTTGTTATAAATTCTGTAGCACACAAATTTTAATGCTCTTACTCTTTATTCTTTATAACTTCCCCTTTACTAAGTCACAACTTCTTTATCATATTTGTATAAATTTCAAGCTGTTGATGACGTAACAGAAAAAGTGTTGACGTAAGCAAAAATCTATTGCTGCATTTTGTTTCTATTATGACGTACTATAAATGTACCAAGTTTGATTCAATTGGGAAAAGCCTATCAAAAGTTATGGAGGGGACAGAATCCTGGGGTCATAATATGTTTGAAAAACTCTGGATCGAATAGGATAAGGGTTTTTTCTCTCCAATTTCATGTTTCAATTTTATATATTGTTTTGATCTTTTTTAGAACTTACAGAAAAAACCATTAAAGATCTTTTACGTCCGCAAAACAGAATTTTTTTACAAGAAATTTGTAAAGAACTGGATGGAGGTATTGATCATGACTGTTTTGTGAAGCTGGCTGCAAAAGCCAAACAACGAGGCTATTATCATATCAAATATCCAGAGCACTTAAAAGATTATTTCAGTAGTAATGGTCGTGTTGGTTTTGAGTTTTTAAAAGTTTTGTTGTCACACTACCCAACGATCACTGTTAAGAGATTTACTGAAGTTGCAAGAAGTCTCGGGAGGAATGATATTTGTTTAGAGCTACGAGAATACAATGGTTATTTGAGAAATATTGATAATATAGAATTACGAGAGATAGGACGCATGCTTAACAAGACTCCAAATAACACGATAAAATCATGGCAAGACTTTCTTTACAAATTTTTTGATGATTCATCAGATTCATTAGAAAAGCAAATTAATTTGACAGGAAAAAATGTCCATGATCTTAGTCCTACACTGAAACTATTTAAATCTATGAAAAAGCAAAGTCCCAACACGGATCTGATTTTTGTGATTAGGGACTTGGAATTAATTCGTAGGCAAGATGTTGCTGATTATATTGTTGCAAATGTTGCTAGAATTAAATGCATTGTACATGCACAACTGCCTGAAACTAATCAGCTGCAGGAACAGTTTCAGTATCATAATACAATTAATGAGAACGAAATACAGAATAATCAACCAGATTTTAGGCAGTTTATTCAGGAATCTCATTCAAGTAGTCTTATGACAAATGTTGCTCATGTTAACTTGTCAACAGCGCAACCTGAAATAGTTACTGTTGAAAATATTCATACTGGTCTTCAGGAGCAAAATTATGGATACATGCAACCAAACAGTATTGTTACTGAACCAATTTGTCAACAAGTTATGTCTGATGACCATGTTTCACTTGATGACCTTTTTATTCAAGATGAATATAATGAAATTCCAATCATTCCTAACATATCAGAGACCTTAGGCAGCGTTGCATCTGATTTAAATGATAATGAAAGTATTGAATTGGGTGGTGAATGTGTGGACGTGGAAGATGAAATAGCTCCTATTAATGAAGGAAGCAAAACATCTTTGGAATTGCTTGAAGCGCAAAGCACGCAAGAACCAGTACAAAACGCAAATCTTGGTGTTGAATTATCTACAAATTCTGACTCAGGATTTCATACACTTACTGATAGTGTAAGAGATGAGAACATAGAGCAAGACTTGTTACGTGATAAACATGATTGCAACCTGGAACATGACATTGTTATTGATGCTGGAACTAAAGAATGGTACAACGATTTTGTAGAACTCCCAGAACCAGGAACAAGCAATGTCACTTCTATTTCTGAAAATCCTGAACACGCCAAAAAACCTACTATACAATTTGACAAGAATAGTAAAAAAGATGTTGCACCAGCCACTAATACCTCAGATATGAAAAAAATTGCAGTTGATTCCTCATCATTCAGTGAAAAACGAACAAAATTAAGAAATGTTGGTTCTGCTTCAAGTAAAGAAAAAGCAGTCCATAAATTGTCAGAAAGCGAAAGTGAAAAAAGTGTTTGTGATGAAAAAGTTGACATTTCAGGTAAGCAGATTTTTTTAAGACACCTAAATTCTAATTTGGTTGTTTGATGCTTAAACCATGTGCAACCTTCTGTCCATGTTAAGTAAGGTGATCTTGTCTGTTAAACTAAGCCATATCCTGCAAATTACTGGGAGGAAAGCTAGCATCATTTTCAGCTGTACATCTCACTGAGTACATCTCACAAATTATGTTTATTATTCAGATGAGGAAAAATCTTCACCTGTTTTGCCACAAGAGCTTATTAAGCATGTCCATATTTCTTCAACTACCGACACTTGGGAACAAACAGATATGGAATGTTATAACAATGCACAAGGTTCCAGGGGTGAGTACCTATTTAGGTCAGTCTTTTTAACATGAAGGAAGTATTCATTTTTAATTTTTTTTTTATTTGCTTGCTTATTTTAGACAAACATCTGGGACAGTGTGTTTTAATAAGTAATTCAAGCTTTCAATGTTCAATTTTAAAAAGGTTACTTAGTTCAAGAAATTCACGTATAAAATATGGAACTTTGCATGATCAGAAAGTTGTTGAAACGACATTTGAGAATCATGGTTTTCGAACATACATATACAAAAACCAATCAATAAATGACATAATAGTAAACCTGACAAAACATTCTGAAGATGACCATTCGGGTTGCAAAGCTTTTGTTTGTTGTTTGTTGTCACAGGGGAATAATGAATATATATGTGATGAGATGTTAAATGAGCTGCACATTAAGGAAGTTATGGATATTTTTAATGAATCTACTACCTTAAGTGGAATACCAAAACTGTTTATTGTGAGAACTATAGAGAAAAAAAATCATCCATTAGAGATTGACCCAAATGACGAAGACAATACATATTTACTTCATTCGAAAAATAAAGGTATGTAGTCAAGTGTTTCTTCAAAAGTAAACATGGTGTTATGCTTACCCAGCTTTGTAGCAACGTCAGGTTCAATAGCAGTATGGAAAGTTGCACAAAGACGTCTGTACCACGTCAGAGCACCACGTCCTATCAACAGTGTGGCATGTTAGCAACACAGTTATAGATGCTAACCGACGTTACAGTGACTTGAACACACGTAACAAAAAATCCTTTTTAAAAATCATTTAGTATTTACATTTTTAATTACGCTGGTACCATAACACTTGATAATATGTATTTACAATAACTATAGCTATGTTCTCCATTTTCCTTCACCTCCAAATTTTTCACCTGCATGTGTTAGTGCTTTTCTCTTTCTTTTCTTCTTCTTATTCGCAAAAATAGAATATATTCTTCACACACAACAAATACTTGAAATTAACAACACACAATGATTTAAGCGCGAAAGAAATTAACACCAAAAAAAGTAACGCGGTTGCACTAAATAAATTTCAAAATGTATGACAGTTAAGTCATTTTTTTCTCTAGAACTTACACTTTCTTTCCAAGAGGTAAAAAAAATTATGTTTATTTTTAATTTTAAAGCGACAAATCAAATTGCATAATTTTTATCACATGGTTTTGGCACGTAAATTACAAAATGTAAACTGAAAAACCTTTGCATCTTCTTAAACTAAAAATTAAAAAATTTCTACGATCCCCCTATAACCTTTGCAAGTCTGTTATTGCATTTGTAAAAACGTTATATTTTCGAAAAACGTTATAGAATTTGATGTTAAAGAGACGTTGGTACAACGTTGTGTTAAAGTATAAATCTTGACGATATGTGGCATTGAAGATCCTAGCGTCGGAATTGACTTCTGTTTATGGTTAAAAATCAAAACAATGTAGCAACGTAACAGTGACTGTAAACTGATGTCTGTTTCTGCTGGGTACCTGGAAAATATTTTTACTATTGTTAAATCTTATTTACTTAACAATCACATTTAATTGCCAGTTCTACTTCAGTTAAATTTCTGAGTTAAATTATGACCTAGATATGTCAAACTGTTAATAATTAATAGCATTTTCTGAATCTTTAGACAATGTACTCTCCTTAACTTGAAGTTTCAACTTTTTAATATCTAAAACTTTGAATTTTTATTCTATTGAAATACTTAGGAAATATTAAAAAAAAATACTTAAATTTTTTTTTAAACATGATGGACTATTTTAAAAATGTGGGTTGAAGACAATGGTTCTTATTTGGCTTGTTGTATTTTAGACATTGATGGTGGAAAAGGATCTACGTTCATCAACCACATATGTGAAATTCTTGAAAAATGTGACAAAGGTGATGTACATGGTATGATCAAGCAACTAATAAAGGCAGAGGTTTTATAATGTTTCCTTAGTTAAACTTGCACTACTTGTAATTATTAATTATTACTATTTTTTTTTTACCTTTGTAAATTTTATTTTTAATTGCTTTTATAATTTCATTTATTTTTACTATCTTGTAGCAAATATGTTGTAGCTATTTGCTGGCATTTGTACATCTTGCTAAATTAAGTTTTGTCTTATTGAAAAGTTTTTACAACTTACTTTAAGAAAGCTGAGTAACATTCATTAACCCTATTAAGACAAGGCACTTTCTAGTTTGTCAGCACAGATTGGGGGCATGTCCCAAACTTTTATGGCTAGGGTAGGAAACTTGGTACAGCAGTTGCATAATACCTTTATATGAGCTCATTACACTTAAAGGATATTGCATTGAAAAGGTCAAAGGTACAATATAATAATATGATGCCAATGGGGTTATAAATGTTGTCATTTAGCGGAGATAGTGGTGCTGCTGTGAACTTATAATCATAAGGTTGCAGATTTTTGTTTCCACTCCGGCGCCCTTAAAATGTAGTTTTGTCAGTCCATTTAGTGCCATCAACTGACTGCTAACCGGCTTGTGTGGCAGACAAGCAAGTTAAAGCAATGCTATACGTATCTCTGACCGTAATGTATGTTACAGTCGGAGGGGAGGAAGAGCCAGAAATCCCCAAGGACATTAAAACTTCCTGTTCCTTACTATTTTCATGGATAGTTCTTTTTGGTTTTGTATTTCATCCCTACCCATTACTTTAATGATCCATTATTAATTATTTGGTAAATAAGCATATATAATAGTAATTTATATATAGAAAATAAGAACCAACACAAGATCATTCAACACCTTTTACAGCTGCTAAGTATATATCTTTGTCTGAAAAATGTATTTTATTTTCAGAAAATACATTTATTACGCCAATTTTAACGCGTTAGTTTTGATTTACTGTATTCTATTTTTAGTTTTAAATGTTTAGTTTTAATGTTTTTATTATATGCAGTCGACTGTCTTAACCATTAAAAGTCCAAAAAGCAGAACCTCTAATCAATATAAAAAAGGGTGATAGAACCAGGAAAACTTTTGTCAAATCCTTATAGAAAGCACTCTAAATAGTCGACAAAAATTAGCATGCACTATAATTAGTTGATTGTTTTTGGTTGCACAACAATAACTTTGCTACCATAAATTCTCTCTTATTCTCTCTTATTAGTAGAAAATACTTTAAACATCCTATTTTTTGTTGAACTGTGCATCAGTTTTGCACTTAACTACTTCCTTCATTCACTCTATTGCTTTTTTCTGTTGGCCATAAAGTTTCCTGCGGAATTGAAGAAGGAAAATAAAACTCTCCATCAAAGAGTCGATTCTATAGCAATAATATATGTAATTCATTTTTAACAAATATTGTTTTGAGATTTTTCTGTTTTCTTAATTATCTTCTATAAATACATTCAAATTTAGTTATTCTTATATATTTCTAGGGATACCATTTACATTTTAGTAATAATATTATTTTTTTATATTAAAAATTGATCGGTAAACACTCAGTTTACTTACATTTATAGTAGCTGTTAATACTTTGAGATAAAAACATAGACTGTCCAACAAAAAAAAATGGTTATTGGTGCCTCTTTGCACTTTTCATCTATTGCAATCACATCTAAATCAGTAAGCATACCTTGTGACTGAAAAAAATGAATTTAAACTAAGTTAAAATCAATTTTAAATTTAAGTATGTATACAGCTACAAGACATCACTTTTACTTTAGTATTTTAAATATCTGATTGTTTTAATGTTTAAATCTTTCTTAAGTAATTGGTTGCAAGGTCTGTCGAAGAATCCCCTTAGGCGACTCCATCTTAATTAATTGTTCTACAGGCGAAGTCGGTACTAGCGTATGGTCCATCGGTCGGCAAAATAAAAATAATTTTATCAAGAATATATGGTCGGAATAGCAAAAAATAAAAATAAAAAAATACACATTAACAACAGTGGTCCTAAAGTTACGTTCTTGATTTACCTTGTTTAGTATAATTGTAGATTGACATTCAACCAACAAGTAATAACATCATTGATTATCTTCTATGCTCATTATATTTTCACGAGATGGGATGAGAAAGTGGGCTTTTTTCAGTTTCCTTTAACACTTTTTGCTTGATATTTTTTTTTGTAAAAATTAGATAAAATTAAATAAGTTGGAGTTGTGTTAGGCATGAAAATTATAAAAAAGGTAAATGATTCGGGTTTCAGTGATGGGAGCAAAGTCATATTAACTGATATGTTGGATACGAAAATACAAACAGTATTATTATTGGTTATTGTAAAAATTCAATGTACCCATTATGTTGAAATAAATTTATAAAAATCTGTTGTTCTTTCTGTATTAATACATACATTTAAAATTTTGTAATTATGCATTGATTTTAAACATTGTAGCAATACGATTGACAATTTCTATTGGTTCCAAATCAGGCGCAATAGCTCTGGTTCAGAGAAGTGGATTGATTATAAAAGGTCGTACTTTTCCCTTTTTGATGTCAGGTTTCTAGGCTGCCAAATTATAAGTGTAATACAATGAATTTACTAATCTTGACATGGCAAATCCATTTCGTTTTAGAAAAACAGATTGTTTTTGTTAATATCTTGTTTTTTTATGTTTTCATATGTGTTCTGTGTACAATGTACAGTGTTCTATGGAAATTCATTTTTATTTTATTTAGCCTTCAAATTTGCCTAAATTTTCTTGAATAAAATATTAAAATCTCATAATATCTCTTAAAAAAGATGTGTTTTTTTTGTAAAATTAATTTAGTCAATTTTCAATGTCTAATTGTTGTTTGGCAAACTTCTTCTCATTGTATTATTAAGGATATTTTTTTTTATCAAGAGAAGTTACTTTAATCAAAAGTCAAGCATTACCATAAGGGAAAGAAAATGTGAATTAAAGGAATAAATTTAAAGAGAAAAATAGCTTGTACATGAATGTATTATTTTACTGTTTTAATCTCTTTATATTTCTGTTCATGTAATTATTATTTAGTTAAAATAAATTGATTATTGATGGAGATGAACTGAATATTGCATAGAACATGGAAAGCAGTTAACACAAAGCTCAGAATAGTGATGTCATAAAGGTAAGAAAATATTTTGTGAGTAAACAACTTATACAATAAAGTTCAGGCTAACCTTATTGTGAAGGGGGTCCCTGTTTTTCTAAAACCAGAGATAAATGTAGACAAGTGTTGTCGAGTCAAAAGACGAGTGCAGAATCACCAATGATTAGTAGTCAAACGTGAACGCAGCTTTTTGGGTGATTTCTGAAACAAATAGAGAGTGATTTATTTTATCTTGTAGACCTTGACATAAACAGACTGTCTTCTCTGGTGTTATAAAGTAGATAATTTTTTCCAGTATAAGATTTTTAAGAAAAATGAATGATAAATGGAAAATTATAACGTGACAAATATATAAGAACAAAATTTAACATAAACAAAAAAAGAAACATTGTCGTTTTTTTACAAACCAACACATGAAAAAGAAGTTGTTAAATTTTTTTTTTTATTCATCTTAGTTAGCTTTGAAACTAGAAAAATCAAATGTAATAAAATTTTGTATTTTACCTTCAAGTAATTTCATCAAAAAATCAAAAGTAATGAACCTCACTCATAGGACCAAACAAAATTTTCTAATGAACATCGACACACATGTAAATTTAACAAAATTAAGAGAATGAAATAAGGTAAATATAAAAAGTCTTTGCTAAACATAAAAAGTAAACGCACCACTAATCAAAAGTTTTGTTGTCATCATGTTTGTTTTTACTGTGGTTCAATGTTCAAACTTGAAAAATGAAAATTGCACTTCCATGAAATTCATGGGTTGTTTAAGAAAATGTTTTTGGATTGATTAGAAACATTTTTTTAGTGATGCGATCTTTACTAAAATGGTAATAATGTGCATAAATAATACTGGGAATTTTTTGAAAGGTGGTAGGATTTAAGGTCCTTGATCTGTCAATGCCTTCACGACATTTCCAAAATATTGATTTTTTTTCAATGCTTTGATAACATTTTTGTGAGTGACTCAGTTTTGTCTGCATTTTTTAAATTCAATTGGATTTTACCAATAATCTTAAATAAGACCGTTTTTTTCTCATGGATATTGAGTTGTTTTAAATTTCAATAAATCCGCTCTATATTTTTCGAAGTATTGAATAAATTGGTCTGGCACGTCATTTCTTGTGTATTTAACCTCTAAATCCATCCATTTATCAGTCAAAATCTTTCTCATCTTTACATTTATATAAAGTCTAAATTTTCGCCTGTCTGTGAAAAAAATTCGAGCTCTGTAATTTATCGGTGACATTCCTTTCCAATCCCGACGGTGCACCCATCACATTCAGACAATATAGCATCATAGAATAGATAGCTTTATTGTTGTCACTACAAAAAACTCTCAATAATGACCAGAAAGAATTTGCATGTTTTTCGACTTGACAAAGATGAGAAAAGTCTTTAAAAGTTTAATGTTCGTGTAACATGCAAACACCTGGGAACCATGGACTTTATGTTATCTTTTTGCAATTTGGCAGGTCGTGTCAGTTGATAACAGTAATGGTATAGTTCATTTATGGTATAAAATCTACTAAGAGCATCAATGGTTTAATCCAGGAATAAGACAATAGATTACTTCCTACCTATTTTAAAGTTGCCCTCCCGAATAAATCCTTGTTCTTTATCAAGTGCGTGAAAATTATCACCTTTCTGTTCCAAACACATAATTTAGGATAATAAAGTAGTCATCATTTTTATCTCTTTCATAATTGTATTTATAATCATATATTTGTTTCTCCTCTCTGATACCAAAGGTCAAATTCATGATTGCATTAGGGGATTCTTCTATTTCGTCTAGGATAATGCCGGGGCACGTCTGACAAGCATCTGCCTTTAAAGAGTCTCGCATTGGTCTGAAGATCTTCAAATTTGGTTGAGTTGCATTATCATGCAATGTGTCAATGAATGGACCTGGTTTACTGTTTACTGTGATTCAAAGAATATTAAGACTTGACTTCAATGTAACATAACAATCATTAGATTCTTCCAAATCCATAAATATGCTATTTCTGATATAAAAATTCCACACCCTTTTTGTTTAGTCTCTTTGTGCTCGGCCCTTCTACGCTCGACCTCCAACAGCCAATTTTTTTCTCACATTTCTTTCCTTTTCTTATATTTGCAAATCATAATGTAATATCCCCCCCTGATAATTTTTCTTCACGTGTACCTCATTATTATGCTAAGCCTCCATCAGCGTTGATTTGGCATTCATAAATTCTCACTTTATCATTAAAGGTGAATGCTTATTTGATCGCCATCCAAATCAAAAGGGTATTGGATGTTGCATTGTCTTTGATTTAAAACAAATGTCATTGTTTCATTCACTCTCATGGACTGATTACTATTCTCTGCATTCGTCTACTCTTGTCTACATTCGTCTATCTTGATCTACATCCCTCCACATTCGTCCACGCTCATCTACATCCGTCTACTCTTGTCTACATTCGTCTACCTTGATCTACATCCCTCCACATTCGTCTACACCCATCTACATTCGTCTACTCTTGTCTACATTCGTCTACCTTGATCTACATACCTCCACATTTGTCTACATGCATCCAGTGACTCGTCTGTGGTTTTAGAACAGATCCTCTGTTTTTAAGGAGAAAAAAATTAAGTAAACACCATAATAATTTTAATATTAAAACTGTAGTTAAAAATGTTTTTGTTTGCCCTTATCTGGGATTTTTTCATTAAAGCATTGGAATTTTATATTTGGATGCCCTGATACCTTCCTTTTAAATCGATCCTTTCATTCAAATAAATGTGAAAAGTCATGTTATAAAACGATGAAGGGAAAATATATTTTCATTCTTATTATTTCTCTAGATATTTGAAAATAGAAATAACATAATTATATCCAAGAGTGCGCTTCAACAACCACCATAACAGCTCGAAATTTTCAAAGACAAAGCGTGAGTATTATAATCGTTCCTGTTACAAGTGTGAAACAAAACTAAAAATTTTGAAGTTGTTGACTTATGTTTTATGAAAAATCAAAAAAATAAGTTTTGGGTTAACTTTCCCTTTAATAGTGAGAGAAATTTAATATAATCTATAAAGCATGACAACTCAATTTTTATTATCTAATAAAATGATGTTGTACATCCATTTTTTTCAAAGTTAGTAAAATATACATTGCTTCTGTTATTTAAGGTTTCTTTGAACTTTTAATACTTTTGGATGAAAAAAAAGTTAATTATTTTTAATATAACTTGTTTTTGTTTAGTATGATTAAATGGCTTCTTGTGTGTTTGGACAAAATGCCATCTTAAAAGGTAATTTTAGTTGTTTGCTGTTTGCATAGAAAGTCACTAAAGTTGCTGTAGATAAAAATACATATTTGGCTTTCCTCTGCCTTAGTTAATTTAAAGAGCTTGAGACTTGTATTTTCAATTTTAAAATCGCAACATCTAGGCTATTTCCAGAATACCACGAGATTGGGAGAAAGAAACGTCAAAGAGCCTTGGTAGTGAGGGGGGGGGGGGGGGTGTTGGAAGAAGTATTTGTGGGATAGGTTCTACTTGGAAAAGTTTGTTACTTCCTTTGTCGACTAGCAGAGTGTTGTGGATAGAGGAGGTAAAGGGTACCTAGTATAAGGCCTGTATCAGAAGTGTTATGTTGTACAGTAGTTGAGACATGGGCAGTGAAGCAGGAAGATCTTGACCATTTAAAAAGGAATAATATGAGAATGCTTAGGTGGTTGTGTAACGCCATTTTAAAAAGCAGAAGAGTTAAGAAGCTAAGCTAAGTATTCATAGTGTTGGAGATGTTATCCAGATAAGATTAAGTTGGTTGAGACACTTGGAGGATGATAATTGGGTACCGAGAATGGAGGAGGATAAAACTGTCTAACACTGTCTAGATCAGATTGGAAGAAGGTCATAAATATACCCCTTCCAACCCATGCTAGCATGGAAAACGGATGATGATGATGATATTAAGAAAGGGGTCCAAAAATAATACAGTGAGTTATATTACTTCCTACGCCTTTTTAAGTATTAACCCTATTTGGTCCTGGTTTTTCAAACATTATTTTGATAGACTTTTCCAAATTGAATCAAACTTGGACAACTTATACTATATCATGAAAGCAAAATAATGGCAGCAATAAAGTTTTGCCCATGCTTCCACTTTGTCGTCAGACGCTTGAATTCTAGAACAAATATTCTGTGTCAAGTTTCTGACAGCCAAATAAAAGTTATTGAACATATTTTCCGGTTTTTACATAATTCACATGAAAAAACGGCAAAAAATTGACAGAAAATCCCATATTTCCCAATTTTTTGTTTAACGTCCAAAAAAATTGGCAAATCGGATTAATCAAAATTTACAGAATAATTCTCCTGGATGAAAAAAAAGTTGTGTTGTCTACACAATATATTTTATAAAGATTTCATAAAAATGTAGGGAGTAGTTTAAATTAATAGCCAATAACTCAATAACCCTCCCTAACTGAATAGGATTAAACAAGTTGAGGTTAGCTTAAGAAATCTGTCACAAATAAAGCCGCAAGTAAAGGGATGTTAAAAATAAAACCAAAGATTCTTTTTTTCCATCTAATTGCATCCACCCCTTTTCATTACCCCCCCCCCTTCCTCCCTATTTTTGGAGAAACTTGGTTATGGATTTTTATAAAACCATAAGAAATCTGTCCTGTCTGCATCGGCATGTAAAATCTCTCTAATTGTTTTTTAGACCTTAGAAGAAAAACTTTTGGAGATTTAACACATCCACAAAACAGGGAGTTATTTATTCGGATTTGTAACAAACTTGATACAGGTGTAGATAATAACTGTTTTGTTAAGTTGGCTTATAAAGCAAAAGAACGAGGATACTTTGATATTAAGAATCCACAACGCTTGAAAAATTACTTTAGTAGCAATGGGCGTACTGGTTCTGAGTTTTTACATGTTCTTGTGACGCGCTTTCCTGAACTCACTGTGGATGAGTTCATTGAAGTTGCAGAACAATTTGAAAGAAGGGATATCTGTTTGGAGCTTAAAAAATTTATTGGTTGTAGTTTGAAAAATATTGATGCTATGACGTTACAAGAGATAGGATGGATGCTAAATCAGACTCCCAATAACACCATCAAATCTTGGAAGGATTTTTTTCATCACTTTTTTTATAATATATCAGATCTGGATATGTTAGAAAGTAGCATTGAATTGACAGGAAAAAATGTTGACACCCTTAGTCCATCTCAAAAATTGTTTGAACTAATTTCGGAGAAAAATCCAAACACTGATCTGGTTTTTTTAGTAAAGGATTTGGAGTTAATAAAGAGAGGAGATATTGCTGATTATATTGATAAAAATATTGCAAGCATTAAAAGTATTAATGGTAAAGAAGCCGGTTCAAGCAAGGATGAAAGTTTTGATCTGGGTAAGAAATGTAAAAATTATGTAGAAACGGAAGTAAATGACTTTTTTTCATATAATAAATGTAACGTTAGCACAAGTGCTCAAATTAAAATTGATGGGAAAGATTTACTAAAAGATGAAGAATGCATCAACAAGGATATTACAGAATCTGAACCAGAATCAGAGGAAAGTATTGCTTTCTCCAATAATAAAGATTCTTCAAAAAAATCTGTTGCACTGTACAGTGAAAAGGTAGAAAGAGATGAATGTATTGCAGCAGATAAAATATGTGAAAGTGAAAATAGGGTTGAAGATAAAAACACATGTGCTGAGAAAATTGATAATCCAGGTAAACAAATTTTATTTTATCTCGCATGCCTTTAATTATGATTACATGAACTTTTATAGCAAACTATAATTGCATTTTCGATTTACTATGAATCTTAACTAAAACTAGTACCTAAATATAAAATATGAAAAACTGAGATCTCTGTATAAAATTGTTTTGGTATTAGTCTATCTTGGATTTGGTGTAATAAAACATGAAAGATTCTTCTAACTTCTAAAAAATCTATTTCAGACTTACCTCTGGGACAGTGTGTTGTAATAAGTAACTCAATATTTAAAGGCTCCTTTTTAAAACGTTTATATTCCAAAAACTCATGCATTGTGGATCAAGAAGTTATTGAAGAGAAATTTAAGGAGCATGGTTTTCGAACGTACCTATACCAAAACCAATCAATAATTGACATAAAATCAAACCTGACAAAGCATTCTGTAGATGATCATTCGAGTTGCAAAGCTTTTGTGTGTTGTTTATTGGCAAAAGGAGACGATGGATGCATCTACGATAAAGAGAAGAATAAACTGCAAGTGGACGAGGTGATCAATATCTTTAGTAAATTAAGTGGGATACCAAAACTCTTTATTGTGAGAACCATTGAAAAGAAAAATCAAAAGTTGAAGGTGTATCAAGATGATGAACATAATACATATTTACTACATTCAAAGAATAAAGGTGTGTAAAGACTATAAAGCACTACATGCTTAATAATACGTGATTATTCTTATGTTACAAACCATCAGTAATTATAAAAAACTGAGATCAAGTGTCGTACACTAGATGTAGCCCCACACATTACTGTATTTGCACCCTTTTGGTTGGTCACTGCCTTTTCTACAAAATATGTTTTCTCAAACATTAGTCATGCAGTTAAAAATAATCTATAAAGACAGACAAATATTCTATCAGTTAAACCGTCGTCAACATGTAGTCATGAATAAGCGTACCCAGGGCCTATTTTGTGAAAATCAAAGATGCAATAACTTGAGCACAAAGTATTTTTGAATTGAAAGTTATGGGGTGCTTTTAGACTAATGTAATAGAATTTGTATAAAATTTGAAATGTTTCAGCATGATATCATTTTTAGTTTCTGTTTATTAATGGCAAAAAACTTATTCCCAGGCGAGAAAATACCATGTGATAGGTGTCTATTATTTTTTATTATAAGAATCTATTGTTAATTCTTTTAAAAATTTGTGCCCAATCAACATAAATTTATCTGACGTGCTGAGGAAACTTTTGTTCATATGATAAAATGAATTACCCGCTTACCGACATACAGATCATGCGTACCCAATATCTCAATTGCCTGGTAAATGTTTTTTCCCATATGAACGCAAAATTTTAAAAGTAGCTTGTTTTAAAGCAAAGTTTTAAAAGTAACAAGCTGAGATCTCAACTTGAAATCATCCTGAAATATTTTCCAGCTTGCCAAGGAAATATTTTCCATATGAACAGCACCTTAAGCATTTTAAACGAGGTTGATAAGACTGAAAAATATAACAGATTTAGACTGAATAATGAAGAAATAGGTACGATTTTTTATCAAAATAATGTGGTCAAAGGTTGTGTCAGAGCAACTGAGATTCTCATTATGTTTGTTAACCTTTACCCAACACATTTTGTTATCCCATGACCAGGATTAAAAAGGGTTAATATCCTGCAAAATTTTCTTTTATTAAAATTACCAATAGCAAGCTTTAACTTGGCTTGTTGTATTTTAGATATTGATGGTGAAACAGGATCTACATTCATCAACCGCATATGTAAAATTGTTGAAAAGTGTGACAAAGGTGATGTACATGGTCTGATCGAACAACTAATGAAGGCAAATGTTTTAGAGTGAAACTTTTTGAAAGCTAGAGAAACCTTTTCTAAGTTTGTGTATATAATTAATCACGCATTGTAAAAATCTTTTACTTCCATAAGCTCGACACATGATTACAGCCTGATTATTTTTATTTGTTTTGATTTTGTCAACTTAATTTTCAAGTTTACATTCCTTTGTAGCAAGTATTGTAGTCATTGATGTCAATCCTAACATTTTGTATGACAGCCTGACAAAATTGTGTTTTGTTGCTTTTGTTTTTGTGCTACTTTTTTCAGCAAAAGGAAACCATGCATTTATATTCATTAAAAATAAAGAACATAGTTTTGCCTTTTCGCCCCGTATGTCTAATATGATACACGCAATTTTCTTTTTCAATTTTACAGAAAAAATGAGTTTTTTAATTTTAATGTGTATTTAGAAATAATATGGAATTTATTATGAATAATTTTTTATAATGTTGTTCTGTTTTAATTTTCTAGCTATATTTTTAATAACAATGTTCATTTTAGTAATATAATTATATAATTATATAGTTTTAATATTTGAAAGTAATTTATTTTCTTTCAGTACTAGTTTTTACCATAAAACCATCAGGCATGTATATAAAGCATGTAATTAATCTCTTAGCACACCGCGACTTTTAGAATCTTCTTGAGTAATTTTTGTTTTGCGTTGATTAAATTGAGTTATCAGACCCAGGGTGAAAAGTCATTCCTTCATTTGCTTTATGGTGCACAAAAACATTTCTTCATGAGAATTTTCAACATAAGAACACAACAACCCTTATGGTGGACCAGAGTCCTTGTTGAGTGTGAAAAGGTTCGTTTTAATTTTTAGTTTTAGTAGAATTATGTGCAATAAAATAAAAGTCATTTTTATGTAGTGATGGTATAATTGTTTTTAAAAAACACCAACAAAGTACTTTTTTCACTTCGATTTGCGTTTCCAGGGTTCTCATTAGCCATTAAATTTCCAAATGAAATTTATCCTGAATTTCCCAATGTGTTAGAGAAGGTGACTATATAAAAATATGGGACTTAAACCCATTTCATAAAAGTTGTGGAGATTTCATTACCACCATGATAAGATTTTCATCTGGGATTTAATGGCCCCTATTTTAGATTTTTGGATTACACCCTGTAGTACACGCACTCATTAGTGCACTAAAAAGTCACTATTTGTCTGACCGATTAGCATGACCAGTATGTGCAGTAGATTTTACTTTAAATTGAGTTATCAAACCCAGGGTGAAAAGTCATTCCTTCATTTGCAGTAGCATAAAACAGATGTTGTAAGCCACCTTAATTGCCCTAGCAAGTAAACCTTTTTAACATGTTTAAACTAACATTATTCAGGATTCTAAACCCTATTATTTTTATATTAGTTAAAAAGTTGCAAATCTAGAAATACAAGTACAACAATTTATATTGTTTTCTATATTTTAATGTTCCATGAGATTCTTTAGAAATCAATCTGTAAAAATCTGTTATAGTCGGCAACTTAGTCACTAAATCAACAAAATCAATCTTGCAACATTTTCCAAGTGACTTTTTATGTGATAATTGACTGTTTTAATCATCTGCTGGAATTAAATCCTATTTAAAGAAAGGCATGTAAATGTTTTTATCTTGTAAGCGTAAAACATTATCAGTGTTTAAAATCTTTTGAAACATTCTTATCAATAATTAGGCGTGGCATAAACACCAAAAGTAGAATAATCCACAAAATTTAGGATTTTGAATAGCTATAGTTAAGTTATTGTTAATAGAGTCATATTTACAAACTTGTTCTGCATGATAGCAAACATTAAGTTTAGGTAACACATTTTGATTACATGCTATTTTATGAAAATGTTCTTTAATTTTATGGAAAACAGCAAAGCAGATAGCCATACATTTTTGTCATCTTGTTTTGTATTAGAGTAAAAATCTGTTTGTGTTCTAGCGCAGTTAATTTTGTTGTTAACAATTCATTTTTTAGTAAAAACAAAACAAAATGCTTTCCAAGGGAAAATGAAAGCTGAATATAAAAAGAGATTATATAGCAATTAAAGTTATGGCCAATATGAAGACATGTATGGGTTCTACTTATTGACATAAATACGGGCCATAATGCAAAGATAAAAGGTCAGTATTATATCTTGTTAACCGTCTGGATTTTTCAAGCGGGCAATACGGGTTTTTAGGCATTCTGATTGGCTTAGCGCTCTTGACGACGGGCCGATATTTTGTGGTATTGCCTGTCGTCAAGAAAAATGGTAGCTTAAAATGTAAACAAGCACGAAAAACAAGTTTTAAGAAGCATTGGAAAAAATTATATATCTCCTACAATACATTTATCGATAAAAATATTTTCATAGGATAGAAACAACAACAATGTCAAGTTTAACAGTTAATATAACCAGAGGCACTTAGACCTCGGGCGATGTTTTGCTGTACAGCCCGGGGTAATCGGTTATTATTGTATTATATTAAACTTGTTACAATAAACTTCAGTTGAGGAGGATTTTTGTTTTAAAGAATAAAAAGAAGAATAAGCAATTATTTGATCTCCTAATAGATTTAAAGGGATACCTGCATTGAATATGATATTTTGGTATGTTATAGAGGATGAAAAGTTGTTTATCATGTTTTTTGAAATTTTTGAAAAATCTTCCTTCTTTCTGAAGATATTCATCTCTAAGATTTACTTCTTACTTCATCATTGATAATTTAATAAGGTAGTAACCATGAATTAATACTTAAAATGTCTTGCAAACTTACATTTTTCAAAACTTACTTATGACATCAAAAGTTCCAGGATCTTAGATATTTAAATCTTGACTTAGCTACTTGAGAACGAAAAAAGATTCCTAAAAAATTCTAAAGGACTTGACAAACAACTTTTAATTCTCCACAACATATAAAATATCATTTTTAATGAAGGAATCCCCCTAAGGTTAAAAATCGTAAATATAAATCCAATGTGCTTCTGAAACTGTTGATATTTGGTGTTCTGTGTTTTAATAAAAATTAACATGTCAGTTATATTTCCCTGACAAAAAAGCGTTCGTGATTTTGTACATGTAGATTTTTAATTTACAATTAATATTTGTGTTCGCAATAAATTAACTTTTCATTATTCTAGCTGCCACAACTAGAAATAAATAAATGAGCAAAGGGATTAATGAAAATCATTTCTGTTTAGATACTATTGCACCAATGGCTTCTGGAAGTAACCACACCACCACAGAAGGTAATGAATTTTGTTTATGCATTTAATGGCTCCTACTAGGGTATTATTTTTCACAAGAACTATTTTTTATATAGGATTTAAACTATTCTTTTAAATTGGCATTTAATATTGAATATCTGAAATTCGTTTGTGTCTTCTTATTAATAGATCATAAACTAAAACGGGATATACAGACTAAAATAAACTGAAATCGGAGCAAAATAAAAGTTTTGCACATCCCAGTATTGCCGACATTGAACATTTTGTTAAGGCTACTGCGAGCGTCAATAAGTACCTCTATAAAGTCGATTATCTCTATATAATAATACGAAGCTTCCGTCTGTCTGTGACTTTTACAAAGACGATAATATTTTTACCACCCGAATGCGCGAGTTTTTCCAGTTTTTTTGTTTTGTTTACATTTGTCTCGCAACCGTCATAAACCACGTGATAAGCAACATGATTCGTTAAAATTCGTACTTCGAACAGGACGGCATTTAAATAGAAAGTTCCCTTGGCGTAAGAACAAACAAACAAACAAATTGTTTTCAAAGTTATTGTCAAAAGGCGAACTAAATAAGCGAATAAAAAATGTCTTAATTTCGCAGAAAAAGTAAGAACTTTGATATTTTTTAGACGTTCAGTTTTTATTTAAGCTAGAGCTACGTGTTACGTTTTTATGTGGCACACTTCGAATTGTCAAGCAGACTCGCATTCCCATAAAAAGCCACTTCTCACATTCTTAAAGTTTTAAAAGCTACTATATTTGTTTACTTTTTTTGCATAATTAATTGTGCGTAACTGTTAGGTACTAAACAAAATTGCTGGCCAAACGACAAACTCTGGTATGTTGAACTCATCTTATAATTGTTACATTACTATTCACGTTTTTGTTTTTATTGAGTATTTTACAATATTTTAATCTGAAATGGCAAAGGAGAACAACTTGCAACGGAGTAAATTTAAAATCATTAAAAATCAGTTTCTTCGACATTATTTGCGACACCAATGTCAATGTTTATGTCAATGCAATCTAGAAAAAAAGGCATTTCTGTACTTCATTGTCACAATTTTTTATGAGCAGAAAGTAATACGGTTTGACAAAGTTTTGCTGAAATTTATAATTGGTGATGATCAAAAACTACTGAATGTTATGACTGAAACTGTTTTTATGTTTAACTTGTAACTTAACTTTGTAAGGGAGGCCCGTATGCAAATATATGTATATATATATACTAAAAAAAAAATTAAAAAATTATACAATAAGATTTTAACCCTTTCAAGTTGTGTTTTCTATTTTGTGTAAAATCTAATGGCTGAGGACTGTATGCAATAATCTGAAATGACTGATTTTTGTGTAAGATTTTATGGGCAAAGACTATACAACATGCTGAATAAACTGATTTTTGTTGATTTGGATTTTGCTCCTCAGAAACTGTTCTGTTTTACATTTTGTGTAAACTTTTGTGAAGAAGGAATGTTAATGGAATCGACAATGTGGGGTATTGTAAAAATACAAATATTGCTCTTTCTTTTTTCTTAATAAAAAAATGTTTTACAACAAAATTTAACTCGCAATAAATATTTTTGTGTTAAATAATAACTTCACACTTTGAAAATATAATTGCCAACTTTGAACGAGATATTAGGAGCGTTCTTGTGCTTAAGTCTCAAAGTGAATAGAGAGAGAAAGTGGTCAGAGACATTACAGTATCATATAATAAAATATATCCAAGAATAATCACATATCTGCTCGTAATAATATTCAAAAAATTAACGAACCAAAAAAATTTAATTTTTTCTCCTGATAAAAATTGCAAAACTAAAAAGTCGATCAAAAATAATCACCTGAACAAAATAACATCGCTTCACCTCGAGGTGTTTTAAAAATTTATATTGTTGTCACTAAATGATCAATAAGATGTGTTCTTAGTCGGATGCTTCCGTAAGTGTATCTTCTAGCTTTTCATCGGTTGTCTGTTCATTCTGAACTTCTTTTTAAGATCCTTTTTTAAAGTAATCGACAGCAACGAATTATCTGATGTGTCGTATTTTAACTGCTGATTGAAGCATTTTAATTGGCATTGCTACCACACTATAATACCTTATGGTAGAAATTTTGCCAAATTAAATTCCAATCGAAATCAAATATTTTTTTCGCTCACCATCAATTTCTGGTCAAAATTTCTTTTCCTAAGGTACTTTCAAGGTAACGTATACATAGAAATTCGTTACTCACCATTTTGCTTCTTAAGGGGGATTTTCACGAAGCGAATTGAACGGCGAATTCGACGGCGAATTGTATCTGAGCATGCGCAGTTTTGTTTGTTTTGATTTTGCATCGAAATATTCGCTTCGCTGAAAAGTAGAAACAGTTCCTACTTTTTCGCGGCTAAAGGTTTTGCTGCTAGTTTTTGTCGTGAAAATTAAAAAGCGAATTCGCCGTTCAATTCGCTTCGTGAAAATCCCCCTTTAGGAGTGGTAGGTGGAGATTTGCTGGAAGAAGCCATGATACAACCTTGAACAATTTAATAATTCAATGTGAACCGAATTAATAACAAAACCAACGAAAACAAACAATTAAACACTTTTAAATAGCAAAGAAATTGCATCATGGTCAGAATAGTAAACTTGAGTTAGTTTTGCATGGAATTTTGTAGTTTTATATAATTTAGCAGAAACATAAATATAATCTACCAATCCCCCCTGATATGAGTAGGTTCTGAAACAATCAAGTGATAGTTCAGTGACTGTATAACAGTCACTGAACATGTATCAGATAGGTTATGTACTCTGAAAATTCATACAATGAATCTTAATTACTTCCGTAAACAAGGAGAATTTTCAGTTTAGTTGGAATGTCTGGACAGATTAACACTGTATATTCTGTTAAAATCACACCAATAAAGGTTTCTGATTGACCAAGAACATTACAATCATTCAGTATTTCTAAGTTCTTAAATATATCAATGTTGTTATGCTGAATCATATTAAAATATGGAAAATAGATGCTAAGATCATCAGGACTGGCAGGAGAAAGCTGGGTTTCAGTAAGGCAAATTATGTTAGACTTCATCAAAAATGTGTCATATTTAAGATCTAAAGCATGTTTTGAGAAGGACTGAATGTTAAGTAATGGGATTGTAAAGTTAAAAGAACTGTGTGAAATACTTTTAAATGAATACAATCTAACATACTGTTCAGTTACCTTAGAATCAACTATTATAGCTTGTTTTGGGTTCTCCACAAACAAATAAATTTGACAAGGTCCGTACCCTACTTAGACCCACATACGATAACATAATAATACGCAAGAAAAATTGCTAGACATAATTTATCAACAATGGCATAACGGCCCCTTTTAAAATTTTCATTAAGTCTATCTATGTAGCGATCAGCCATGTTCCGTTTGAAAACGTCAGTACTATCTGGGTCAAGTTTATTAATTTAAGTTTCAGATTTGCACATTCTAATTTGTTCTGCAGGTAAATTAGTGTTCACATAAATTGTTTTAGGGAAACACTTTCGAAGCCATAACTCAGGTAAACAATGATAAACCGCTTCTTGTAAAGAAACTTGTCTGGGTGTGGCATAAGCAAATGCTAGTTTATACATTGCTTCTTTAGCCCTTAAGCTTGTAGTAATGCCTGAAATGATTCGGAGTCAGATTTCGAGAAATATGCAGCCATGTAAGACACAGCTTTATAATAATTGAAAATGGTTGCAAATACAAATTTGTTTTCCATGCTCTGAGTATCACAGGATTGTAATTATTAAATAAACCGGAATCAGGCGGCCTATGCAAATGAACTTCAAAATCATCAGAGCTGGACAAAGAAAAAGATTACCAACATGACGAAAGGTAAAATTACATAATAAATACCTTAATTAGCTGCTTGCACGCTTGTTTCCCTTAGCGATAAAATTTGGATAAACATCGTGGTGAATTCGCTGATACTTTCTGAAACTTAATTGGCTGAGAAAACAAAAACTTGTTTTGTATTTTCTGATATTTGATTGGCCGAGAAAATAAAAAATTCTGGAGTTCAACATGTTCATAAAGGTCGACGCAAACTGATCCGACTTTTTATCCGACTTGAGAATTTTACAATGTCGGATAAAAAGTCGGGTCAGTTTGCGTATGTACAAAAAAACAAAATTTTCAAAAAAATTGAAAAATCCAGTCAGATGAGGTCGGATGAAAGTTTGTTCCAGAACAAAATTTTCATCCGACTTCATCCAACAAAATATTAACAAAGGTGTTGTCGGATAAGTTTGATGTACCATTTCATCCGACTTTTGGAGTCTTTCTTTACAAAATCAGCAAATTGGCGTTTCGAACGATTTGGTTGATTTTCGAACGCGTGAAAATTCGAATTTGTTCAAAATAAAACTCTTTCATTCTGGTCACAACGTGAAGAAAACAAGATGTCAGGTAGTGATAGTGAAATTCAGATTGACCATCAGGGTGAAGTTTTTAAACTACATAAATGTGAAGAACAAGTGAGGAAAAGCAAAAAGCTAGAAAAAAGAAATCAACCGAAACAAAGACAAAGAAGGTCCAGCTTCTTGTTTTTCCTCTGCATTTTTTTTTTCGTCATCAGAATCTGCAAGCTCGTTTAATACAATTACCGTTGCGAGCAAAGTGCTGTCCTCCATTTTGAAAATTTAAATTACTAAACTCACTTGTCAGATGAAAGATGTGTCACAAAGAAAAATTCGATTTCATGCGACATTCGAATTTTCATCCAACATTCCATCTGACCTTCCATTTCCAAGTCGGATGAAAAGTCGGATCAGTTTGCGTCGACCTTGCGTACACACAATAAAGGGCCCTGAGAAGATCATGATTTTAGCAGTGGACGACGGCAAAAAAATCTCATAGATTTCGAAACTGGTTACCCAGTTAAAAAGAATCTTTGTTGATTTAAAATTTACTTTTTTGCTCAGCGCTTTTTTGATATTTCAATTTAATTTTTGGTAAAAGTCAGTATGGATCATCATACCAAAAAAAATGCATTTCGTGTTCTTAACCGGTTGATTTTTACATTTTGTGTAAATTTTTGTGGAAGAGAATGGTATGTCACCGGAATGACTGATTTTTCTAGATTTGAATTTGATTTTTTCCAAACTATGGGTCCTTGATGTTTTTTGTATAAGCTTTTGGGGAAAAGACAATATTTAAATGCGCAAAGAACTTATTTTTGTTGATTTGTGCTAACTCTTGCAAGCCTGCTTTTTGACATTTGTTACTTGTAATCAAGATGTACATATTTGAGATGCGTTATTTCTGACGTTGTTATTATTGCTGTTGTAACTGTCGGTGTTGTAACTGTCGGTGTTGTAACTGTTGGTGTTGTTACTGTTGGTGTTGTTACTGTTGGTTTTGTGACTGTCGTTGTTATAAATTTCTATGAACTAGATTTGACACCTTGCAAGCTGGTTTTTTTAATTTTTTGTGTAAGTTTTGTGTGGAGGATTTAATGCGATTTAACATTTGACATTTTGTGTAAGATTTTAAGAACATTTTTGTTAAAGTAGGAGTTACACCGTGCAAACATATACCTAGAAACAACTTTTACAGCGTTTTTGCACTATAAAGTCTAGTCAACTAGGTCAAGACTTCCTTACCTACAACAGGTCCGGTTAACATGGGTTAATCGAATACGCGTTATGAGGTATATGATCTAATCAATAACGCAGAGCGAAAGAAGCCGGTTTTCGTTCCCAGGATTCCGGGTAATAACTTCAAAGCACCAAGATTTCTATCTCAGATTATTATACCACGTAAACATTAATGACATCTTAACTACGTCACATGAAAATTGTTAAAGAATTGTTTGTCCAGTTGATTGCTAGGATTAGGTGGAGCTGTGTTTAGACTTTTTTCTCATTTTTTTGCTTTCTTTTTTTTGTTTTTGTTTTTAAAGCGGTTTGGTTTAGTGGATGTACTTTGCGCTTTCCATTTATTTCTCGTTTCTTTTTTCTCACTATCTTTAAGTGCGTACATATGTGTTTTTATAGTTTTAATATTTTACTAATATATATATTTACATTTTACTTTCTTTTATATTTTTAAGCAGGACACACGTTGACAACAGTTTTTATTTAACTGAAGTGTTTTATCCTGTGGAAATATTCGTAAATAAGTAAATAAGACAAAATCTCCCACATGATGTGTTGTCCAATTTTCTTTAGATCGATGCAATGTAACTGTCCAGGATTTGGTTCAACATCCTAAGAATATTCATATTTTCGAGTCAGTTTGCACCAAATTAAATTGCGGTGTGCAAAATGATGGCTATGAAGGACTTGCACGTGAAGCTAAAAAAAAACGTTATCTATTTTGCAAAAACCCTAGGCACTTTAAAAGTTATTTTTCTGGAAACGGGCTTGAGGGGTACTACTTCCTGAAAAAACTGATAACGAATAATCCAGATTTGAAACTTTGCGACCTTATAGCAATGGCAGGAAGATTAGAAAGAAGGGATATTGTTGCTGAACTTAATGTGTTAAAAGTCAATGAAGATCTTTTAAAAAATATAGAAGAAAAAGATTTACTTGAAATTGGACAAAACTTTAATCGATCTGACATTCCAGGTGTTAATAATTGGACACATTTTGCTGCATATTTTGAATTTAGTGGCAATGAAATAATCGCTATAAAAACTGGAGGAAAAAATGAGTCCGATTTTAATCCATCGAAAAGACTGTTTCGATTAATCTCTGAACAAAGTCCAGACACAGATTTAAGTTTTATAATTGCAGATTTGGATAAAATATATCGTAGAGATGTATCAAAATATCTTCGGGAAAATATTGGACAATTACAAACAATCCAAACATCTTCGATCAATTTTGAGAACGTTATTGATGATGAGAAGCCAATGATTCCATTGGTGGCCGAAAGACAAACATTATTACTGCAAAAACTACAACCACGTGAGTCTGATGAAGAACCTGACTTATCACATTATGGTGTTACATTTGTGACACAAGAAAGGGAAACAATAAATCAACCTCATAATCAGATCGAGATATCTCAAAATAGTATGTCAGTCCCCGATATGTCGCTGATGAACCCAGAAACTGCGTCACTTTATGAACCATCTGCAGACACTATCAATTGGCTTAGCGCAGTAAGTAAGCAAGGAACGTCAAACGTCATTGAAGCAAATATAGACAATACTGATAGAGGTGCTACATTTGGATTTGCACTAAATACTTTCGACAACCTTAAAACTTTCTCTGATGTGCCTAATTTCGCAAGTGAGAAAAGGAACAAGGATAATAGAACGCAAGAAACAAACATGGAAAATAGTTCTATCTTGCCCTCGTGCCAACCTAATCTGGAGGAATCTTTAAACGAAGAAACGCCTGGACAAGAAAATTACCCTTCGAATCATTCTAATGCTTCTATTTCTCCTAATTCTAAAAATAAGAAGGAGAATAATGGTGATATATGCCAAGAAACCAACATGGAAAATAGTTCTATCTTGCCCTCGTGCCAACCTTATCTGGAGGAATCTTTAAACGAAGAAACGCCTGGACAAGAAAATTATCCTTCGAATCATTCTGATGCTTCTATTTCTCCTAATTCTAAAAATAAGAAGGAGAATAATATTGATAGATGCCAAGAAACCAACATGAAAAATACTTCTATCTTGCCCTCGTGCCAACCTTATCTGGAGGAATCTTTAAACGAAGAAACGCCTGGACAAGAAAATTATCCTTCGAATCATTCTGATGCTTCTATTTCTCCTAATTCTAAAAATAAGAAGGAGAATAATGGTGATATATGCCAAGAAACCAACATGGAAAATACTTCTATCTTGCCCTCGTGCCAACCTTATCTGGAGGAATCTTTAAACGAAGAAACGCCTGGACAAGAAAATTATCCTTCAAATCAGTCTGATGCTTCTATTCCTGTTAATTCTAAAAAAACGAAGGAGAATAATATTGATAGCTGCCAAGAATCCAACATGAAAAATAGTTCTATCTTGCCCTCGTGCCAACATTGTCTGGAGGAATCTTTAAACGAAGAAACGCCTGGACAAGAAAATTATCCTTCGAATCATTTAGATGCTTCTATTTCTCTTAATTGTAAAAATAAGAAGGAGAATAATGGTGATATATGCCAAGAAACCAACATGGAAAATAGTTCTACCTTGCCCTCGTGCCAACCTTATCTGGAGGAATCTTTAAACGAAGAAACGCCTGGACAAGAAAATTATTCTTCGAATCATTCTGATGCTTCTATTTCTCTTCATTCTGCAAACGAGAAAGTCAACGGTAATGAAATGTCCCAAGAAAGAAACAATGAGGGAAGCAGTTTTATGTTTGCTTCACGCCAACCGGAATACGATGAATTTTCAAATGACAGTGGTCTTGAGGTAGAAAGTTATCGTTTAAAATATTCCGATGTGCCTGGAAACGAGAATGAAGAGAATGGCAGAAGCAAACACTTGTCTACAATCAACGAGTCCATTGGTAGCTCTGTGTTCCACAGGCAAGGTATTTAATCCATTAAATATCTATTTTATAGTATTTTTACTCGAACTTCAACTTGTTTTTGTGTAAAAAATTTTGATGGTTTTAAAGGCTGATTTTCTGAGTACTGCGTGCATGTTTCGTTAATATCGTGAAGCGTTTTGTTAAGAAATGAGAATAATGTTTCAGAGAATTTAAGAATGAATGAATAGTGGTACATCTAATAATACGTAGATTAACAATGTACATATCACGAGAGGTAATAGTATGGTAAAATGTTTGTTTTTACCAAATTTTCCGATTTTTGCAAATAAAGCAAATAGAGAAAGTATTTTCGATTTATATACTTACCCAATGCTTGAATATTTGGCAGGTTATTATTTTGCCATTTTTTTAGGTTCAACAATATCGCTTTGTATCATTGTTACCCAAAGCGAGTATACAGGCTTAACAAAGAAAGGTGTGTTGATCCGGCATAAAAGGTCATCCTTTAAGCGGGGTATGCTAGCAGACGAAAAGAGAGTAGAGGAAATGTTGGGCAGGCATGGCTTTCACAATCCCTACTGCTGGCAAAATAAAGAGCTTTCGTATATCAAGGAAAAGCTTCAACGTCTGTCTGAGAATATTTATGATAGCTTAGTCTGTATCATATTATCTCGTGCCAAGGACAATATTATTTATGACAATGATGAAAATGATTTGAATATTTTCGATGTTGTTAGAATTTTTACAGAGAAACCAGCTTGGAGAGGCATACGCAAGCTTTTTATCACACGTTCATGTCAGTTGAAATCTAAAAATTCCGCGTATCTTATCCAAAACGTGGATGAAATGTCACTACTTTGGCATTGTAAGGATACGGGTAAGAATTTTTATATACAACTATTTTTGAAGAATAGCTACCTAGAAATATGATTTTAATATTATTTGTATAGTAATAACATGGTTTTGAGGGCTATTTGGGATTAATAAGCCCGAGTTTCATTTGTCTACACATTACGGGTATCGGTTAAACCACATTGTAAAATATATTCTTTGTGCATCGACGGGTCAGTGCTGACGTTATCAAAATTCGAATAAAGCATTTTTTTGTAGGTGTATTTTTCCACAGACCAAAGTGTCCTTAACATGAGTTGAATAAAAGATACACCGAATTTTTCCACGGGCATCCAGCTAGTTTGTTATAATAATACCCGTATTCTGTCTATTTGTACGTCAAAAACAGTTTGTACGTCAAAAACAATTGATACTTCGGAATGCATGACGTAACGAAATAGCAGTTACGATATATTTGCGCCTGACGCGAATCTAACGACTATTTTTATCAGAAAGGTTTAAGCAGAAGGGAAGAATAGAAAATCTTTTAGAACATAAAATTACATATATTGTTTTTATTTGCTTAGTGCATCGGGGATTCAAAAAAACATATAAGACAGATCATGGTCATATACTAATTCAGTAGCTAAATACAATACCATCGTGTAAAAGAATGTTTTCATCATACGCATAAAAGGAGGGTAAAAGGAGAATCTTCTGCTCCAGTGAATTTAGGCTTTTCTTTTTTCTGAGCTGACATAACGCTATTCCGTGTGTTGCAAAATTTTACTACAAAAATGAGGAGATTTGGCCGACTAAAATGAATCATATCTGCTATAGACGAATAGAATCTTAACGCAACAGCTTAAACCTTTCCCTGGACTTTGATTTTTACGTCTCTAGTATTTGCTGGGTGTTTTTTTTTAGAAACTTGGTTAAAAAATGGCGAGGGATCTGCGTGCATTCGAAATATCTGTGAACAGTTGGAAGGATGTGAAAAGGGCAATGTGATGGAGATGATTAACGTGATGGCCGACATACGATAAAGAATTGATGTTGATGTTTTTATTAGCTTTTCTAGTTGTTTTATAATGGTGTTGGATGAAAGGCAAGCGTTACATGAAATTTAATTTCGGTTGTCTTTATCTATATAAATATTTACATGATTTCGGGCGAAATGAAACTCATTCCGGCGTTAAATTTATTTCGGTAAAAATGACCGAAATGAAATTTCAATGCACCTGCAAAATATTCATGTAAATGCGATTTACCCTAAATCAAACTATTGCGCGTGTCTACAAAGCTACTGCGCAACTGTATTGCGCATGTGTGCAAAGTTATGGCGCATGTGCAGTATGCGCGAATCTGACATAAAAAACTATGTAAACAACGAATTTTCATTGCGGTTTGAAATTTTTTAAATGCTAAAAACTTTTAAATGCTATTTTTAAGCAATTCACAGGGAAATGTGCAACGTAAAATTTTCCTGGATTCATTTCCAAAGGTTTTTTAAGTATAGGATTTCTAGTCTTTTGGTGTTACTATTTTGCTTGGCTTGGCTTAATCAGCATGTGTGTAAATGCTTAGCGCAACTTCAGTGCTTTCCGGTTTTTGTGAAGAGAATGTTTATAGGATGAATTGGCATTACACGTGTGATTAGAAAGACACCTTTTCCGCTAAAACTTATTCAGTTTAAATTATATTCAGTTGTTAAGAAAACCATAAAAAAAACCTTTGGAAATAAATTTGTGGTGAAGTTACGGCACTTTTGTTACGACTCAATTCTGCTTAAAATATGCTTGGACAAGGCTGTAAATTTTAAAATTCGTCTTCTTTAATATTATATGAACTCTTTCGATATTCGATTCACGTATATGGTAAATGTTAATTGTCAATGATTACGGCGGAAGTCTAACGTGGGTTATTCTTAAATGCAAGCGCGTTAGAAAGGCTAACTAGTAGATTTCAAACGAAATATTGACCAGTTAATAGGTTCGGCTATATTTAAAAGAAAACAACGGCCGCTTTTCTTAAACACTATGTATTTTTAGACTATGGGCTCAAAATTACACTTTTCGCACATAATTTGGCGAGTATTAATTATCTCATATTTTTCTGTATCAGAAATTACAACACTATTCACTTAATAATTTTTTTTAGAATTTGTGTTTTAACAATTTTATTTTTTAAATGTCGGCGGAAAACTTTTTTTAACTGTAGATTATCGCACGTTACGGATATAGTTTGTTCCGAAACGAACTTCGGGTGTCTATTCAAGATAACCACCGGGTATCCGAAACAGTATAATTATATGAAACGGAATGATTCGATTCGATAATCAAATTGTTATAATTTGCTCCGTTTCTGAATTCTATGAACAAAAGAAGCGAAACAAGGTGAGATATTAAACGCTAGGCTGTATTTGATGGAATTAGCTAGCTAGCTACCCATAGAAGTCGCCTCTGTACCTTATATATCCGCAATGTGTAAACATGATCTTCATGTATTTTTTAATTCGAACGAAGAGGCCTGAAATTTTGTCTAAAAGTTAGATTTAAGCTTTAAGTCATAGTGAGAGTAGAGCACAGGACTGAGAAATTTGTTCGAAATAGCAAACGTTTGAACGAGCAGCTTTCGAAGTGGCAGGAGTGTATACTATACATACATACAACTTTTTTATGGCATTATTGTATATTTAGATTTTCTGATGATTTGTATTTTGTAACCCTCTTCTATTTCTTCACAAATTAAATATACGTCAATGCGTTCAAATATACGTACGAGCAAATTTGCTGTTTTGTGATTATTTAGCAGGTGTCTGTAAAGCTTGGTTCACACACGCCAATAAGGGACGATAGTGAAAGATATTTACAAACGATAAAAAATTTTTATAAATGTGAACACTTTTCTTTCGTTTAAAACTCAACGAAGTTGCGCGATAGAAGTCATCGCTTATACCTAAAATGTTGGCAGAATTAGTGTTGGAAAAAAGAATGAAAGAGAAAGTTTACAAGCGCAGTGTGCGACGGAAAGACTCCGTGAAGGAGACTTCTTTATATTGTATTTCGTTCACGCGTATGTTAGATAGTTCTCCGGTAACTACCGCTATGCTCCACTGCACAACGCCGCTGATGAGAGTAAAATCAACTACTGTGATCACTTGCCGTTGAGAGACCGACCAGTCTGGACTAAAACAAAGATATCGAGACCAAGTAAGGCGACAGAAACCAATTCACGTATCGTGCGTTCTATTGTTCCAAGTAGCAAGTAAAATAAAAGGTCTGGATAGCGGAGCATGGCGATAATCCGCGTTATTTCAAAAAAAGTGTTTATGTCTTAATTTGTATTTATTTGGTTTGTTGTTTTTTCGGTGTATTTATTTATTATCTTTTTGTAGCTTTGAATTGTATATCTGTGTGTGTTTATCGAACCAAAATTCAGAAAGTTTTCGAATAAATCGCATGTTCTTTTTCCCACCGAACACGCAGTAAAAATTTGCGATATCTATGCAAAACGATAAAGTAACTGAAAAAGTATCCACATCTATTTGTTTCTCCTTTGTAAAATAATATAACGCTGTCTGGGTCACAAGTTTCTTAAAAATAGCTTGCACTCTAAATCTTAACTCAGGTTTAAACTTATTTGTTATTTTAGATAAACGCAAAATCAGTAAAGTAACAAAACAAATCCTTTTCGGCGAAAAGAGCACACGGTAACATGGCGTAACATGGCCAAAATTTTCGTTTCTGGTACTCTTTGTAGCACGTCATTCTACAAAACTTATCATTCGCCACTGCTCACTATCGTTGTTACCGGTAGCGTGAAGCATATAACGCGTGCTCGGAATACTAAAATTGCCACAGTTAAACGAAAAGTGTTTCCAAATGTTACGGTACTTTGCGAGAATTTTTTACGTGCGAACACATTCTTGTAGGTAAAAAGGCAGGACATATAGGGTAAAATAGGTATTTCGTACACGCCTTTTTGGAAGCACAAGATCCAAAAGGCACAAAACTGTATTTTCTTTAAAAAAAATTTCACCTATTTTAAAGGAGAACTGTTTTTTCTATTAACTATGGGAGAACTAAGGAAAAAAACTACATATGTTTTAATATAATGAAAACATTCTTACATATCACGAAAACAACATGGCATAAAAAAATTAAATTTTATTATGTCCAAATTTCGTCCCCAAAAAGCCACAATTACATTAACTGTCGCCGCCATTATCGAACAAAAGCCAACTTGGTTCGTACATATTTTGTTTATTTGTGACGTCAGACGGCGTATATAGCTCAGCCAGGCCTTGTTAGGATGCACTCACTTCTTGGTCTTCCAAGAGAGATTATAATTTAAATATCCCGATAACCAAAGCTCACAAATATAAAAATATTAACACAGTTTAATTCACATTATAATGAACATTTTAAGCACAACTTGTTATCAATCGTTAGTTCTCCTTTAAGCAAATATTTCGTTTTTGGATTTATTTGACTTCTGTGGCCTGTTGTTTATATTTCCTACCAACAGAAATGAGTGCGCATGCCCATTGTTCTTATTACAAAATCAAAACATTGCGTCGCACGGAAGTGGTTTGTTTTGAACTGAAAGAGTATAGCGCTTTGTTAATCACGGTCGTTCAAAACAGCGATTTTAAGGAAAAAAAGTGTGCGCATGCGCCGAAATTTTTTTTAAAAAAAGCGGCTACGGCATAAAATTATGACGTCATCGATATTGACCTCACTCTCTATTATCTTGTTTTAGTCGCCCAATAAAAGAAAATTTAACATTTTTTTCTTTTGAAACTAAAGAAGGATGACCATAGACTACTATTTCGCCTCTGGTTGCTACCCGGGGCAGCATAAACAGACGGCAAGGTCCACAAAAGCCCGGATGGCTAGCTCACAATTTACCAGTACAAGAACACTGTTGTACAACATTCTGACGCAAAGTTTTGCCTAAAAATTACTTTTCCTGTTTGCATGTATCCCTTATCGAGCGTTCTATCGTATTAGGTAGTAGCTGCCACTTTTTTTACTACTAAAATGTTGAGCTTTTCTACACCATACATTTCACTTTCGTTTTCACAAAAAAAAAATGGTTGACAACTATTAGAAATGTAAAATAGACGCTAATAAACAAAGAACAAACGATATTATACTTCTAAAATTAAATTTTAAATGCCACTTTAGTGTTGTAAAGGAAAAAAAATACTTTATCTAATCTGTAACCTTAGCTAGCTCTAAGGTTGGTCTTGATTAGTTTTCTAGAAGCCTGCTAGAGCTAAACGTAAATGTGAGAAAGCTAGCTTCACTCAGACTCAGTGGACCCCAGCGGAAATAATCCACTAACAATAGGTTTTTGTGATTTTCTGGGCTAGAAACACTTTAAATATTTATCATTGTTGTTGTTGTTATTAGACTAGCAACTCAATGCAAATGAAAAATTTTTGTACAGTTATATATGTTAAACGAAAAAGCTAACAATTTACACATTTTTAGACATTTCAGCCTAGACCATTCCCTAATCGTGAGATTTTTCACCACGAAAGTTAATCTGAATTATATAAAAATAATTTACAAATTAGGCTATTACAAGTATTTTTTATTTCAAATCATATATCTGTATTTAACGAATATATTCTTACCATAATGCTTCAAATAAACACCCCCTTCTATTAAACGCCCCCTTCTATTAAACGCCCCCTCGAATAGACGCCCCCCTTTTCAGTCATTTTTTACATAAACGCCCCCCTCGAATAGACGCCTCATAAGTGAGCGTTTATTCGAGGCGATAGTAAAAGTATATGAAAACATCAATAACTATTGTTCTTTTGCTCTTTTAATTAAAAGCCAATTTTAATGGTGCTATTATAATATAGAAATTTCATAAATACAACTAAACACAATCTCTCATATTGATACATTGGTAAAATAAGGAAATTTTCTATAAACACCCTTTTTCCTAAATCTTAAAAAAGGTTGGAAATTTCGCTTTTGAAGTTCATTCTCCAAAACATGTGAATATCTTTTATTTTCTGATGTGAAGATATATTATAGGTATCCTTAAAAACTGCAAAAGAGACGAAGTGTAAAAAATTTAATAAACGCCCCCCTCTTTTAAACGCCCCCCTTGAATAGACGCCCTCTAAAAATGTCAAAAAATTTAATAAACGCCCCAGCCGTTTATTCGAAGCATTACGGTATTTCAAACGCATCCAACAAAAAATGGTAATCAAGCAAATCAGTAAGCTCTTCTGTTTCATCATTGTCCCATCTTTTTTTTTAACCGCTTCTGTCAACAAATCTTTACATGCAAATCACGTTTGAATGACGCTTGAAATTGTGAATTTTTGGGTCAAAATTACTTCAATGAAACCGTGCCAACATGTTTTGTATCATAGAACAATTTGGGACTGGTTCCCTAAAATGTAAAAAAAACAGAAAGTACAATATAAGCTACCTGCTTATATAAACCTATATACATGTAAAATAGATATGTAAAAGAATCTTAATTTTAGCAAATAATAAAAAGTATATACATGTTTTTATAAGACCAGTAAAATCTGCTGAGGCTAGCTGCTCCTAATTTTCAAACATTTTCAGACCATTTTGTTGTTATTTTTTTCTTAGTTATATAAAATCTTTCTGAAACTTCTTTGTTGCTGGTGATGAAGCTCTGTGTTCACAAAAAATAGTGAATATTAGATATTGTACATGGGTGAGCAAAGAAACAATCACCAGCAAAAACAATAGCTTGAAAGAGAATTCACAACCTGGATTGTCCTTACTCCATGGAAATATCAGGCTAGGTTATTTTTGGTTTGGAAAACAATGATTGAGCAGACGGCAGGGCCTACAAAAAGCTCTTATCTTTTAAAAAATCTAATGCTTTTATAAAAAAGCATGTAAATTGATAGCAAAGTGTGCATGAAAAATGTACAGAGTTAATGTTTATCATATTTCTGTGAAATCCCTGACTTTTTTCTGATGAAACTATTTTTTTTGGCGAGATAAACATAAATTTTTCATGATTTATCAGACACCACAAAAACTCGGCATAAGCCTCAATTATATAAGTCCAAAAATTTTTCCAGGGTACAAACAGATAAATGCACAGGAGCATCTATGGTTTAGTGTTACTTGTTGTTTTGTTAATTATATACATATTATAGAAAAATATTATCGATTTTTCAATTTCTTTTGGTATGAGATTTTTCATTAACAAACAAACCTTCGCTACGAAATATTATTTTTAGCAGAATTATTAATAAACCCTAACCATTTTTGGGGAACTGGGACTATATATATATATGTGAAAGGTTAGGGGGTAGCCACAAGCAACATTTTTCACATCTAACACTAGTTTATTGCTTATATTTATCTTATTGAGTGCATTTAAAATAATGATATTTACCGATTTATGAAGTCTTGTGAAAGTTCATTTCCAAGGACCAATTTCTTTCAGAAAAAAAGTGGCAGCCACAAACCACTGGTTTTATTTGATAAAACAGGCTATCACCTTTCAGAAAAAACATGTCTCAAAGCATGACTTTGCGTTGGAAGGCAAATATCTTCATTTTCCACCAACATATAAAATTTTATGATCAAAACATTGCTACTCTTTCTGTCTCCTCCCAACAAAAGTGAAAGTGATCGGGTAGTCGAATCTAGAGTTTTTGTATAGTCCAAGGCCTGCTCTACTAAAATAAAATCTATTTAAGAGATGATCTCTACCGCAGAGGCTCAAAAAACATTTGTTTTTAAGGGGAAATTGAAGCACGTGCGATGGTGGCCATTATGGATCGCTTGCCGCAGAAAATTTGACAACAAATAATGGCGCATGCGCACACTTTTTTTCCTGCCGTAAATGACCGTGTAATACTCTCAATTCTACTTATGGTTTGTAACAAAATTTCTCAAAAATTGTTTTCGCATAATAATTGTACTTACTGCGCGAAAATCATTACAAGCGAAAATTACTGCGAAGAAGCTAGGAGGATAGAAAAAAGAAAGGTAGAAACGTTCCAGCATAAATGTTTAGTACAGACGTTTTCGTGATAGCATCTCACTCCAATTCTTAGTGATTGTTCATATTTTAGACACCGAAAGGACAACCCAATGAACTCGGGTTATTTAACGTAGTTGAAAAAAACATCTAAGGACACATTTTGGAAACCGACAACCCTGAGAACCCGGGTTATTTAACGCAGTTGAAAAAACCATGTAAAACACTCAGCTGATAATATTACCAACATTGCTGCAACACTGAATAAATAAATATCTGATGATATCTTGGAACAGGTTGTTTTTACCAGTCCATCAAAGAATTAGGCCCTGGTTACAAATAAAAAACATAAAAGAAAATGGCAGAAGTAAAAAGCTTAGCTACTTTTAGAAAACTGTTTCGGGATTTTCAAACAGACAAGTTTGCAAAAATTTCAGTAAGCCACCCAACGACGCAGCCTGCTTCAGGTTTCTTACGAAAAGAAGACAACAATAACGCAGCTAGTAAAACTAAAATATTCAGAAAAAATGACTCGGAACCTCCTTTAAAATTTGGAACTCTCGCAAAATGTATTATAAAAATAGCAAAATTGTCTGATCTTAACAATAACATAAATTTACACGTTTTAACGAGATCGAAGACCCAATACACCTGACCCAACCTGGCGCTAAATTTGCTAAAATATGCCCTTCAAACAAAAAATAATAATAGTTGAAAAAAACAAACACAATCCAAATGTATTTTCAATCTTATATTCCTAAAGATCTATAAATTGGTGCAAATAGTCAATTTGGCGTATAGGGTCCTTCTTTACTTGTCTGTCGGTGCGCGCGCATATACAAAACTTTGTAAACATTCGCAACTCATGTATTAAGTGGTGTTAAAGATAGCGTTCATTCATTCATTCATTCATTCCTTCATTTATGCTACTTATATTTCAAATATATTTTCATAATCAAGTTTTGACTAGACAATAAAAACGTTTAGTACTTAAAAATATATGGTGTTAAAAGTTCGAAATACTGATAGATAATACCTTAACTAGCTTACCGTTTATCCTGTCGCTACGGTCGGAAAAATAATGACCAACGTTGTGACTAGAAAACAAGTCGAACCACCTCGTTCCTATGAACATTATTCTTTTTGACGTGAAAAGGAGACATCGAAAAGGCAAAAATCCCTGGGAACGAGGATGAGTCGAACAATTCCCGTAGCAACCGGGAGCGGTAAAGAAGGCAAATTTAAAAAAAATATGATTCGAGATTAGTAAAATTGAATTGGAAACAGAAAGTTACATAGTCCAATCAAGCTTTGCTTTATTTTATTATGAACGAGACTTTATATTACAAAGATACACTATTCACTCTCAAAATTCGAATATGTAGCTGACGTCTGTTTGGACAATAATAAAACTAGCAACCTCGTTCCCAGGGCAATTTTTCACTTTTTGATATCCGAGACGGCGCGGTGGTCCTAACAAGTGGTAAATAAGCCTTAGTCCAAAACTCACGATCATCCAAATCGAGACGCTTCATCTCGCATTCTTCTACGAACGCTTCGATTTCAGCAATGCTTGATAGTTACCTGGAGCTCTTAGTTTTGTTGTAATTAGACACACCACCTCCACCCTTGTAAATATCGCAGCCGAAACTATATACGAGCTTAACACGCATGTCCACGTGTGACGTAATTTTTTGCATAATAGCGTCCTTCAGAGGTTGGTTCAAATGCTTGTTGAACCGCCATGTTTTGATCCTATTTCCATCTTCCAACATCTGGATATCGTCCTCAGAGCCCTGAATATCCTCCGTGTAGTCTTCCCTTGCCTCCTGTTCAACCTCATCGTGAAGCGTTGTCCCCCCTGAAATATGTTCTTTTGCCTTGTTGTAGTAGAAGGTCACGGTATCCCGCACACTCTGTAGTCGAGAGGCAAGAGCGTCGCGAGTTGCTGCTACTGCTGGTGCCGACACGGTGCTATACAGTTTGCTGATTGCATTCCTGAACCAACTCATCCCTTTCTTATATACAGATTTTAACAACGTCCGAAGATTGCCAGCGCCTATTGGGACTTTCCCCTACTCAACATGTTTATCACATCTTACTGCGCATGCGCTGATTTTTGATGATTATTAGCGGATGTATGTGTGCGGGGGGAATTTATCTTGATGTGTGCTAGAACTTTTTTTTACTCATTTGCAGCATTGATTTTGATATGCATCCATAAACATAGCATTATAAGGACTTTACCTTGATATGCATGACTAAGCACAGCATTATAGGACTTTACCTTTGTATGCATGGATAAACACCGCATGGTAAGGACTTGCGTTGGATTTTTGCTGATTGTCAGCGCATTTTGTTGAGATGGGGTGTGATGAACAGCTGTGACGTCACAAGCAAAATTCTGTATGATATTTTTTATGAGAGTTTGACCGTGTTTTTTAGAAAATCCTGTACATCATGACCCCCTATACTAGCTGAAGTGATGACGAATGATATAAAAGCGGCCGGCCCCGATTATATTTGTTCTATAAGTCTCGAATAATATTTGACTGTCATACATAAGCCTGCCTTCCCCGATTATGTGCGTTCTATAATAAGTGAGAAATAATATAAAAATATCGTATATAAGCCGGTCGGCCCCGATTACGTTCGTTCTATAAGTCCCGAATAATATTTGACTGTCAGCCATACATAAGTAAGTCGGCCTGCCCCGATTATGTTCGTTCTATAATAAGTGAGAAATAATATTAGACTGTCGTATATAAACTGGCCTGCCCTGATTATGTTCCTTTTATAAGTGCCAAATAATATTTTTTGAGTAATAAGCCGGCCCGTCCTGATTATGTTGCCCTGATTATGTATTTTCTGCCCTGTTCTTAACCGGGGCAAGCTGCCGTACTTAATCAGGGCAGCGTTTATTATCCGGGCAGAACAGTTCGGGCTGGCCTGAATATGTTTTGTTTTTATAGAAACCCTTCCTGCAAGATGGAACAAAGGAGCTGCGACAACATTACCATTTTTTTTAATTTAACTTGTAGCTACCCTGAAAATAAAATGCATTATATACATGCATAGTATAACTTCTGTGGCTGATCTGTGCTCTTTTGCTTTGTTTGTATTTATCATAATTCTGATTTGCCTGCACCTCCAGTGAGCAAAATAGCCCAAGCCAGAGTATGTGATTAAGTTGGTTGAGAAATTTGAAAAGAATGGAGGAGGATAATTGGAGTAAAAAAGTGTAAATAAGATAGTTCCTGAGAAAAAGCCTAGGCCTGTGCTGTGTGGGAGGTATAGGTCGAGAATGGCATAGCAGGAGGTGATATAAGGACAGACTTAATGCAGAGGAATTTGAGTTAAACCACCTAAAATATCTTAAATTTTGTTTCAGGAGATGATTTAATTTGTGCCAATTCGTACCCATGAGACAGAATTTGTAGATTTCATCAGGTTTTTTTGCAATGTTAAAAAAAGGCTCAGTGAAAATCATTATATTTTTTACAGAATTTCTTTCAAAAAAGTTTTAAAAAATAGCAAAGCTGAATTTTTTAACACAAAGTTGTCATTGGCAATATATACTTTCAAAATGTCACAAACAGTATGTTTTGTGTGCACTCTTTATGAAAAAATTGTGCATGTATAGCTACATATATAAAAAATTAACAGGATTTCAATTTCTGTCTTGTTTGACTTGTCTATTGATTGCAGATTCCTGTAGTATATTTGAATTATTGATGACTATTGATAAAATTGTGAAGTTCTGATAAACCATTTTTATTTTTTTATAAAAATAAATAAATATATAATTGTGTGGTGTAGCATGCCTTCTGTATTTACAACAAGTCAAACAGGTTGCATGTCTAGTATAATATAGTCTAGTATAATACTGGAATCAGGACACCTAATATTGCTAATGTGTATAATGTGCAATGATCCACGATGTTATCGTGATCTCCATAAGGAAATTGTTTTGCGATAGCATCATGATTAACATTTAAACGATGGTTAGCGATGTTCATGTTAGATCGTGATGTTTCAAAGATCTATCATGGTGTGTTTAAAATATTAAATCATTATCAGTAATTATTTAGATTGTTAAAAATGTTTATTATTTTTCATTCGTTGTGTGTAACTTCTGGAGTGTATTTATGATTTCGTTTTGATGCCTTTTAAACAATCTACAATGATGTTTTCGCTTTCTATAATCTTGTTTTGATGCTTTTTAAATGATCTATGGCAATGGTTTTGCTTTCCATGATCTCTTTATGATGCTTTTTAACCCTATTCAGTCTCCCTTTTAGGTCCCATACCTCTAAGAGCCGTGGATATTGACTATTACTCGAAAGTACCCCTAAAAATCTCCATAAAATCCTTATAATCGGGAAATTATAATAACTTTTGTTAGGATTATACTTAGAAGTTCATTAAGGGGAAACAGGCTGTAAATTTTGGACACGTGATTAATCCGATTTCCTGTTGTTTTTTTTACTTTACCTGAAAATAGATTTTTGGCATTTTTTCATGCGAACTATGTAAAAACCGAAAAATATGTTAAATATCTTTTATTTAACTATCGAAAACTTCAAACAGAATGTAAAAATTAAAACTAAAGTAAAGTAATTGAATTTTAAATAAATGATGTGACAGAGAAAGTGCTGACATAAGCAAAAATTATTGCTGCTATTTTGTTTCTTTCATGACGTACTGTAAAGCAAAATATGAGAACTATTTAAGAAAGCTTTGCAATCAGTATCAAATCTTCTTTTTCAGAAGCCTATTTTATTGATTACAATATTTTAGGCCGCCGTTCAATTTTCAGTAATTTAATTTACATTAAGTATCGTTTGTTCTATAAATAATTATAAGTTTAATTTATGACTTCAGTCATGATTTTTCATACATAGGTTTAAATCCCCGTTGGTGAACTTTGATGAAACTTGCTCTGCGTATATATCCTCTACACCAAAACAGTAGCCCCTGTGCAGTGTAAGAGAGTAAAGGTGGTCCTGCTTTTGCTTCTAGAAAATTTCATTTTTTAAGATTCCATGCATAGATTTATTGAAGCGTAAGATTCATCGTACAAAATGACCTGCATTAACATGTGCGATGAGAAATTAAAAATAGAATAAAGCATTCAGATTATTTCGAAAGTAGTTTTGAAACTTGTGAGATCAACTTTGTGAAATTTAAATTATGGTTTGTGTAAATAAGAATAAAAAAAAAAAAACTTTTCAAGCTATAGTTAAACGCAACTGCAAAATTTTGTATTTGTAAGACGTTGGTCAATTTTAAGGGACGACAAAGGTTAAACCAACGATGACGAATATTCTTTTGACTTTAAGTAATTTTATATTTGTGTCTTGATCTATTTTGCTAACTGCTTATATATGTTTTTATTTATTTAATAAAAATGCACAAAGTGATAAAAAAAAAGGTCATGATAGTAATGTCCTTAAGATTGAGATATAACGCAGCCTTTCTAATTCAATTTTTTTTGTGTCGGCAAAAAATTGCCGACGCGAACCTTTATTATAGCGTTTCGCGTCGGCATTTACCCATTTTACGTCGGCAAAAAAATGTCGACGTAATTTTGTTGTGAAATTTGAATGAATGCCACGATCAAAAACGGTCGGTGTTATTATGAAGAACATAAGGTATAGAGAACATTAAAGTCGGCCCCTTTCCTTCATGCTGACACTCTTATGCTCGGCTGGTGCATTACACTGAGACTCGAACGAAAGACCATTTGGAACCATGCCACAAGTCAGTCCGATCTTCATCGTCACAGAGAATACTGCGAGAAGAGTGCGCACCCATGCAAGTTAAATATAACCAGAACATGGGAGAGGTTAGGTGTCCTGTACCTTAATACAGCTTTCGGACGAATGTTCTCGTGATGTAATACCAAAGAAAAAACATGTTGAATAAAGTTTAAAAAATCTTTTTAATTGAGGAAAGAGAAATCAAATATTTTTAGTAATAATAATCGAAAAAATTGTATATCGTATTAAAAAGAAGTCCAGAAGTTCTGTCTCCCACACGACACAGCAGGCAATAAGTCAGCCCTGCCCTCGGTTTTGTCAGAAGAAATGTTCTGCGAAGACTCTAACAATCGAGTCTCCTGTACAGTTTTGCTTCATGTTAAGCTGTGCCAGTGACAAGCATTTTCGAAGCATGCCGCCGGCGACTTCTGCGATATACAACCTAATGATCTTTGATTATTAGTATAGTAAATAATTACTTTATACAAAAGACATTTCAGGTGCGCATTATTGAAGTGCCTAAAGTGTTTTTGGTGCGTGATTGAAAACGCTGCTCCATTGTTGCAGGAGCTTGCGGAGGTGCGGGGGCGCGATCGCGCACCTCAAAAGACCAGGACTGATAGCGTTTTTATTAGACTGCTGGATCCGAATTAGTAAGAATTGAAATGGAGAATAAATGGGCTATTATAATTAAAAAGTATAATGAGTATATATTTACGATAGATTCAAGACAATTGAAGGATTCTATAAATTTTCAAAAAAAAATTTATATGCAAAGAAAAAATTTGCCTCGGCAAGATTTTGCCGACGTGAACTTGTTTTTTTTCAATTTGCCTCGGCATTTACCTCGGCATTTGCCGTGTGCCGACGTGAATTAGAAAGGCTGTAACGTTCATGATAGATCGCGTGTGATACACGGTTCACGATGATAGGTGTCCTGATTCCAGTACTGTGAACTTGTTTATGAAGAAACCTTTAACAATTTAATGGTTCTAAAATTCTTTCAGAAATATGTGTAGTTACTGATTCTAATGATGGGCTAAGTTGCTTTTGCAAACAAGTGGTCTTGTAGTGAGGTATACAAAGCCAATTTGGTATTGTAATTTCCATAGCATCAAATTGGATAAGGAAACACAGTTTGTTTTTGGATTGTGATTCACAGTTAAATCACTTCAATTTTACCTAAATAAAATGCACAGATTGTAAGGGATCATCTCCGAGATCGTTTCATTTTTGATACGATTTGAAACGATTTTCATTGTAATGGGAATCGTTTCATTATTTTTTTTACATCGTTTCATAATCGTATCATGAAACGAATTAAATGTTTCATATTTTTTTGATGAAACGATTATATAATTTACTATGAAAAATGAAACGATTTTGAAAAAAAAGTTTGAAACGATTTGATACGATTTTCAAATTATCAAATGTAATACGATGCTAAAGGTGGATGACGTTATTGAAACGAATTTTGAAATGAATTTAATTTTTTAAAAACCAATTAAACTTGTGAAATATAAACTTGTCTTTTCTTTAAGAAGTTGCCGTATTCATTCTAAAATAACCGAAAAATGTATACATAAAGCTTTAAAGTTGCCGTATTTGAATCTAATGTGACGAGAAAACATCCCTGCGAAGCTCTAAAGTTGCCAGATATCATTCTAAAATGACGAGAAAATGTCCAGCTGCGCAGCTTTAAAGTTGCCGTATATCATTCTAAAATGACGAGAAAACGTCCCTGTGAAGCTCTAAAGTTGCCGTATTTCATTCTAAAATGAAGAGAAAACGTCCCTGCGAAGCTCTAAAGTTGTCGTATTTCATTCTAAAATGACGAGAAAACGTCCCTTTTTTATCTTTAAAGGGATCCCGAGGTACTTTTACAAGTTGGACTCACCTGAAAGATTTGCATGAGAAATGCTAAATGATATATTCACTTTTTGTTAAAACTTCATGTAACTCCAGATATAGTTTTTTAAATATTTATTTTTCTTGCCGCCTTAATGGCCGCTTCGATCTTCTTGTTCGTTGAAAATTTCAGACTAGCTCCAGTCTTTTTTAATGGCACGTGACTCTGTTACGTAGTATTTCAGTAGCGCTTTAAACATTACTGACTCTCACTCGCTATTATTAATGACTTTCATAGCCAAAAATAATTAAAATACTGTTGCAACAAAGTTAAAAAAATTCAACGTACTTTCCACATCGATCTCTGTACGAATGATTTGTTTTTGTTTAAAAATAATAATTCAACATGATATTCTAGCCGTCTAAGCAATAAAACAAAAAAATAAGATATTAGCAGCAGGTGTGTGCATGATTTCTTTTATTTCAAATTTAAAAGAATTTATTTCAACAAACAGGTTGTAAAAATTACTGATCTATAACCTGTCGACCTAGGCGGGGTATGATTCTCAAGTGAGTATTGCCAACCTTGTTCTCAACAATCCTTGGGGACGAGGTTGCCTAAGTTACTCAGTAGATGGATATATTTTTTATTAAAAAATATTAAAAAATCAATAGAAAAGAATACTACTTTAATTTATCCCACGATACAGAGAGAGGCAGAATTTACTGTCTAATTAAAGTTTGTTTTTATGATATTCTTCCAATATGTAGCACAAACATCAACGTAGTCTTGTAAATTAAACTCATCATTTTTCCCTTTTGCGATAGCGCGCTAAAATAAGCAGGGTTACAAAAGCAGGACAGACATCGAAGCGCGAAAGCAGAAAAGAGAGACAGGTATCCTGTCTAACATCAACGCTGCTCTGTACCTCCATGATTAGACCTTTTAAAAGCATACTCAGTCTTGGTCATGATAAACTGATTAGGAAGTAAGTTGGACACGTGCTATTTACGAACTGAAGGTCAGGGCATCATTAAGTTGAATATTGCAGAAGTCGCCGGTGACATGCTTCGAAAATGCTTGTCACAGGCACAGTTCAATGCAAAGCAAAACTGTACAGGAGACTCAATTGTTAGAGTCTTCGCAGAACATCTCCTCTCACAAAACCGAGGGCAGGGCTGACTTATTGCCTGCTGTGTCGTGTGGGAGACAGAACTTCTGGACTTCTTTTTAATACGATATACATTTTTTTCGATTATTATTACTAAACATATTTGATTTCTCTTTCCCCTTGTAAAAAGATTTTTTAAACTTTATTGAACATGTTTTTTCTTTGGTATTATTACATCACAAGAACATTCGTCCGAAAGCTGTATTAAGGTACAGGACACCTAACCTCTCCCATGTTCTGGTTATATTTAACTTGCATGGGTGCGCACTCTTCTCGCAGTATTCTCTGTGACGATGAAGGTTGGACTGACTTGTGGCATGGTTCCAAATGGTCTTCCGTCTTTCGTTCGAGTCTCAGTGTAATGCACCAGCCGAGCATAAGAGTGTCAGCATGAAGGAAAGGGGCCGACTTTAATGTTCTCTATACCTTACGTTCTTCATAATAACACCATTCATTTAAATTTCACAACAAAATTACGTCGGCAAAAACTCCGCGCTGCCGCTCTCCTGAATGTAATAATTGCAGTTTGTTGTTCGTGCATTGCCGTAGGAGGCAACTGAACTATGCTGTGGAAAAACAAATACTTTTTTCCGTTGTTATATCTTCGGCTATTTTTTACACGTCTGATCCCACAAGGCCTAGGGACTTTTTATGTGTGGTTTTACCACGTCAAATTATTGCCGACGCGGGGGAGGGGGAGGGGTGATGCAGCCCCCTCTCCCTTCCCCCTTTAACTTTTTCTATAAATTTTTATGGGCTTATAATCACACCTTGATATTTTGTTATTTATATTTGCCTTCCAAAATATATCCTTTTGAAATAAAAACCATACACAAATGTGTGACATGTTGAATGATCAGTAACTTTCACAACCTGCGTCTCAAATAACAGTCCTTTGAAATAAAAATCATGCACATTTTATTTTTCGTTTGATTGCTCAGCTATGTGAGAACATATGCAGAATTATTTCTATTTGTTTTAAAAAAATAATCGTTCGTAAAGAACTTTATGCAGAATTATTTCAATTTTTTTTAAAAAAAATAATTGTTCGTAGAGAGCTTTCGTTTCACTTTGTCGCGCAAAGGTATATGTTCTGGCTATGCAGACAGTAATAATTAAAGCGCTACCGAAATAATACGTAACAGGGTCACGTGCCACTAAAAAAGACTGGAGCTAGAATGAAAATTTTTAACGAAGAAGAAGGTCGAAGATAACCAAGATGGCGGTCGAGCGACAAGAAAAATAAATATTTGAAAAGCTATATGGAGTTACATGAAGTTTTAACAAAAAGTGAATATGTCATTTAGCATTTCTCATGCAAATCTTTCGGGTGAGTCCAACTTGTAAAAGTACCTCGGGATCCCTTTAACTTATATTGTTTTAGTTATTTTTTAACTTGTTTCTCCAAAAGACGATTATAAATATATAAAGCTTAAATTATAAAATCAAAAAAACGCTACTGAACGGAACATATAGATATTCGCCGTATTCCTTTAACAAATGACATAACACACATTTAAAATTTAATCTAAAAAAACTCCATACTTATGACCTTACTTCACTTAGGTGCTTTATTTTTTTCTCTCAATAACGATTTCCTTACTCTCAAGATCAATTTTTCTTTTGTGTTGAATGTTATTCCAATCTATTTATATCTTTGCAATCACATTGAGCATATTGAAATGATTTGCTTCTGGTAATGGAGCAGTATGACAGGTACCATTTTTAGGTGTTATTGGCATGTATATATTTCAAAATCTAGTGCCCAGGACTAAATTGATAAATGCTGTTAAAATCAGTAAAAAATTTTAAAATTAAGTTTGAATGATTTTCTTTTCTTTTTTTATATTCTCCTCATTGCTGCAATTCATTTTATTATGCACACTGTGATTGCCGAGATATAAATAGATAACAAAATTCTATAAACGTTAGAAATATTATTCCATGCGTCGTTGTTACAGACAATCTGCGATAATTATTTTGTTCGTTTTATGTCGAGAAAACTTAGATTTACATAAAAAGAAACATTCTGGATGTCATTGTAGTGCGTTTCGAATAAGTTTATGAAATAAAAAAGGAGCTACATATTGAAAAAAACTTTAGTAATAAAGTAGATGAATTAAAAAAATAAGCAAATCTAATATTTTTTATATACGCGATTTTTTACGATGTAGAAATTAACCTACGTGACAGCGCGTAGGTTTTATTGAGAGACCATTATTAGATTAATAATTTTTTTTATTCTTTTATGTAAAAAGAATGTAAAACAAACACCTTGAAATGATTTTGAAACGATTTTGAAACGATCTAAAATAAATATACTGAAACGATCATAATGATACGATTTTGAAACGAATTATGGTATGTGAAACGATTTCAAGTAAATATAATAAAACAATCTTGAAACGATTAGGAAATGATTATGAAACGATTTTAGTTTTTAATGAAATGATTTACAAAATGGTGAAACGATTTCCATACGATTTGAAACGATTTCAAAATATTAAACATTACTTTAAAATCGTTTCAAATTCGTATCACATGCTATGCTAATTAAAAAATGAAACGATATGAAACGATTTTTTTTGAAACGATCTTGGAGACGATCCCTAATGAATTACAATGTGATTAAAGCTTCATAATAAAGTTTTAACTATTTTATAATATTTGGGCCGCATAAAAAATGTTTTTAAAAATATGTGGTCTTTGCTGTGTAAGAAAGTTTTTTAACAATTGTATTTCTAACTGTTGCAATGTTCAGGCTGTATTTTTTACCTATTTTACAATGACATAATCCAGCCTTTCTAGTTTTCTTTTACGTCATCGAAGAATTGCTGATGCAAAATTCTATTCGACACATTGGCATTTTCAGTGGTAAGTTTTGCCAACATGAATTAGATATGCTTAAATTCTTCATCCTTATACCTTTAAAGTTCTTAATTCTCTCAGATCACTCTTAATATTTAATTCAAACCATGTATATAGTTTTCTGTTTTAGAAAAAAAACATTAAAATGGAAGCATGTGGTTTTCCTATGATTTTCCAACCACTCTTATAAATGGCTTTAAAACGGTGCATATTAGCAGTAATCACTTTCCTTTTTTTGCTCTCAACACATCATGTGGTTTGTTCCACTCATGGAAACTCATCAGCTAAAGGTGAAGGGATTGTGATATTCAAATTTGAGTTTGATCATGTCGCAACACCATTTATTGTCTGTTTTTGGGTTTTGTTGGCAAGTTTAATGAAAATAGGTAAGAAAAGTTTGTTAATTTTGTAGTTAAATGTATCTTGTTAGAACGTATTAGCATTACCACTGACAAAAGTGAATTTTTTATAAGAGTAGATTTGAAAAAATAAGGAAAAAATATGTGGAGATCTTTTTGTGAGAAATTGGGCTTTTAAAGACACCCTAAATTTTACTAATTTGATTTGCACAAAAAGATTATTCTATGTCTTTGTGAGGTAGGCCCCTGCCACTATCTATCCTGCGCCAGTTTTCCAAGTTCAAAAAGTGTTGCATTGAAAGAACCTGATAGTTTGCATATGTGATGCTCTCTAGGAAAATCGACCGCTTCTATTTTTAATTCGTATTTTTAAAACAATAGAATTCCGTATTTCGTATTTTTAAAAATACGAATTGCGTATTTAAAAATACGCATATTTTTTTAAAACCGTATTTCGTATTTTCAAAAAATACGGAATTCGTATTTAAAAATACGCGTATTTTTTAATACGGATTTCGTATTTTTGAAAATACGAAATACGAAATTCGTATCAAAAAATACGTATTTCTAAAAATACGCATTTCTAAAAATACGCTGTGATTTAAAATTCGAAAACATAAAAAAAGTAAGGGATCGTCTCCGAGATCTTTTCATTTTTGAATTGAAACGATTTTCATTATATAGGAATCGTTTCATTATTTTTTTTACATCGTCTCATAATCGTATTATGAAACGAATTAAATGTTTTAATTTTTTATCACGAAACGATTATATAATTTAATACAAAAAATGAAACGAGAAAACATCTCTGCGAAGCTCTAAAGTTGCCGTATTTCATTCTAAAATGACGAGAAAACGTCCCTGCGAAGCTCTAAAGTTGCCGTATTTCGTTATAAAATAACGAGAAAATGTGCCTGCGAAGCTCTACAGTTGCCGTATTTCGTTCTAAAATGACAAGAAAACGTCCCTGCAAAGCTCTATCTCTGCGAAGCTCTACAGTTGCCGTATTTCGTTCTAAAATGACAAAAAAATGTGCCTGCAAAGCTCTACAGTTGCCGTATTTCGTTCTAAAATGACGAGAAAACGTCTCTGCGAAGCTATAAAGTTGCCGTATTTCCTTCTAAAATGACGAGAAAACGTCCCTGCGAAGCTTTAAAGTTGCCGTATTTCATTCTAAAATGACGAGAAAACTTTCCTGTGAAGCTTTAAAGTTGCCGTATTTCATTCTAAAATGTTGAGAAAATTTTCCTGTGAAGCTTTAAAGTTGCCGTATATCATTCTAAAATGACGAGAAAACGTCCCTGTGAAATCATTGAGCCAATTTAAAACCTATTAAAAACAAACTTCTAAAATTGAGTAATTTTTCTATTCAGTTTATTCAACCACTCACTTGATATACTAATAGTTTTAAAAATACGAAATTCTATTTTTAAAAATAGAATTTCGTAGGTTCTATCTTTAAAAATAGAATTTCGTATTTTCTATTTTTAAAAAATACGAAATACGAATTTCGTATTTTTAAAAATAGAATTGCGTATTTTTAAAAATACGAAAATTCGTATTTCGTATTTTTAAAAATACGCGTATTTTAAAATACGAAATCCGTATTTTTTAATACGAAATTTCCGTATTTAGTATTTTTTAATACGAAAAGAGAAGTGGTCGATTTTCCTAGAGAGCATCACATATTTAAGTTTATGGCGTGCGATATACCACAAGCCACTATTTTTGCTCATGGCCAGGCGAAGGGTTTTTCAATAAAAACAACAGGCCTTATGGCCTGAAGGTCAGCGCCCAATGAAAGGTGGATAATTTTTAAGGTGTTTTACGATATGATATCGTAAGAAGGATGACGCACAAATCGGAAAATTTATGCTGAAATGTGAAGAGACGCTTTTAGATCTGCCCGCCCTAAACATGGTGAAAGTTCATCAATAAATGTTTTTATGTTTTTGTTATGATGAATATATTTTAGCTAAAAACGTTGTTTTTATTGTCTCTTTCTCGGAATTTATTTCTAAGCTTTTTGAAGTTTGTTTTAGTACTTTCAGCATTTTTCGCGACTTAGCATACTTATTTCAACGCATTCACCTTCAAGCATAATATTCATTGGAAGTTCATCCACATCAAGGAAATCGGACCCATGATTGAGATTTACATACAGGTGGTTTTCATGTGTTAAAATATAATCAAGATCCCAATAAGCCCAGTACCATGCATTTTTAACTGTAGAATAGCATATGGACAATAATGCATTGCACATGCACTGCATGCCAGCAGTATCAGAGAATCGCGCATCGCCTTGGTGAAAGGACTTGGTAGCATTTTGGTACAAATCTTATAAGAAAATCACAATAAAGTTATTGTAAATAATTATATTTATTTAAAATCGCAGGATTGATATTACAGCCCTTTCAAGAAAATAAAACTGTAGGCGTAAACTTCCTTCTTTTTAGATGAGTGTGGTACAGGTAAAATATGTTTAAAAACAATGGTAAATGAGACGTCTCTTATCTTTTTCATGTAATCTAACTTGAATATAGAGGAGACTCTAGCTGGTATCGTTGTGGTTTTCACGTTCTCATGTTTTACACAAAAAATAGCATGTAAAAATCATATTCAACAAATCATTTTCAACAACATTTATTCTTTTTAAGGGAAAATAAAAACTAGTTTTATTCGAATTAATCACACAATCAGATTCAATCAATTCAGTTGTTTACAGATCATTTCAAGAAACAAACGTGAGGCGCTTTAAACGATCTGGAAACAATATTGTATTATATTTAATTATTCTTGATTATTTCTTTACTATTTTAAAACGAATCCAGAAACAAAATTTAAAACAAATTTTGATATAAATTCTTAAACTATTTTGTCCTCCCACAGCAATTAAAAAACAATGAAAAACGTGATCATGAAACTATTAGACATTCCTTTCTCACTTCGGCAGATATCACAAAAATTCTAAATTGCGTATATGTAGTTTTGAAACCAACCGTTGGAGACTTTTTTTGATCCCAGTGACGTTTTTGCTTCGTACAATCCTATTTTTGTGGTTTTCAAAACAAACTATGGCAACTTTTTTTTTCTACAACCCTTGTCTTAATATTTTTTTAAAAATCTGCAACAATGTTTTGATTTTTTACAATCCCATTTTGATGGTTTGTGAACGAACTACGATGAAGCATGTTTAGCTTAGCATAGCATATATATCTTTAGAAATCAAAAACGTGTTATAAACATGATAAGGATAACGTGCTGTGTTGGTAGCGGTTTTAAAATGATAAAAACTGAAACGAATTTAACAAAGTGTTGAAATGAATTGGTGTTGCTATTTGGAATATGGAAAAGAATGCAAAACGATTGGGAAATGAAGTTCAAACGACTGTTATGACATCAAAACATTTTTTCAGACACATGGAAATGAAGTGAAAATGATATTTTTTTAAAAAAAACTATTCTAGAATCGTTTCAAATTCATATAGAGACTGATTTAAAAAAATATAGACAAATTGAAATACATATTTTTTAAACAATCATGGAGACGACCCCCTGTATATAAATTTGTTCTGTCTGTTTGCAACATTGAGCCATTACATTAATCCAAATTTTAAAAAGAAGTTGGATTTTTAGGGATTTATTATACTGCCTTAATTTTAATTTTTATTATAAATATATACATTGTGATGTTTAATTACCATAAATACGGTAATTTATAACCCACTCTCCTATTAATGCCCCTCCCTCCAATAAACACCCCCCCCCCCTCCTTATTTGATAGTAAAATGTGATTTTAATGAAAATCTGTTGACTGATATCATGAAAAAACATATTTTGAAATATTCACCTGTCGGCAAAACCTGAGGAATTTCCCCATGTTACCAACAACCAAGACTAGATAAAATCTTAAACTTTGAATTCCTTTTTGTACTAGGATTTCACTATTCTGAAAGGATATCGTCCACTGTCCCGGAATCCTGGTTTGTTTTTTATTTTATGTTCAAATTTAGTTTTCAATATTTTATTCAATATTTTCTATATGTTTTGTTTTAATTATTTTAGTATGCTGATCTTACTTGGAGTACCCATTGGTTTTATTTTAAGGTAAGTTTTTCTTGTACTAATTGTTGATAAAAGTATTCTGCTGAGAATCAGAGCAACTTCTTTTATCTATTGTGTGAATGCTTGTCCGTCATGGTCAACAAATTTGATCTACAATGTAATGAATCTAGACACGTGACAAATCATCCCAGCTGTCATTTAACTGGAAAGTTTAAATGTGTGGATTCAAATCCCACCCACGAGAATGTAGTTAACGTTTCAGAGGAAGCGCATCTTTTCTGTTTAGCATTTTTTATTTTAATTTGCATTTTTAATCCAAGAAAAATCTTGTATTACATGTATTCAATGCTATATGTTTTTTCATAATTTTAGAGCAGCCAAAGAAAATGCTGACATACTTCTTACATCAGATTTGTTTTTCTACTATTTGCTTCCCCCGTAAGTTTTTTTTGAGTAAATTTGTTCTTAGTTTGGTGATCTTTTTATTAACTTAAACCAGCTATTCAGTCCAATAAAACTTTTAGTTTTTTTTTAAAAACAACAACTTAGCCAGTCTAGAAAAACCTGGAGTAAGGTACATTACCAATAATTATTATTATTATTATTATTGAAATTATTTACCCAGGATAGCCTCTTCAGTTCCTTTTGGTACTGCTTTCCAAGGGGGTCCTGCGAAGGGGGTCCTAGTGCATTTAAAGCTCCCATTTGAGCTACGAAAGTCGTGCAAGCACAGCAATCGCTCAACTAGACAACCGCCTAAGATATCAATCCTATTCTCATGCTGAGCGCTAAGCAGAAAGGAAAGATTCACACTTTTATAGTCTCTGGCATGACTCGGCCGGGTTTGAACCCAAGACCTCCCGCACTGGAAGCGAACGCTCTACCATAAGGCTACCAGTCGGTAACTCTTGAAAGTAGACCCTAGAGCTTTATGGGCTTACTTACAATTAATTAGATAAGGGGTTCAAAAGTTGCAGATCCCTTTAAGATGCCTTAAATCCTAAAAACGTGGAAAAGTTTGAAATAGTGTTTAGCCTAAAAGTTAATTTTGATTTATAATTTTACACTTGTCCTGCGTAATATGTACGTTATTAAATACATCAAATATTAATTCAATTTCTTTGCATAACTAAGATCTCTGAGGATAGGCTTAATAAAAACAACTTTTACAATGTGGTTATATCTAAGCCCTCCAATGTAACCTTAATGTCAGATGAAAGAGTAACATTCTTTTAAACTTTAAGTCTTCGCACAAACCTGTTCTAATTTTTAATTCTTGGTTTAATACTTTGAGCATAATGTTCCGCTACAAGTAAATCATTTTTGAAATGCTGAATATTGTTAAAATTTTAAAAATGCTACTGCACTTTATTAAGATAGCATTCACAACAAAACAAAAATTATATCCCCACCACGTGTTACCCTAATTCATGAAATTTTCCAGCAAAACTCATTTTTGTGCGAAGATGCTGTGAACAATCTGTTGTATAAAAATTTAATACACATGGAATATTTCTTTTTTAAATGTTAGATCGCAAAAACTAAAAAAAAAGAATAATCACAGTTGTTAGTGTTGGTTAAAGCTTTTAAGCACCAATCCAGCTGTGCAAAAAACTCATGTATATAAAAACAACAATTAGAATCAACGTTTTAAAATTATGTGCACATTTAGGTGTAATTTTATTCATGAATGTATTCTTGTATTTACTGTGCACCCTGTGTGCTTAAAAACTAATTGTGCGAAAAAAGGTGTGCTAAATTAAAACTTGCAGAAACCTTAAAGGGGCAACAAACCTGCTGTTGATTTTCGACTTTAGTGATTTACACGAAGGTTGAGCTAATTGCGGTGGAAAGGTTTATGATCACTGAGGACAAAAACAACATTCTAAATCATCTTAAATATCATCTTGGTCAACCAAACATAACTAAAAATGACAGAAAAGTTCCTTACATTATATTGAATATTCATAATTTATTTTATATAAGCACTTACCTTGCTTTTAACTCAAGTTTTCTGATAAAATAAACTTCAAACTTTTTGAACTAGCTAGCTATATCCTTCAAAAGTTTGCATAGAAAAATACAAGTTTATTGCACATAAAGCCAGTCGAAGCAACAACAATGACTTTAAAATCTTTTTAGAGGTATTAATTACCCTCTTAGCAGAATAGCATTTTTTAACAAATACAGCTCCTCGTGTTGCCTCTGTTTCTTTGTCAAAAAAAACTTTCGATTTACTGATATTTGATATATTTTACACACTGTAGCTTATTTTACCGCCAAAAAGAATACTGAAGGAAAATTTTTCTTTCTTAAGAAAATAATAAAAAAAGGTAGCAAATTCATCATAAAAAAGTAATTATTCATAAACAGGTTGTCTAGACGTCTATGTGGTTCTAAAGTGTGTATAACTTCGCCATCTATATCACAGTTAATTTTTTGGGTGCCTTAATTAGAACATGAAACCTAATTTAGGACCTGAAAATAATTTAGTGGGTACTATAATTTAAATCAGCAAAATCATTACCTTTTCAATTGCTTTATAAATATTTTGTGTTAGTTGTTGTACCTAAAATTGTTGTACTTACGTTTTATTAAAAAAATGTGTATGAGATATGCTCCTGACACTCAACTCATAAGTGATGTACAACTAGAGAACTTATGCTGTTTTGTTTAGAATCATTCTTGATGCTGGTTATTTTATGCCATCTAGAGTGTTCTATTTAAATATTGGTACCATACTTCTTTATGCTGTTTTGGTGAGTATAAAAAGTTAAGACAAAATTTAGTTTGGTGAAACAAACATTTAAACAAACATTGAGAAACACAGCACTCCTAAATTTTGCCATACTTTCTTCTTTTTTCATATATTTCCATATAAGCCATAACCAAGCTGTATGGGATTAAATAAAAAGAATTTGAACATTATTTATCTTCAATGTTTCAAAAGAAATTACCCTGAATTAATGATTAAAGCACCCAGTGTTCAAGCAACCTGTCTTAATCAACACCTATATTTAGGCATTTGAACGTAAAAACTAGTGCTTAAATAACCATCCGAGTTCGGAGGAAAGTTAACGTTTTTTAAAAACATAAACATTTGAATGTTCAAATGGAACATCAACACATGGAAAAGCAAAAAAATATTTTTCTTAGCTTTTTCTTAACATTGTTAAATTACCTTAAAATGTCAAAATACATTTTATTAAAAAAGAACAACATTAAAAAGCTAGCTAGTTTTCACTTGAAACTGATATGTGACTAAGGTAAGTGGGAAGGGCAAGCATAATATAAAAGGCTAAATAAATAAATATATTATTTAAAGTTGTAGGAAATGTTACTGCAAGATTAATGATTACTTGAGTAGTGTTTGGAAACCTGGAATTTAGGCTAAAAAAATTAATTTTTAAATGTCAAAATCATGGAAATTTTAAGACAACTTAATATTCAGGAAGTCTTTTGGTTAAAAATAGAAACACTGAAACACTTTGTATGCATATTGCATTTGTTTTCCAGGGCACCATATTCAACACCTTTGCCGTAGGTATGAACTTCATTTCTTTTCTTGTTAATACAGTTGTAGATAGAACTTTATCTATCAGATACTATTCCAGAAGTCTATCATGTGTGATATTTATCACATCTCAAAAAAATGACCTAAGTGGCATACAGTAGATTTTCTAATAAAAACTCCTATCACTTATCTTAAATCTGTTGTTAAGTTTTTCATGTACTGTGTTTTATAACTGGTCATGTAATACTTTCCGCAGTAGCTTTACAGCTTAATATTTCAAATCCTCTAAAGCTAATATTGTTCCTGTTAACATTCTGTAGGTGTTACTATTCTACCAGTTCCATTCTTTTTTTTAGGTGTCTCTTTATATGCAACTCGTAATGTATGTAACATGGATCTCTCGTTATTACAAGCACTGTTATTTGGATCTCTTATATCTGCTGTTGACCCCGTAGCTGTAAGTATAGTATTCACATAATTTATCTTAAAGGGAAGCTATTTTTAAGTTCTGTGCTTTTGGGGGAAGGGGATTGTTTGATTTCCAATTTCTGTCTATCCAGCACTTTGTAAAACTTAATAAAACAGACCTACTATACTTTTTTTGTCTCAATGAATTAGTCTGTTTTTAAAACAGATTTCTAACTCTATATACATCATGTTGTGTTGTTTAACATGTGTTGCTCTAAAAAAAATTATCAAGAGGATGATTTTGTACTCATTCTCCATATTCTAGATTTACTACAAATTGAAAATGTGACCAAAGATTGCACAAATTAATTAATTTGTCATCTAAGGTGGATGTAGTAAAGTTCACAAATTGGACCCTCTTTCCACACGATGTGTGTGTATTTGTTACAAGCCGTTGCCCTTCTATTTAAGATTTTTACTTTCTACTTTATGTTCACTAATCTAATTAAATATTTTCTTTAATCAATATACCTAATCTTAAGATTTAAGAAACGTCCTCAGATGAGCCTGGAAAATCTTGCAATAATTTTTTTACAACTTTAGTGGTTTTTATTTCATTTTCATTTCATTTTTGTTTCAGGTTTTGGCTGTTTTTGAAGAAGTTCATGTTCATGAAGTACTTTACATGTTAGTGTTTGGTGAATCAGTTTTGAATGGTAAGGTTATATTTTTGGCAAAAATGTTTTAATTGCTAGATGTAAAAAATGCATGAACCACTGAGCAGTATGATGCACACAACGTGTTCCAAGTGGAAGCAAAAAACATTTTCCTTATACAGTCAAACCTGCCTTTCCACTCACCTATATAAGACAGCAGCCTCTCTACTGCAGCCATTTTGATTCACGTGCAATTCTTATTACAAATGATATTGTGCAATGCTATTGTTAGCTCCCCAATTAATTTTTAAAACACAAAATAAAAACTAGCTTTATATGATGACCAGTTTTTTAATGCAAATTTTTATGTAAAGGCATTTATTTTTATCAAACAGCCTTTGTTGACCAGTGTAATCAGAATCTTTTAAGTACAAAAGGCCCTTAAAGTACTTTAGCATCCCTAGAATCTATAAATGGTTAGCTGCCAGAAGATTTTGTACCTTGAGGTCATGCACATGTAACTCATTGTCCTGAAAATATATCTGTGTGTTCTGGAAATGCCATTCTACATGATGTTTATTAATGCCTTTTTTTATTTTTGAAATTTAGATGCTGCGTCTGTGGTACTTTACAGAACCTTTGAAAGTTTAGAACAAAGTTCTGTTGATGCAAAGCAGGTAATTTTAAATATAGAAATTTTTTTAACAAAATGAACATTTTAAACCGATGATAACAGAACTAAACATACCCTTTACCCCTATTCATGCTGGGGTGGGGGCTGTTTAACTTCTTTCCATAGCTTTTATGTGCTTTTAGTTACACCTTTCCATTGTGTTACTTGTTCTAACTTTTATTTTGCTTTAATTTTTTTTGGAAAATGTGCCAAAGTGGCCATGGCAACCATTTTTTTGAGTTGAATGAAATCTATCAAAAAAAGCCAAGTTTAGCCAAAATGATGTCATGATTTAATCCTAAAATTATTTTAATCAATTTTTCACTTTTGCAGATTGGTTTGGCTATTGCATCGTTTTTCGTTGTGTCAATTGGTGGAACAATAATTGGTATTGTGTTTGCACTGGTGACAAGTTTTATTACAAAATATACAGAACACGTTCGAGGTATGCATGTATTTTAAGTCTGTGCGTCCTAATATAAAAACATTTTAAATATTGTTGAGAGAGAATTGAGAAAAAGATGGCTTACGATGGCTAGAATTGATAATAAAAAAATTATTTTTCTTCTTACTGTTATTTACACAGCATGGACAATCTAATAAAATCAATTAAAAAATATAAAGTAAGTCTAAAAATTACTAATTAAAGATTATTATCAATAAAAAAGTAATGGTAAGACACTAAAATCTTTTTTGCTAGACAGATCTTAGAGACACAAAAATCAAAGGAAAGACACTAGACAACCCTCTGCGCATGTTTAGAAGTTAAGAACATCTCTGAGCTTAAACTAAAAATATGGTTTTATTAAAAAAAATTTTATAAACCAACAGATGAGTATAAAATATGTTTTCTTTAGTGATTGAACCAGTGTTCGTATTCCTGATGGCATACATGTCTTATTTATCAGCAGAAATCTTTCATTTTTCTGGGATTATGAGGTATTGTATTTAATTTATATTATTTACTATATTAATTATTTATATCAATTTATTTACTATATTAAATACCAATAATATCAATGTGTGTAGCACTACCTGAAATAGTATTTTTTTAAAACTTGAACTCCTGCTCCTCCACCGGTTAACAAATTTCACCTCAAAACTTTTTTTGTATATTGGTGAGTATTGGTAACGTTAAAACTAGTTGTTAGTCCATGGAATTGTACCCTGAAGTTTACCTGTCAGAACAAAATGGATAAATATAAACGGACAGACAGACAACAGTTATTATTAGAGAGACTAGCCGGAAGACCCGGTGTTGAAACACTGCGCTATGCTAAAATTAACTGTGACCCTCTGTTAAACAACAGGTTGAGCGATTGAGAGCAGGTAAAACATATGACACATCTAGGTGTGGATTTTAGTACAGTTATACTGTGTGTCGCAAGTGGAACACTTACAGCGATGAAGCCTTTTGGATGTAATGCGTTTTTTTAAAAATTCTCAGAACTGGATAAAAAATTTGGCCTGAAACAGAGAACATGTAATATTTAGATCCTATCTGACTTGTTTTAATCACAGGAATTGCTTTCGTTTTCTGCATTCTGCATATGTTTTATTTTAATAAGCGAATGTTTTGTTTTTAATTTTTATTTAGCATCTTGTTTTGTGGTATCGTTATGAAGCCCTATGTTGAATCAAATGTTTCAAGAAAATCGCATACAACTATAAAATATTTTCTAAAGTTGTTAAGGTGTGTATGCACTATAAATTTATTAATTTGGTTGGTGAAAGGAGCAAAAAATCTTTGATATAAAAACATTCCTTTTATAAATAAGACCCCAAATAGTTAATTTTTAAGAGTTAATAATTTCTTACTTTTAATGTTTCAGTTCCTCATGTGAAGCAATTATTTTCATGTTTCTTGGTGCATCACTGGTGTTTGGCAGTCATAAATTTAACCTTGGTTTTGTGTGTTTCACTCTTATCTTTATCACTATCTATCGTGCTATTGGTAAGAATTTTGAAGATTTTTTTGTTATTATTTTACTGGTACCAATAAGTGTATATTTAGGGAGATTGCTGTACAATAAAAACTTTGCCTTATAGAAGTAAAATAATCCTATTCTTATGCTGGCTACCAAGCAGAAGCTTTTATTTGTAAATGTTTTTTACACGACTATCACATGGGATCCCCAAGTCTAAACTAGGCTAAAAACAAAAAAACTGCTATTTTTGTCTCAATTTTATTTTATTTTAAATTACATCAAGCTAAAATATTTCATTATTGAATTATACACACAAGACGTTTTTGATTAAAAGAACATTCATTGTTGGTTCGAAGTAGTTCATTTTGCAAGGCCCTAAGTCATTGGTTAGATGTACCCGAATTTAAACTCACTTGTTAGATTTTTTAAGGTTTTGAAAAATATGCCAAAATAAATTAGCCTGAGTGAATTTCACTTTACCTATGGAGAAGTATGTATGTTTTCCTACTTTATATATTACCAGAAGTGAAAAAAAAGATGGGTATTGTACCTAAATTTTTGCTATTTTTAACGCCAGCATGAGATTTCACTTTGGTTGTTTCGACCAAAGTGAACTGACATCAGTGTATCACTAGAGTGTGTATCCACTTATAGAAGATTTATAAGAGACTGAAGTTAGTTCATTTTGGCAAATAAATTTCACGCCACATGTGTTTTACTTGAACTTGACTTGACTCTTAAAGGTAATTTTACTGCAAAGAAAGATGATTATTGTAGTAGCAACTCCAGGTAACAAATCCTGTATAAAAAGCAATGGTGTCCCCAACGTTTGAGTATCCTACCTGTCTAGAAAGTCCCTATAATCAAAGTTCCTATTGCCACTAAAATCTAAATGATGCTTAGCATTGATGGAAAATTTCAATTTTTTTTACGTAAATAAATTAGCAAAAAGACGAATGTGTTTCCTTTCATCTTTATAACTTCATGTTTCGACATGTTTATGTCATCTTCAGTTTAATAAGTTTACAAGTTCGTTAATGCTAATGCTAATCTATATACACAAATGTGTATATAGATTACCATTACAATAGTAATTACATACAAAGGTTTCTAAATATATAAGTTATAACAATAGAAAACGTGTAATTTGAACACACCTACAAATGCAGGATGCATATAAATATGTGAGAATATTTTGATAAAATTATTTTTGTGTTATAGGTGTGACCATACTAACTGGAATTGCAAATCGTTGTGGTCGTCTTACCAAAGTAAAGAAAGTAGAACAATTCATTATGGTATGTGTGATTACAAAAACAAAAACAAAAATAGAATACATGGACAAATAAGGTTGTCACCGAAAACCAATGGGTTGGTAAAAATCTTCGCAATGAACGATAACTCTTCCAGTTTTATAAAAAAAAAAGAAAAGCTTTTGTATAAATTATTATAAAACTTTGATATGAACTTTAAACTCTGCAATACTTTACTATAAATCCTCCACTATTCCTCTTCCATAGTAAAGGTAAAGTACATTAAGGTTTAATCTGGAGGTAACAGGACTATCAATAAGAAGAAGCACCAGGCCTATCAACGAGAGAAAAGCACCTGCGCGATAAATCATGCGCCTTAAGCTTTGATGATTTTGTTTGCACAAGCAATCCCAAAATATAAATGCTATGGAAAAAACGAAGGAAAAAGATTCCTTTGCCCCTGTACACTGCACATGGGCTTTATGTTTTAGCGTGGGGAACAAGCCTGGTACAAGTTCCAGCAATGCTGACAACCTGGGAATTTCAACCCAGGTAAAAAAAGTCGAGTCATTAATTAAAATTTGTGACTACTTGTGGAACAAACAAAATTTATATGTAATTAAGGAATTTAAACTATGGCTAATAATGACAACGCTAAAAATGAATCGTAAAAATCATTACTTAAAATAATATTCTGTTATTGTTAAAGATTTTTTTTATCTTTTACTTATTTTATTTTTCTCCAAAAGACGACTAGCGCTTCTAATAATGTTTTCAAGCCAGACGATTGTAAGATCCTAAATTTTAAAATCTTGACGATTATGCTTTCCTGAGAAACGTAATTATCACAAACCCTGAAAATAATAATCATTTTTGTTCTATTGTGAAGAAATTAAACAACAAAAGCCTATTTAACGCCAACCTGTACATCCTAGCTAATTTACCAACTACTGAGCCAGATAAAGAATTACATAGACTCTAGATTTCATTAACACAGCCCCTTTGTAGTTGGTAACCACGGTTTATAGCTGATATCTAGCCATGCAATCCTTCACTGGTGTGGAGTTGAACGCCGATGACGCTCGGATAAAAAAATATGCATAATTGCACTTACAAGCAGAACAGGCAATATATCGTTGGCATTATTCCATTTGAAATTATTTTTTAATTTTAAAACTAAAGTATGTTCCATGTTATTAGAAAAACAAATTCAAAGTATTTAGTTCGGAAATCAAAATCGCTCAGCTAGCCAAACATTTTGTGGAACTGGGGAAGCAGTTAAGGTGATGGTATACATTTATTGCATCAAGAAATCGATATTTTTTTTTATTAGCTATTTATACTAAAGAAACGACGATCTTTCCAATGGTGAAACTATTTTTATTTTTTTCGAAAGGGAATATTGACTTTATCCAAATAACTAACTTTTCCTTTCCGATCGGTCTTTATGTTTTTAACACTTATCATCCTCTAGTGTTCCCAGTCTCAATGGACTATGACGTCCCAATTCGTTTTCCTTGGCTCCGTGACTTTAGAAGTGTTGTAATGATGGCGGCACAGAGGACAGACGTGCTTTTCATTGCTCTTGTATTTTGTTTTTATACTTGTGGTATTGGCTTTAAAAATAATGGATACAGAAATGTTGATTTTACATTTACTGGAATCATGGAAAGAAAGTAACAGTTTAGTCGTATATCTACTAAATACTGATCATGGAAAGATGAACACGAAACTTCCACAAATGCCACGTAACGTTTTTTTATTTCTGTTGCTTTTATTATGTGGAGATATTGAAAGTTGTCCTGGGCCAGAGAGACTAGAAGATTTCGTGAAACTAGGTGTAACAAAGATATTCCATCAGAATGTGCGAAATCTTAACCAAAATAAACTTCATATCACAAGTTTATTAAATTCAGTTGTAAACATCGATATTCTAGGTCTCACAGAAACCCACCTCTCAGACGAACCGGCCGACATTTTCGAAATCTTGGGGTATAATTTTCTGAACAGAAACCGTCGTACTGGCAAATGTGGTGGAGTTGGTATGTATGTTAAAAATTCAGTTAGCTTCGAAAGAAGGGAAGATTTGGAAAACACCAGGTTAGAATGTATTTGGATTGAAGTGCAATGTAAATCTGCTAAAAACTTCCTTATTTGTTGTATATATCGACCCCCGTATGGTTCTCGCTATCTTCCGAAAGATTTTAATGATCTATTTAGTGAAATGATATCATTAGCAATTGAGGATAATAAAGAGATAATTGTCTTGGGAGACTTGAATGTCAACTATCTAAATAAAGACGACAATAAAGAGTTTAAACAGCTTTTAACTCTCCTAGGTTTTAAGCAAGTGATAAAATCTGCAACTAGAGTATGTGATACAACAGAAACATTGATTGATATAATAGCCACAAACAAATCTGAGAATATTAGATCAAGTGACATTTTCCCGACATCCTTCAGTGATCATGATTTTGGTTGGCTGTGTGCGTAAATTGAATCACGTAAAATTCAAACCTAAAGAGATCCGTTGTCGAGACTACTCTAATTATAATCACAATACAATGAACGCTGAACTCCAAAATTCTGATTGGCAAAATGTCTATAATTCAAAAAATGTTAACACGGCCTGGCAATATTTCAATCAAACAGTTTCCACAGTATTTAACAAACATGCTCCCTTTATTATGAAGCGCGTAAAAGTCGAAACCTGCACCTTGGCTAACACCTGAAATTAAAGCTGCAATGAATGAAAGGATAAATTATTAAGAAAATCCCGCAGAACAAAATCTGAATTTGATCGAAGAGCGTACCAAAACAAAAGAAATCGCGTAAATATCCTGCTTCAGACCTCCAAATGTAGCTATAGCAAGAACTTGCTTGAACAAAACGCTAATGATCCCGAAAACCTTTGGAAAACTTTAAAATCGATTTATCCATCCAGCTCATCAGAAAATGTAACTTGCAAAACGTTTGACATTGGCGGAGAGAAATGTAAAGATAGCAACAATAGTTCAATCGATAAAGTCAAAGTCGTGGCTTTTATGTGATTCGATCTGGAGAAAACCGTCAGATATATTGTTCAAGACTTACAAAACCTTCCATCTAAAAAACGTTTCTCCAGATGAAGTTTGTGATCACCTTAGCAAATTAAAAAGAAAGAAAGCCACTGGTAACGATGACCTTCCATCCGCTTTACTGAAAGATTCGAAGCATTCAATAAAACATCCTTTATGCCACATTATAAATCTATCGATATCCACCGGGATTATATCAACTGCCTGGAAGAATGCCAAAATTATACCTGTTTACAAATCTGGTACTCGATCTACTTTTGACAATTATCGACCAATATCAATCTTCCCAATTCTTTCCAAAATTCTTGAGAAAATTGTTCATAATCAGCTTTACAGCTATTTGGAGGAAAACGAACTTTTGTATTCACGTCAATTTGGTTTTCGTAAGGATATGTCAACCGAACAAGCAGTTACCATATTATTAGATGACATTCGTTCACATGTTGATAAAGGAGATATGGTTGGTGCGTGTTTTATAGATCTTACGAAAGCATTTGACACAATTAGTCATTCTAAATTGCTTCCGAAATATGGAATACATGATCGTGAACTAGATTGGTTTACAGATTATCTTTTTTGTCGTACAGCTAATGTCAAATTTGATCAATGTGAATCCGAAAGCTTTGATATATGTTCTGGAGTCCCACAAGGGTCTATCCTTGGTCCTCTTTTGTTTCTGCTGATTTTCAATGATCTTGGCGATGTCATTAAATATTGAAAGCTCATTAAATATGCTGATGACACCGTATTGTACTGCAATTCGAAAAACGTTGAAGACACAACTACGAAAATGAACGCAGATCTCGATGCCGTTTGATCATGGTGCAAAGAAAACGAACTTATAATTAATCTGAAGAAAGGAAAAACTGAGGCTCTATTATTTGGAACATCAAAGAAAGTAAAAAATCAGCTGGTCAACTTTACCATCATAGTTGACCATCAGAACGTCTTGATAGCAAACGAATATAAGTATCTTGGTGTCCTTATCGAAAGTTCGCTCTCAATGAATACTTTCTTTGGAAAATGTTATAAGAAAGCCTCATCTCGTTTAAACCTTCTGTCGAAAATCAGATACGAAGTCGAACTTGCAACCGCCAAATCAATTTATCAAAGTATGGTGATGCCAACGTTCACCTATTGTGGGCTGCATCTCTTGGCACTCACGAACACTCAGCATAACAAAATGGATTCCCTGCACAGGAGAGCTTTGCGTGTTGTGTATAGTTGTAGAGATTATAGTGATCCGAACAATCGGCTTAAATCAATAGTAAATGAAAATAAAAAACGTGCGTGTTTGGTTGTCAAATGGTACTGCAACAAATGTCTTTCAGAACTATTTTCACGCTCAAGATCATGAAATGAACACGAGAAATAACAGAAAGTTGATTACTATTCCAAAAATTAAAACGGAGTATGCCAGAAAAAGTTTTTATTTCATGGGAGCAAAAATTTATAATACGCTTCCTCTAGAGGCCCGTTCTTTAGGTATGTCTGATTTTAAAACATTTTTAAATGAACATTTCAATTAGTTTTTTATTTAATAATACTTAGGTCTCTTAGCCAGTCTTTCAAATTGGTTTCTTTCACATGGCTCATTTGTATGTATATAATCTAGGTTCTAATTTTTTATTTTTTTTTATTTCGTTTTGTTTATTATTTTATTTTATTTTGTACAACTAATATTTGGTATAATCGATTGGTTTGAATTTTCCCAGTTTGTCTCTGCTTTCAATCTTTTTTTCCTAGGTTTTTTAAACTCTTTTTCACCCGACTTCTTTATTTTTGACCAGTCCTTGAGTCTTGTGTGTCCATCATACTTGGTTTTATTATTTATGTATATATATTTATATTTTAATGTCTTTTTATATATTTTAACTGGACACATATTTATAACAGCTTTTAGTTGACATGTATATCCAGTATAAATATTCGTTTAATAAAAAATAAATAAAAAAAATGTAATTGAGTATAATTTTTCAAAATAAAAAAATATTTTATATTTCCTTTCCGAAAAGAAATGACCATCTGGAAAAAAAACACCTCAAATCTTTCATTTCTAAAAATGTCAAGTTAATGTAAAACACTGTTCGTGTCTTCAAAAAAAAAGAAAGAAGAAAAATTAAAAAAAAATTAATTCTCCAGCAAAAAGGAAACTGATTAGAAATCAAAGTAAACATCGATCTTCTTCTATGCCATCCTGTCCTGTTTCTGCAAGTCACAGAAAAATGTTAAACGACTTAGAAAGTTCTATTTCTATGGTATACTCAGTCACGTCTTTGCGAATAATAAAATTTAAAAGGACAACCTTCTGAATATTCATCGTCTCGGAAGTGTGAAAGTATCACCATCATTATGAGTATGCTTGAAAGGTGTGATATTTTAAAATATCTTTAAAACAGTTTTTCGTTGTGTTGTTTTTTCGTATACCATCTATTACATTTCAAATCTCTTTTACAAAACTACAGAAGCTCTACAAGGGAGAGTGCTACTGTGCTGAAGCCAACATGTTTATCTAAAAGCGATTTTTTTTTTATCTTTAAAAAATCAACGATTCTCTAGATATTACATCTTAAAGACGAAAGTTTAAGTTAAAAAATGGCTTTTTTAGAAAAAGTAAAATAAATCAAAAACGGGGACTTTGTGGAAAATAATTAAAGAATCGTTTTTACATACATCTATCACGATTCTAAAGAACATCGAATGAGAGTTGGAAACGTAGTAGTTTTGTAAACGAAGTCACTTTTTTTGAAGGCAGGGTGTGTTTCAAAAGTGTACTTTTCACAAGTTAAAAAATTTCAAATTATTCTTATATCATTTGATAGGTATTTATAAATGCTTTTTGGTGATGTATGAATGAAAAAACTTTGATTAACTATCGCTGAAAAAATTTAAAAAACCATGCTCAAAAGCTATTATCTTATTTCTCATTTTGAAGTCTAGAAAGTAAAATATTTTTTACAAAACATTGTTCCCATATCACTGTGCCAAAGAAGCCAAAGCATTAGTATTTGTAACTGAGTTGTCTAGTAACAAAGTAGTTATATAGAACAGATAAATTATAGCCATAGTTAAAAATCTTCTTAATTTGAATGAAGGTGGTATGCACAAGATAAGCTAAAAATTATAACTGGAGAAAGATTCCTATAGTTTGGCAGCCAACGTAAGTTGGAGTCTGCTTATCTTTTGTACAAAATCAGAGTACCAAGCTCAGAAATTTATATCGCTAAGCTAGCCAAACTGTTTGTGAATCTGATGAGGCAATTAATGATCCAGCTATCATCTCATTTCTCATTTTTGATAGATCCTATTGATAGATCTGAGGTAACGATAAAGTTTAATTGTATTTACATTCAGGTTTGATATGAAATTAAGATGATCTAGCTATAGACAGAAAGCAACAAATTTTTAAGAATTGCCTAGAACTTTCACTTTTAAAATATTCTATGGAAATGGATGGAATGTGCTTAATGGATTCTTTCTTTTTAGAGTTATGGAGGGCTTCGTGGAGCTGTGGCGTTCTGCTTGGCTGTTTTAATTAAATCGAGTAACAGTGTATTTCGTAATGTAGTTTTCACTACAACAGTAATAGTGGTCATTTTCACTGTCTTTGTTCAGGTACTTTTTTAGTTTATTTTTTCCATCATAATGGATGATTTGAAGGTGAAATTTGTAATTTTGAATATGTTAGAGTCAAGCATGATTAATTTTATTATTAGATATAAAACATGATCAAATTAAGCCTAATTTTAAAATCATAAAAAATGTGATTGCATGAACAATAAACATTTTGAAGTTTCAATTTGTAAAGCTTTAATAGTAATATTGCTGTATCATGTTTTAAATTTTGCCATATTTTGTTTTGGAATAGTTTTAATGCAGCCATGTGATGCTTCACCGTAATCAGTCCCAACGTAACCTTTAAAAAACATGTACATAAAAGAAAGATAAAAAAAATATGTGAAAGGAGATTGTTGAGGATAAGAAATCAGGATATGGAAACAAAAAGGCTTCAGACACATTAAAGGGGCTGACCTACTGTGTTTAAAACAGTCCTATGCTATTGCTCTATGCAATTAGCCCAGTACTGAAACAAATAGAAAGAATTGAATTTTATTAGAAGCATTAAGTTGATAATAAAAAGAATTGTGTTGTGTAGAAAAGAATACCTTTAAGATACTTAATCGTAGTTTATATTTTATTTAATTTTAGGGTACCACAATTAAAAAGCTAGTGGAACTTTTGGGTGTTAAAAGAACCCAGAAACGAGAAAAATCCATGGCAGAAACCTTGAATGATAGAGTAAGAAAATAAAGATGTATCAACATTTGTATTTCCCTAAAAACCTACTTTATTCTCGATTTGATACTCTCTTTATAACAAGTACTACTGTAAAATAAACATCCTGTAACAGTAAATTGGAATAGAATTACACTGTGGGCGTACATTTTAATTTAGCAAGGAGTACACATTAGGAACATTAACTGTTATAAAACGAACTTTTTTGGCAAAATCCTGACCACCTTCCCCTGTAACAGGTGTATCAGGACCCTTTAAATCTTTACCTATTTTGTAATAAGTTTTTAGTTTCGTTATTTTTAAAATACTGAAATACAAATTACTATTACGTTCGAATTGCACTTTTAGACTTGTAACTGTGATGCAATGTTTTCTTTTAACTGCTAGGTCTTAGAGATGTGAGCATAACGTGCAAAAGTAAAAAAAATTTACCTTCCTAACTTAACTGAATCACGTGCTACCGCTCTCCCCACACCTAACACCCATAATAATGGAATTACCCAAATTATCCAAAGTGTACATTCTTTTTAGAAGTGCCAGTAAAATAAACTTAAATTGTTAGGTCATTGTCTTCCTCGTTATAATTAACTTTCAAATCCTTTGGCTTCTTACATCCTTTTATACCAAATTTTACAGGAAAACGTAGTGTTACAATAACTGCAAATATTTTTGATGTATTCAAGTTTATCTCTTTTGTCAATTTCTTATTGATTTTTATTTTGCATCAACATTTGTTACATTCTGCATTAGATGCTTGGATACATGGTTGCTGGTGTTGAAGAGATCATTGGTGTGCATGGACATGGCTTTTGGGATGTATGTGCTTTACTGTTACTGTTTTTATTTACTGCTTTTTCTTTTTCAATTTCTATCAATAAATATGTTGGGCTGCAAAAACTTTATTTTTAAGAAAAAAAATTTGTCTTGTCTGTAGGTGGTATTATTATGATTTATCTTAAATACATCACTTGGAGACATGTGTTTGTTTTACATAAAAAACAATTTGATTTTTTTTTTCTTTAATTTTTTAGAACATGCTTGAAGTTATTAATAAAAAATATCTAAGGCGTTGGTTAGAAAGAGACCCAGATTTGTTTCTAGATGAAGAAATTGTATATGCTGAAAGAAGGATGGCATTTAGGTATGACTATATATTCTCACTTTTCTTTCCATTGTTGTTGTTTTGTTTTTTATTTATTTAAGAATTTAAAGAAGCTAGAATTCTTTTCAATCTAAGCCTTCCTTTATAATGATGAATAAACTTGACTCACTGTTTAACTACTTGTACGTAGCTTACTTCCAGCTTTTTAACAATTAAATACTCTTCACAAATAACTTTTTTACTCTTTATAAAGGTAAATACTTGTAATTGTGTTTTATTGTTTGATATGGTTGTTTTTTTTGCTATTTCTTTTGTGAAATTTTTTTTAGTCTAATGTCCAGAAAGTAATGTAATTTTTACCATTGGTGAAAAATTTATTCAACTTATTTATAGTGATGTTGTTCTTTACATAGACATGCACTGACTTATGCTGCCAATCCAACAATGATGTTAGCAAGGTATTTCTTTTTATAAAATTTTGAAGATTCAAAAAAAGAAACGCTCAGCGCTCGCTCATATATGTAGTGTGTTCTTGATCACTTAATCTTAAACACTTAATCTTTTTTGTCTCCCATTGAAAAGAGAAAATGAGTATTAGGGATGTTAAAATGAGTCATATTTATATGGAAATTGATTTCCTACAGTATAGCAATGCCAAGATTGTCTTATGTTGTTGTTATAATAGTGAATAATGTCTTGATTATAAAAAAATCCATAGTTTTTATAATCTCTCATGTCATCTGAATCATTCGTAGGGAGAATGATGAAGCAGAGTTAAGTGCTTTAAAACGAAACCCATCCATAGCTCTTCAGTTGGCGTTAAGGTAAGTTGTACTTCAATCTGAGAAGTTAATAATAAAAGTTTTACCATTTGCGCTTGATAATCTTATTCTTTTTTAATAAATAGAAAGGAAAGTGCTTTATATGTTTTGTACAAAATGTTGTTTTCAATCTTTGAATAATTGAAGAACAGTAAAACTGGCTGTAAGGTCATAGTCTTCTAACTACCCACAACTTTGTTACGTTCAGCTTTTAGCCTGTGCATCACTGATATAGTCAAGAATTTGGCTACCATTTTGGGCCAATAGCAGTAATAAATATTCTGTGCATCTTTGACATATCTTGTGTGTGTTCCAAAGCACAAACAGACAGAAATGTGGCTATGATTACAGACATAAAAATGTATTCACAAAAACAAAATAAAAGAGAACTTGATGAAAAAAAGAATTATAATTTTAATTTTAATTTTATATTACAAAATCAAATAGTGCTAATACAATCTCTAATGCAGATAAATGAAAGTATTACAGTGCTAATCAGAGCCATGTCTATTTATAAATCCAAAACAAATGGATGTACCATAGCAAAATATAGCAAAATCGTTCAATATTTTTGCTTATATATACTCAAATTACGAAGGACAGGTGAGGGCTCTATAGGCGCTGTATCTCTAGAATATCTTTTTCTTCTCTTTCTTTTTATCTTTTTCGTAGTAGTGTCCTCAGTGCCAATCTGATATATTTCATAATATCATTGGATTACTTTATAGGACCCAGGAATTAAAAGGAACCGAATGTGGAATGATTGATTACAACATTCTTAAAGGTATCTCTAAATTTATATTTTACTTTTGAATTTTGAATTTTGTATGGTTATCACGAAAATTATACTTTTTGTCTATTTTTAAACTCTTGAAACTAAACTTATTTTTTTAGTCTAAATAACCCTTGGTCATATATGTATTTATTTATGTTCTTTTTATGGAGAACTTTCCATAGAAGATTTCATGACATCAGTGTTTAGTAAAGGGATCCTCTATAGCATAAAACATTAATAATGCATATTACCATGCAGTTAAATAAAAATTAATTAAATTTTCACCTTTAACATTCAATGTAAAGATTACTTACATTAGCTTATTATCAACAGGCTAGCCTACAGGCAATTTATTGACCTTACCTCTGGTAAATTATATTTTAAGAAATACGATATTTCCCCCAGGCCTAAAAATAAGGGACATTTAAAAGAGTATTTTTTACAAAAAAGAAAAATTGAGCGAAATGTCCCATTGCTGTCAAAAGTATATTTCTAGGGCAGTTTTTGTCTATTTATTCATGCAATAAAGAGGTTGTTTCTTTGTTTTATTTCCTCCTGCAAATGTGTTTATCTGAGTTGGATAGGCTTATTATTGAAGAGCATGGTTTATTAAAAATATATTTGATGGAAAACAGTGATGACTTATATATTCAAGGGAGAGTAAAATCATTGTGAAAATTAGGTCTTTAAGATTGCCAGAAAATGCAGTTTCATAGACTTTATAAATTATTATATCACTAGTTGATTGGTCTGTGGAAGTATCCACTTTCTTAGTTTGGCAGACATTTGACAAAATAAACTTTGATGTTGTCAGCAAAGCTGTATCCATATACATGTCCCCACTATTGTGTTGAGCTTAAAACGCTTATCAAGAAAATGAATAGGATCAGGCGCTTTCTACGGACGGTTCAGGAGATATTCAAAGGTTTGTTGATGACTTCATCAACCTGTTTTTTCTGAAATAGATGTGTTAGCCAAATTTTAGGGAATTGATTTAGTTCGATGTCAACTCCTGCTAACATCAGTTATTACCACTCCTTTTCAAGTTAGACTTAAACGTGCTCTTGTTTAACGCATGTCAGTTATTGCATTGACGTTTTGCGGTAACATTTTATTTTTTGGGGCTACATCGAACAAATGTATCTACTTTGGGTGCTTACATACAGGCAGAGGTATTATTATAAGAGAATAGTTGTTGAACAGAGGAAAAATCAACAGGAGATTCTACATCACTATTTCCTGCATTCTCACCCGCCTGTTAGCATAAAGTAATAAGATTTACTTAGACAGGTTATTATTATGATTATAGGTGTGATTATAATGGTTTTTGATTTGATAACCCCTAAAAAATTGTTCTAAAAAATTGATAAAAAATCACAGGAAAATAAGCTACTATTTTGAACAAACAGACAAAATGTGAGTATTATAGAGATGTGATGATACAAAATGCATCAGCGTAGTTAGCTTTAGGAACCAACGCTTTCAATCGTGCATTCACAAAACAGTGGAGAGGAGCCAAAGATTCTTTCTTCAGGATATTGGTTGTTGCAGAAGTGCATATACTGTGGGAACATGTATAGCAGGTATAGTGGCGAGAAGTATTGATGGCAGTGTAATGTCTTCTTTATATGTGACGTTTAATTGTCTTATATCAATCACTTGACCTGACATCAATAAAACTGTTAGATGTCAACATTCCAGGAGTACAAGTTGCGTGATATTATAGACTCCCTCAAAAGCTACAAAGTAGCAAAAATAACCGTTTCCTTCCGTTTCCACATCTTCCAAATCATCATCAACTATCTCTTCAAAAAGAACAAGTTTCTTGTGATGTCTCTACATTTTCTTTGTTTATTTCTGGTGGTAATTTCAACAATTGCTCGTTTAATTTTGCAACAGACACAACCACTCCACCAGCCAACTGCAATGTTCAGAACTTTAAAATAGAACTATAAGAATGTTTTCATTGTGCTCACAAAAATTGTATATAATTGAAATTATTTTCCTTAAGTTAATCAAACGTTCACTATTAGCATTGACTAGTGTTCACTATTGGTTTCTTCAAAAACATTGTGTATTTATTTTTTATCCAAATTCCAATGATTTAGTGACTTAAAACATTTAGATCTATCTAGCTATAGATTACTTTAATTCCTGTTTTTATCAGGCTATTAGGTTCTAAATGGCTTATGTTGAAAAACAGCAACCTTGGTTGTTTACATGGATCTCACTGCATTTGGCCCATTTCATAGCGCCCGGCTAAACGGTTTATAAGCCATTACTATATGTTGTCATTATGACATGACGTAGTATTTTGCATTAAGAAAAAATACATCTTGGTCAATGATATCTCAAATTGTGTGATGTCTTTTTTAATCCTAGCCTCTGTTGCGTTGAGCTGGAAGTACTGAGATAAGGTCATGTGTTTTCAACCCATGGTTAAGGGAATAATGACTTTTAAAATGTTGAAGATATGACCCTGTTGGTTCAAAAACAGGTGGGGAGTTGACCAATTTCTGCCTTTAGTAATCTTTCTAGTTGGACCATGCCAGTCTTTTCAGAAGCAATATCAGTGTTTAAACAACACTATGGTATGTTTTTTGAGAATTGTTTATGATTGTGATAAGTTCACTAATGAGAAACATGATCCAAAGGATCAGGCTAGAGTTAATGATGCCAGTACTGTGTCAGTTAAAAAGTAGGTTCTAAACAACCAGCTAAGCAACTTAAAAACCCTCCAACCTACGGCCTGATGAGATGTGTAGGGTCATGTTCTTGAAGATGCTAGGGTTGGGATCGAACGTGTCTGTGTGATAAACAGATAAAACTGCATAAAATTCAATATTAACCTACTTTTTCTTTCCTCTCATACTGTAATAGTAGTGTTATGTTATATTTTATTTTATGTAACAATATTGTTTTAATAGGCTTTAATGATTTGCTTAACATTTAGAACTCCACTTGTTTTTGCTCGGGAAGATTACAAGCAAAGAAGTTTTTTTTGAGATTTTAAATTTTAAGTTGGCAAGAAAAAGAAAAAAAATTCTGTGATCAGGATTGCCAAGCCTGAAATATCCTCATTTTCTGAAAATGTCCAATAATGTCTGTGACCAATAGGGAAATTTGAAATTGTCTTGGATCTAAGATATTCATAATGTTTTTAGATCAAGGGGAATGTTCTAGCAATGTTTGTTCTAAAGCTTTTAACGAGAGAACTATATCGAACCTTATACCGAAAGCTAAAAAAATGGTAAGTGATATTTGATAAACAAATGTAGTAGTAACCATTGCTCTAGTGGTAGCTAATCATTTAAAGATAAGTGTGAATAATTTCTGTTGGTGTGATGACTAAGGGCAATATTTTTAGTACAACCTACAAAAATAAGTTATTTGTAAGTTCCAAGGTAAATAAAGTTGAGTTTAGATTTCTTACAATTATGAACTTGTTGATGATCAAATGAAATGAAGGCAAATAGTTTTGTCTATAAACAGATTGAGACTTTCAAACACCCATATGATTAACTCCTGTAAACAAAGAACATTACTTGTATTTACTTATAAGTTACTTGTATTTCATTACTTGCGAACAGTTTCCACTTCAAATCTGGCGAAAGGTTTTTCTAACCCAATGTAGGAGTGAACCTGTTTTGTGTAAAGCTGATAATTTTAGGGTTTTTTTTGTTTTCTTTTGATTGTAGGTAAGACGTACTTACTCGCAAAGAAAATATACTTTGGACTCGTTAGGTGAACGGGACGCTATTGAAGATCGCTATTTACAACTGTAAGAAATTATTTTTAATAAAATGTACTCATTACGTGCACACTTTGACCTGTGTAAAATTTAACACTCTAATGAGAAAGTTATGTGTACTTGTGCTTTTCTAGGTTCTATAACAGGATGGGTAATTCAATGTAGTAAATGGCGGTGCTATATAAGCAATCTACATGTTTTGTTTTTAATTTAGAAAACGAAATTCCTTAGTTCAAAGGCCAACCAGATCACCTAACCATAAGGTTCATCATCGTCACAAGCGCAAGCACAAAAGAAAAAAAGATAATAACTCTGGTATGAGCTCAGCCACACAAGAAACAGATCAACAAGATACTGTTGTTAGGAAGACTTTTGTAATTCAATCATCTGATCAAAATAGTGAGACAGAGAGTGATGATGAAGGAATACAACTTAAAACGAACATGCCTACGGAAGTCACTCCATTAGTTACTAATCCTGTGGTCTCACAATCATATAATAAACAAAAGACAGAAGAAGACAAAGCAAATAACAGTGATGAAAGCCTGTCAAGAGATGACATAGTAATTAATATAATTGACCCATGGGCCGATAACTTATCACCACCACGTAAAAGCCACATGAATGCAGACATGTCTGATCGATACAAGGACAGTAATTATACACGTGAAACTGGTTTATGATGATTAGGCACAATGCATTTGTCCTGAAGAAATTAGCATAACAAATGTTTTAACATTCTGCAAAATATAATGATTATAATTGATAGTTTTCTTTTAGCACCTTTCTTCCTTGCTTTTTTTAACCGAAATTTGAATGTAATACATTTTTCATGTGTTTTTCAAATCTTAGTCAACACACCATAACAAATTGTATCATAGTGTGCAGTATGGTGCACATCAGAAAATATGAGACCTGTTACCGAAAAAAAAACATTTATTCAACTGCTGTTAACAGGAGTTTAATTTATTGAAAATATAATGAGGATGAGAAGTTTATTGTGCTATTATTACTACAATCTTGTTCTAAATATGTTTAAACAAAACAGTAAGTTTTGAAGTTTGACCACACAAGTAATTATCCAGGCTGTTTCTATCATTACCTTTGCTGTTAGTCCTTTATGATCGACGATGTGGATTATTTCGTAATGCTAAAAAGTGCAACTAGCAGATTTTAATTAACGCTGTCCACCTGGCCTACACATGTACATAAATAGCAATTGTGCAGTCTCCCGGCAATTGACCATTGACTGTTAAATGTTTTCGGCCATATTTTTTGAAAAACTGACTTTGTCTATTGAATTTTGCCCAAGATTAGTTTTGTTGTTGTCAATTGTAATTAATCTTTTTCAGTATAGTTTTCAAACACTGATTTTTTTTAATTTGTATAATAATTTAATTTGTTGCACATAAACAGAAATATAGGAATATTTATTCTACCAATAAAAATATATAATTTGTTTATTTATGTTTGTATATATTAATATAATTAACTTTCAGCATTATCAAATTTCCACTGTTGAAAAAAAGTTTTTTATTATGTGTTTATGTCCCCAGATTTCTTTATGTAAGTTTATTTTTTTACACAATGGATTTATTTCCACGATATGGTCTTGTGTTATTATTTCTTAACTTATTTTCAATCATGCTTCGTTGTTTGAAACTATTTATTAATCAGTATCCATTCTGATCATATCTTGTTACCTTCAATTAGAAAGTGAAGTAAACAAAAAAAAGAGAATTGCAAATATAAATCACAAAAATAAATTACGAAACGTATTGTTTAAAGAATGAAGAGAATTTTGTTTAAATTGTTTATTTACAGTTTAGTTGTCTAAGAATTTGTCTAACATTTGTTATTATTACAAAAAAATGTTCACATCATATGTTTTATCTTTTTGAAAAAAGTCAGGAGATGTTTTGTTTTTTATGCTTTGGACAACTACAACTTTATTTATGTAACTGATATTATCTGGTAAGAAGAAAATAATTAGATGCCCAATGTGCATTGATTTACCATAACTCACTTATGTAGTATTTCAATTTTTCATGTAGCTTAATTACTACAATAGTGGTTTTCCTTTTCAAAGCAAACTAAATGTTGCAATTTAAATGTTGCAAGGCTTGAATACTTTTTTGATTTTGTTTTAGCTGTGTTCTGTTTTTTGTTGTGTATCTATCCTATCCAGCTTTTTCAAGTTGTATCACAAGCTATTTTTTGTTTGTTCACATATCGAGCCTTGAACAAATGGTGATCCTTTACAGTGATCAAAAAAACCTTATCCACTATGGTTGTCTTGGCATAACAAAGGTGAGAAAAACCTTGAAATATATTTATTCAAAATTTTATTACTAAAAATCTTTGGTAGAGTAATTTGGTGTCCGAGGTCACAAGACACCTATTTATACTAATCGAACGTGCATAACGCAAAAACCAGGGTTGTATTGTAGTGCAGAATTCAGAAAAAAACTTCGTTTCTGACTTATTACAGATCATTGGAAACAGCATTTGATTTGTAATTATTTTTTCAATTTTACAATACAAACAGCTGATTTCTATTTCTCTGGAGTGCGAAGGAATTTTTTATTTGGTTTGTTAGATCGGCTTATAGTCAATGGAATGGTACTTTTAGGAATTACTATTACTATTAGTAATAACTAAACTTAAAAAAATAATATTCATTTTAAATATTTTTTGGATCTTTTACATGTTAACACTTAAAGTGTTTATTGTAATTTAAAATATTGATCTCTTACTGCTGCTCAGTTTGTTATAACTTATCATGTCGTGGACAAAGTGATTATGCAATCATCTACGTGAGTATATAGAATTACAAACTTATCAAATTATCTGAAAATATGTTAATTCTTGAAAGTATTTTGGGTTCAGTAAAAATTGATTGATGGTAATTTTTGAAAAAAATCACAAATAATTTTTTTTTATGTTTTTAAAATTTATTGATTTAAAAAAAGCTCATCTTGATTTTTATTAATATGTTTGTTAACAAAAAAAATCCCTCTGCTAATAATTTCTGCTAGAAGTGTAATCAACAATCTAATTAAAATTGCTTAGTTTTTTATTTTCAGTAATTATTTTATGGTTGTATGTTCTTCTGAAGGAAGGCAGTGCTTCCTGTCGTTTTTCCTTTTGTAATCCCTGTTCTTTGTCTCCTTTGGCTCCAGTAAGCATACATTGCTATGCATTAATTAAGGAAAGACTGTTTTAAAACAACTATCAAAACTAAAATAGTTTGTCTTGTATGTTTGATTCGTTATGTTTCTCACTTCTTACAAGTAATGCTAGATAATGTCTTACTATCTAGCATCGTTTCATCACTTTAATTTAATTTGTTGTTTAAACAAACAGCTCAATCAAATGATTACAAGTTGGTTGATGTCCTATTGTCAACCAATTAATTAAATTTGAAATTTAATAACCAATGTGTTGATATTATTAAGTATGGTAGCTGTAGACCATAACTAGTTTATAAGTTGTCGCTGTATTTTATGAACCTTGGAAATTTAGCTATGCTTAAACATTGTTAGAAGCAAACTTTTTATGTAAGTGTTACACCTTGTAAGAAATCTGCAAGCTTTTTAATTATACTTGTTTGAAGTGCTTTACGTGACTTTTTCCTGTATTTACAGAGGTAAAATTGTTTCTTCTGTAACATATCTACAGGAAAAGTTGTTTTTCCTGTGGTTAAACTTCACTTGCATGGTAATTAAAAAGTTTTTAATTAATTTTAATCAAAACCTTCCCCTCTCTCAGTATATGCACTATTTCTAGAATTTTTCTATTAATGCTTTTCCTGTCATAACTTGTTTCTACATTTTTCTTCTTACCACTTATGCCAAATAATAACATTCTTTTTTGGTATTTAATGCGAAGAAGCTTTTAATATTTATGTGAATAGACTTTCTCAATCATCAGATATAATTGGCCAGGTTTGTTGACATTTTTAAATGACGTCAATATTATTAAGCTGTAATTAGGTTTCTGTTTCTATTCCTCTACTTTATTAGTATTTTGAGTCAGAAGAAAAATCTCTTGAGTGAAGAAGTTGTGTTTTGTTTCCTCTTTGTTGGTTGTACCAAAAAGTTTATTTTCATCTGTATGTCATTTATATGTCTAAACATTATTTACAGTTTTTTGTCTTTTGTTTTATTATGTTATGATTTTACCTATGTTGTTATGTAAAGGTGAGCATGGCTGCATCGATGAGTTTTCTTAATTACATTTGACAAGCCATCAGATTGTTAGAAAAAACATTAACTCATATAATTTTAATAAGTAATTTGAACAACACAGTTTTCTTGTAAAGTTTAAACTTACGTTTTTTAGCCTACAATTTCGTTAGCTGAAATAGGAAACAAAAAATTATAGATAGCGACTAAAACTTTGTATAAGGATCAGTGTAATACAGTTTGTTTTAAGTGTTTTTTAACTGTAGAAATTATATAGGGTGAAATCTATTTTGGTCTACATTTAAGGAAAGTAAACTAAAAACTAATTTGTGTTCATTAAAACTGAACTGACATTTGTTTTCTGTTTTCTTTTTGCTCTTTGAAAAATGTTTAGATATTATTTTATTTTATTTGTGTAATTTTTTTATTTATTTTTGTGTGTAATCTAAACTATAATACAGGTGGTATGTAAGGTAAAGATGGCAAAATTTTTCATGTGCTACAGCTAGTATTTGAATAATAGGTAGTGCCAAACACTTCAACTTTTTAGCTTTCCAATGTTTTTACGTTGCTAAAACTCTTGCTTTCAAAAAACTATTTTTTTAATGTCTGAGATAATAAGTGTTTAATAAGTGTAATTCTACACCACATTTTGTGTTGCACAGACTATTATTTGTACATACACAGAAGCTTATTAACTGTTTTAATAAACTTAATGAGTCTAAGTTTAACTAAATTAGTTTTCAGGATTAAAAAAAGCGCTGTGTAATGCTAAGTAATTACGAAACAAGAGTTAATTACTTCCCTCACGTAAAAAAAATTTTGTCGCTTTTTTAAAGGAATCATAAAGATACAGATGAAAGTCGGTGTTAGTTGAAAATGGATTTCAATTCTCGTACGGCATATCTTTTATTAGTGGTCGTTTTTTGTGTTGGTTTTGCTGAGACTGCAAACTTTACAAATTCTACAAATACATCTCATCAATCACATACATCAAAAGGCGAGGGGATTGTTATTTTTAAGTTCGACATTCACCATGTGGCGACTCCTTTTGTTGTTTGTTGTTGGGTGCTACTTGCAAGTATATCGAAAATATGTGAGTGCTTTTTGTTGTTTCCTAGATGTTTTTTTCAGTTCATTTTTTTAAATCCAAACTTCGATAGTGTCACATTTTTCACACTGAATAAAGCCCAAATTTTTTATTTTCTGTTTCAAGTTAAGGAGAATTTAGTTTTAAATTCTATTTGTGATTTTAATTACTGTAAGATGTTCTAAATTGCAGCTCACAGATATTTTAATATGTTTTTCACTTGTATTGTTCTAATTCTTAAATGTTCCATGAATACAAAAGATTAGAGAACCAGATGACTCTAATAAAATAAGAATATGTCAACAAAAAGAGTAAAACAAACCCATCATAAATTACTACTCATAGTAAAAGGATGGCACTTCAATATAAGTACCATCTTGTTATGCTAATAAAGGCATTTAACTAAAACAAATATATCCCTCACCATGTTGGTTACAATTTTGCAAGGTTTATGCATCAATGTGCAAATGAAAACAAAAATATTAATCCTTTTTTTTGCTGATTCATCTGACTTAACATTACGGAATTTGTTTTATTGCAAAAAATTTGTAATACACCTTTTTTGTTATTGGCTTCTCAACTCAGCAGTTGATTTGATGTTATAGTGAGTTTCTGGAATTCATCAGTATAAATAGCCTTTTAAAAAAGCATAAAAGTACAGTTAAGCCAATAAGTAGATTTCAAAAAAGAAAAGATTTTTATGTGCGTTTTAATATGTAAAAAAACCCCAAAGCAATTAAAAAAAATTGATACCACATCCAAAAACAGTAAATGTTTTAAAAATTCTACTAAGGGTGTTACTTATTATCTTTGTATAATTTCAATGAGTGAATATAAGTCCAGTTGTGTTTAAACCCCCACTCATCCCCTTTTCCTCCACCTTGCATAAACCCATTATTTAATTCATTGCTAATGTTTTCAATGTATAAACCCCAAAAATACAGGAAAAATAAAACGTGTCATTCACATATGAAGAAATATAACAAAGGCAAGAAAATGGGGATGAAGGGTATGGAAAATTTGACAATTAAAGTGACACTGACTTTGTTAATTGTAATTTTGTTTTCAGAATGGATGCTATTGTTTCTAAGTTGTATAAGCCCTCCTTTATTAAGCCCTTTAATAAGCCCATCGCCCTTATAGAAGCCCACTATAAAAAGCTTATGAACTTGTATGCACCCTGGGCTTGTATTTGAATGTTTACAGTATTTTTTTTATTCTATACGTTGTCTTGTTTAGTATTTCATCATTCTGAATGGATATCCTCAACCATACCAGAATCATGGTTTGTTTTTCATTGATTTTTTAAAACACTATTCTATTTTGAAATGCTGCGAGCATTTGCTGTCACATAGTGGATGTATTTGTGCTTGTTTATCCTCAGCCATTGGTGATTACTTTATAAGAAATTGGTAAAATATGTCATATGTATCACTTGTCTTTTTAGCATGCTGATTTTGCTTGGACTTCCCATTGGTTTTATCTTAAAGTAATTTATTATGTCTTGTTTATTTATGTCTCTATAATACACATACAATACTGCTTTATCATTTTTTTTATCTTTAATATTACTATTTATTATCTGTATGTATTTTTTATCTATATGTATTTATTAGCTATATGATGTATTTGACAAAATTATTTTAAGTTCAGGTTTTAAAGGTTTTTAAGTGAAACATTTTTACCTTAGTGCTCTCAATGTAACTGATGATGAACAAATCTTTCTTTCATCAGAATTATTCTTCAATTATCTGCTACCTCCGTAAGTATCTGTAATAAATTGATACCCTACTACAAAACAAACAAGAATGTTAAATATTAGGTGGACAACAACATCTACATTCTTAATATATTTTCTGTGTTTTTTTCAGTATCATACTTGATGCAGGCTACTTCATGCCATCTCAAGTTTTCTATTCGAATATTGGTACCATTCTCCTGTATGCTGTCTTTGTAAGTATATCATTTCCATAGCAGTTAGTTGCAATATTAATTGAAAAAGTTTTAGATTGTGTTAATAAGACTGCTGGTGATTTGATAAAAAAACACATTGTTGTTTTGTTAATAGTTGCTAGGTAGCCTATGGCTTTTTTAACTTAAACTTTTTTGGTTCTTGTTTAGGGAACTATGTTTAATGCATTTGCTGTTGGTAGGTGTTTTTGTTGTTGTTGTTGGTATGATGTACTGCTCTTTTGTTACTATTGTTTTTTGTTGCTGTTATGTATCCTCTTTTATTTCTTATCACCAATTTTTTTTTCTATTGATGAAAGGTTATGCTAACAAGCTACATGTTATGTTGCAGTTTACCAGCTAATTCATCAAGTCATGTGTTTAATATCCCTGCAGCATATTTTTCCTGTAAAACTGACCAGGAAAGGTTTCTAACGAAATTTAGCCAACACTGCATACTGACTTTTCCCTTTACCTTTGTAGGTGTTTCGTTATGGGCGACTGCTGATGTAAGTCAAATGGATTTGCCAATCCTAAATGCACTGCTGTTTGGATCTCTCATATCTGCAGTTGATCCAGTTGCTGTAAGTATTGTTTGAAAGTAACGGAGGTGAAATAAATGTTGTGATGATTAGTATGTGTGAACCAGGTCAATTCTTTATTAAACTCTTCGTTGAGCTCAGAATTTTGCATGGCTTCTTTATTCTATATCAGGATTTTCTTCTAAATAAAATATATTGTTGGGGAAAGAAGTCATAAAAAACCTAATTTTTATTTTAGGTTTTGGCTGTGTTTGAAGAAGTTCATGTTCATGAAGTACTTTACATGTTAGTGTTTGGTGAATCAGTTTTGAATGGTAAGGTTTGTTTTCTTCTATCATGAGTAGCGTTGCTAATGAAAATATATAAATGAATTAGTTATAGTGTGCTTTATAGTTTAATGTCATCATACATTAAGCAACTGTGTGGGAGAATGAGACATATCCACATGTGTATCCTGTGTCGCTATGACCTATGAACATTACTAATAATTCTAATCTGTATTGATGAATAGACATTTATAATAGACGTCTACTTCCTGGTATGAAGCAAGCATGTGTTTTTATGATGAAAGTAGCACACTTAATTTATTTTAAATCTGCTACATTGCTTTTAATGAGAAAATCTAGACTTAAATGAATGCTTTAAATATTTATAGCTGTGTATATACAGTTGTCTATTTAAAATAACTTTATCCGTTAATAAATAATAACTATGTATTTCGATGTGTACAAAAGGTTAAAAATTTAAAAAATTAATGTACACCATTTGCCATTATTACCATGACTAAAGGCAAATTTTAATCAGTAATCTAAGAGGATTTAAAGTTGGTCTTTTTGTACCTACCATAGTTGCGCGTTTGTGTGTCTATGATTTTGAAGTAGTGTATCTGTTATTAAAAATTTGCTACTTCTAATTGCATTGTAACAAACTGTTACAAAAAAATGGTGTTATATGGTTTTTATTTAATTTGACTATGAAAGTGGTTCTAAGTTTCGTTTTCAATTTCAGATGCTGCCTCTGTGGTACTTTACAGGACATTTGAAAGTTTGGTTGAAAGTACTGTAGATGCTAAGCAGGTATGTATCATAATTTTATGCAACAGACAATAATGAATCCTATTATAAAGTGATTTTCTTGCGAGTAGTCAATTTTATTGCTGCAATTTGACATAATTGTATCATTTTTGTGCTCCTTTATATCTCTAGTGTTTAATTTGTATATTTATTTCAATATAATTCACAGGTTGGTTTGGCTATTGCATCGTTTTTCGTTGTATCGATTGGTGGGACATTGGTTGGTATTGTGTTTGCACTAACAACAAGCTTTATAACAAAGTATACAGAGCATGTTCGAGGTATGCATGTATATTTAACATAATGTAGAAAAGTGCACATAAGATATAATTGCTGGGGTTTGTTATTTCGATTTTATTCGTTGTTTAATAATGTGCAGTCCATATGCGTTTTTGTTCGTAACTCTGACAGTTCCCTTTTCCACCATCAAACATCTTGCATGTGTTGAGCTAATTATTTTTGGCAAAACAGTCACATTGTCAATAGTGCATAATAATGGATAATAATTGTACAAAAATCAAAATAGCCTGCGTCTTTTCGAGCTAAGTTACTTGGCATCATTCTGCATTAATTGCACAGATTTTACGTTCCAGTGTCAACAGAATGAACAGTGTGTCAATGTATGAAGCTTTACTTCTAAATCAACTAAATAACAGTTTTTGTATTTTCAAAGTGGTAAATATTACTAGTACTCATTGGAACACTCATTGTAACACAAATTCCATTTTTAGTGATTGAACCTGCATTAGTATTTCTGATGGCATACATGTCATATTTGTCAGCTGAAATATTTCACTTCTCAGGAATCATGAGGTGGGTAGCACACTTTGAAAACAAAACAAATTCTGTTTGCTGGTAGAATGCTTGAGTGTGAAGTATAAGAAATGCTTTTGGATTTCAACATAATATTCAACATGATTGTTCCCACGAAAGATTTGCCTATACCAAATTAACTTACAGAAATTCCCATTATGTTTTACGCAAGTGTCATAATGCCCTAGCCCTATTGAAAACAGTATGCAATTATTTCTGATTTTTGTTAATTGTCAATTTCATCTAAAGAATTTACTTTTGCTCTTCTCAGTGCATAACCAATGATCGCAGAATCTAAAGAATAAACAGCTAGTTGTCTTAAGCAAGGATCTTAAATTACTAAGTTTTCTGCAATATAATCGCCAGATGCACTGTTTACTGGTATCTATTTTTTCTTTCATAGCATCTTGTTTTGTGGTATCGTAATGAAACCATATGTTGAGTCAAATGTTTCAAGAAAATCACATACAACTATAAAGTACTTTTTAAAATTGTTAAGGTGTGTATACACTACAATTCAATACTATTTTCATTTCTTTTTATTATGCTCAATGTTACATTAAAAAGAATGCTGTAACCTTCACTGTGAAGTAAATGGCGACTGGTGGCCTTGTGGTAGAGCGTTCACCTTCTGTGCGGAAGGTCTTGGGTTCAAATCCTGATCGAGTCATGCCAGAGACTATAAAAGTCTTAATCGATCCTTTCTGCTTAAGGTTCAGCATGAGAATAGGATTGATATCTTAGGCGGTTGTCTAGTTGAGCGGCTGTTGTGCTTGCATGCCTTCTGTAGCTCAATTGCAAGCAATAAATGCATTATGTCCCCTTGGAAGGACCCTTATTAATAACAATACCATTAGGAACTGAATAATCTATCCTGGGTAAATAATAGTAATAATAATAATGATTTTGTTTTTCTTCTTTTAGTTCAGCTTGTGAATCACTTATTTTCATGTTTCTTGGCGTGTCTTTGGTGCACAGTAAACACAACTTTAATTTCAGCTTTGTGTGTCTTACATTGCTGTTTACTACTATCTACAGAGCTATAGGTGAGTCTTTGTCACAATGGTAACTTATATTTCAACAGCATGCTCATACGGTACTTACTAGATTTGGAGTCCCTATAATAATAGCTGTATTTTTTTTAAAATGGTAGCTAAATCGCTACTTTCTGTTAAGGAAGCGGGAAATAACAATGCCAATGATACAACAGGCAAAAATCTGAGGACTGGAATATGTACCACAGGCAAAAATCTGAGAACCGGACTATGTACAACAGGCAAATATTTGAAGGCAGGATTACGTACAACGAAAAAAATCTGAGGATCAGGTTATGTATGACAAAAATCTAAGGACTGGATTATGTAAGACACGCCGCTTCCTGGAATTTTCTGTGGACTAACGACCAGTCTCTTATATTAATACTTATATTTTGTCTCCGCAAAAAATGTTTGCACTGCAGCTTTATTTCACACACCCTGCTGAGTAATTTCATGACTTCTTGCTAACAGGTGAACAAGCATTGAACTAAATACCCATGCAGAAAATGTGTATGATGGGTGAACTCCCTTGGATTTTTCCATGGGCTTATAACTAGTCCCTAAAGCAATAGCTGTATTCTGTTCAAGATGGTATCTGGAATCGCTACTTTTTGCCAAGGATGCATGGAATAACGATGCCTGGGATGTGTGCTACAAAGGAAATCTGGTGGACGGAATATGTATAATAGCATAATCTTTCATTTCTCAAAAACATATAGCATTAATAGTAGAATAATAGGATTATGAATTGGTTGTTGTGAAAAAATATAGACACACGAAACACTTATTTAAATTAGAATCATTTTAGCCATAACTTGTTTTTCCTTTTACTTGCATATTTACTTGTGGGTTGAAATCTAGTATTTAAGATTTTAGGGAAATTCTTACGTTGTAAAACAATTTATTTTAATTTTCCTGTATTACATAATGAATATTGAAAGTATAGTGCACAAATGCATACATAACAAAACCTTAAACGTTTATTTTTAGGTGTTGTGTTTTTAACTGGTGTTGCAAATCGATTTGGTCGTCTTACAAAAGTAAAGAGAGTTGAACAATTTATCATGGTAGGTAATTTATATTTTTTACTTTGGACTTTTGATTACAAACAACAGAATTTTGGAGTTCAACCTTTTTTGCTGAAGTTGCAAAACTTAACAAGAAAATGCAAACATAGCAATCTTAAACACTTCTTAAACAAAGTCCTTAAACCCGTTTAAACAACTATTCATCTACCTCGTTTTGACTATGTTTTCACCATTAATCCTGACAAAATATATAATCAATTCTGCATTTAGAGTTATGGTGGACTACGTGGAGCTGTTGCATTTTGTTTGGCTATCTTAATCAAATCTTCTGGTGTCAGTGACTTTCGTAATATCGTTGTTACAACAACTATAAGTGTGGTCATTTTCACAGTGTTCATACAGGTATGACTTTTTCTCACATGAAAAGTAGTAAATATTGTACTGTAGCTAATATTCTCAACTATTCCTAATAAGTTGAACTAAGTTGCATTTCTATGTAGAGGTTGATCCTAACTATAGAAAATAACATATCAATACGGATACTCATTTAACCAAAAAAGTAATAGTTTGCATCAAAATATACTTTAGGTTCAGAAAAAAAGGCGAGTCTCAAGATCAAAATACTTGTTTTATAACTAAATCAATGTTTTTAGGGAACCACAATCAAAAAGTTAGTTGAAGTTTTGGGTGTTAGAAGATCACAGAAGCGAGAGAAATCCATGGCAGAAACCTTAAATGACAGAGTGAGTATAAGAAAAAAATTACATAATATTTTAGAACTAGTCTTTAGCTTGGCAAACATCAAAAAGTATCCAACTTATACGGTCCTGTATGACAGACAGACAATGGGTATTATTAATATAGAGAAGCAGATGTTTTATCGTGCTGAGCTTTATGCTTAGTTGGAATATATTTTATTTTTGAGATATACAGTGTACTTTTTTGCTTTAAGTTATCAATTATAAAATCGTCATAAAGTGTTTCTACCAGGCCAAACTTTCCTGATGTATTCATAGGTGCTTTACAAAGTAACTTTTTGGGTTTTTCGTTTGACTTATTGCATCAAGACTGCTATTAATTTAAACTTTTCTTATGCAGAAACAGGTTCTCCTAAATATTTTTTCAAATCTTCCTTTCGTAAACCATTTTGATATTTTCGAAATCGAACCCAATATTTTGCAAAAAACAAAGACAACTAAGGGGCTGATTACATGGTGCGACTATCCGTGCTGAGATTTATATCGATTAAATGAAATTTATTGCAGTCATAGCGTGGCAATTTCGTCGCTGGAAACTTTAAAAAATGGCAGTTTTTTAATATAAACAAATGTATTTTAGTAAGTTATTATTGAACTAATGTATGGTTTGATCTTGCAATTATGTGAATTGGTAATTCTTTATCAAATTCATAAATTTAAAATGAACTCATTAATGATGATGAAAATCTCTCGCATGAAAAACAAACTGTTAAAAGAGCAAAACCATCTTTGAGAGTTAGAAGAAAAAGAAAATATTGCACATTTTGCAAAGTAAGCATATCACCAGGCTGAGCAAAATTTACGATTACATGGAGTTAGGCCCCGGGTGAAAATTTCAGCTCGGTTCACAAAAGCGAACTGAAATTTCAGCCAGGATAATCAGGCTGTAATTTTTGTCATGTAATCGTAATTTAATTTTGACAGGCATTCCTTAAGCAGAGGTAACTTTTTAGCCTGGTTAGTTGGAATGAATATTCTTGTGTAATTGGCCCCTAAGGTTCAAATACGTTTAATTTTTTATTGCTTTGAAATTTTGGGAGTTATTAAATTGTCTTAAAACTTTATGTCATTTAATTTCTCTCTCCAGATGCTTGGTTACATGGTGGCAGGTGTAGAAGATATCATAGGTGTACACAGGAATGGCTATTTTATTGTATGTAGTAAAGTTTATTATTTTGCTAAATAAGCACTGATTTAAAGCACAAGTTTTCAATTAAAAATTTTTAAATTGAAATTAATTAGTAGCTTGTTTTGCTATGTCCTTATATTTTTTCTTGTTTTTAGAATTTACTTGCATTTTTAAATCGCAAATATTTACGACAATGGTTAGAGCGTGATCCTGAATTGTTTTTGGATGAAGATTTGGTGTATGCAGAAAGAAGGATGGCGTTTAAGTATGTAGAAAAATTTTGTGTTGCATTTTTTGTCTGAATATTATATAGAATCTTAACAATGTTTTTGGATCAAAGTGTCCTCCAATGTCAATTAAAATGGTTTTAGCAATTTTTTCTAGACATATTGCTTTATAAAGCTTACCACTTTTAAGTGTTGTTTTAACTTCAATTGTTACCTTAATCATATAAGAAAAACAGTAACATACTAACCGGTTTTATAAGCCATTTTTTAAATTGGTGACATAAAAACATACCCAAGTAAAAACAGATTTCCATAGTATACAAAAAATATAATTGTGGTTCATCTACCATCTTTTCGTTTCTAATCACATAAACAATGATTCGAATTTGCTTGAACTTGCAAAGTTTAAAATCAAACGATTTTAATTCGATAAGGGTCAAAATTAAATATCCTTTTTTTTTTCTTTGATGGCTTGTGAATATTAACCTAAAGAAAATAGCTTTGATTTTTTCGTTTACATAAGAAAAATTATTTTTCAGATGAGATGCAGTCAGGTGATGTTGTGCTGTAAAATACAATACCCTCAGTCAAGGGTACAGACCCCGCGCAAGCTCATATTGTACTTTTGACTTCAGTCTTATTTCACAGTACAACATCTACCAGTAATTTGAGCAGAAATTCTAGTTATTATTACCTCATGTCACGTTATGGACAAAATGTCCTGCACAGAACGCTGTCATTTTAGTTTTATTGCAGGACAGTTTAATACAAAACACCCCCGTAAACGTTGACTCATTGTTTAAAAAATGATATAGGTCAGGATATTTACAGATTCATTTCAGGTACGAAGTGGACTTGCAGAATGCTTTAATAGGCCTTCTAAAAGCAGTCTTTTTGGAGCTGAGTATGTTGAAGAGAAGGTCCTCCTAAATCGTAAATCATAATAACATGAATAAATATCAAATGTATGCCAAAAAATTGCAAATAAATTTGATCTTTTTTTATAGACATGCTTTATGTTATGCTACCAACCCTTCAATGATACTGGCAAGGTAAGATTTAGCCTCGTACTACCTCCGCCCTAAAAAATATTTTTAAATTATTACAATTAAGCGCCAAAGGGTTCCAATTTAAATACGTTTTGGTATTGAAAGGTGTCTTGACTGAGAGTTCTTGCTTTTATGGCTTTATGGCCAGGAATTTTTACTCTGTAATGAATGAAAAATCTAGTTGATCATACTTGTTAAAAGCAATAGCATCTCTTTTAAGGATTTTAAGTATTTAAATTTAGCAAAACATTGTCTTTTATTTTATGTTCTGATCTTATGTTCATAATATTTCTTTCCCACTCTTTATTTAAATGTTGTTTTTATCAATAGATTGATTGTTCTGTATATCTTTTGACATTTATTTTATTTATGAATAATATTATACAGGAGGTATACATTTCAACAAACCTAATTTCTGCTATCAATATGTGTCCTGCTCATGTAATATCTACAATCCTAGAAAAAAATATTGACACAAAGTCAGTTTTTTCGTCATTTCTCATATATGGACAATAGCTTCACACACTGAATGCTATGACAGGCTGCAAAGTCGATACTTTTGCACACACGTAGGATAGGCATACATCCTCTGAACATTGACAAGTTCAAAAAGCCTGAATCTAATATAGAAATAGCCTATGTTCACATATTTTGGCTAGGAACTTCTTTGATTGATTGTAGAATAGTAGCACTTTAAAACAATATACATTGGTTAAAATTGTAAAATAAGCCAAGTAAACTAAAAACTAGGTCAAAATGTTCAATGTTTTATTCCAGAGAAAATGACGAAGCTGAACTCAACGACTTAAAGAAAAACCCATCTATAGCTATGCAGTTAGCATTGAAGTAAGTTTGAATAGAATCTTTTTAATCTGTCTAAAAATATGTTTATGTAAAAAAAAAATTCCTGTAATCCAATATTGAACTGCAATTTTTATCATCAATTCTTCCGAATACACACCTCAAACTATTTTCAATTATTAAATGTTTTTAATAAATTCTTTATATGTTGTCCCATTAAATGTTGTCTAGTGATGATCAAGTGTTTCAAATTTTTTAGAATGCTTTTTCAATTATTAACTGTTGTCTAGTGATGATCTAGTGTTTAAAAGTTTTTTAGAATGCTTTTTCAATTATTAACTGTTGTCTAGTGATGATCTAGTGTTTAAAAATTTTTTAGAATGCTATTTTCAGTTATTAACTGTTATGTAGTGATGATCTAGTGTTTCACATTTTTTTAGAATGCTATTTTCAATTATTAAATGTTGTGTAGTGATGATCTAGTGTTTAAAAGTTTTTTAAAATGCTATTTTCAATTATTAACTGTTGTCTAGTGATGATCTAGTGTTTAAAAGTTTTTTAAATTGCTATTTTCAATTCTTAAATGTTGTCCACTGAGTATCTAGTGTTTCAAATTTTTTAGAATGCTATTTTCAATTATTAACTGTTGTGTAGTGATGATCAAGTGTTTAAAAGTTTTTTAGAATGCTATTTTCAATTATTAACTGTTGTCTAGTGATGATCTAGTGTTTAAAAGTTTTTTAAAATGCTATTTTGAATTCTTAAATGTTGTCTACTGAGTATCTTGTGTTTCAAAGTTTTTTAGAATGCTATTTTCAATTATTAAATGTTGTCTAGTGATGATCAAGTGTTTAAAAGTTTTTTAGAATGCTATTTTCAATTATTAAATGTTGTCTACTGAGTATCTAGTGTTTCAAATTTTTTGAATGCTATTTTCAATTATTAACTATTGTGTAGTGATGAACTAGTGTTTAAAAGTTTTTTAGAATGTTATTTTCAATTATTAAATGTTGTGTAGTGATGATCAAGTGTTTAAAAGTTTTTTAGAATGCTATTTTCAATTATTAAATGTTGTCTACTGAGTATCTAGTGTTTCAAATTTTTTAAGAATGCTATTTTCAATTATTAACTGTTATGTAGTGTTGATCTAGTGTTTTCAAGTTTTTTAGAATGCTATTTTCATTTCTTAAATGTTGTCTACTGAGTATCTAGTGTTTCAAAGTTTTTTTAGAATGCTATTTTCAATTATTAAATGTTGTCTACTGAGTATCTAGTGTTTAAAAGTTTTTAAGAATGCTATTTTCAATTATTAACTGTTGTGTAGTGATGATCTAGTGTTTCAAAGTTTTTTAGAATTCTATTTTCAATTATTAACTGTTGTCTACTGAGTATCTAGTGTTTCAAATTTTTTAAGAATGCTATTTTCAATTATTAAATGTTGTCTACTGAGTATCTAGTGTTTAAAAGTTTTTAAGAATGCTATTTTCAATTCTTAAATGTTGTCTACTGAGTATCTAGTGTTTCAAAGTTTTTTTAGAATTCTATTTTCAATTATTAAATGTTGTCTACTGAGTATCTAGTGTTTAAAAGTTTTTAAGAATGCTATTTTCAGTTATTAAATGTTGTCTAGTGATGATCTAGTGTTTAAAAGTTTTTTAGAATGCTATTTTCATTTATTAACTGTTGTCTAGTGATGATCTAGTGTTTCAAAGTTTTTTAGGATGTTATTTTCAATTATTAAATGTTGTCTACTGAGTATCTAGTGTTTAAAAGTTTTTAAGAATGCTATTTTCAATTATTAACTGTTGTGTAGTGATGATCTAGTGTTTAAAAATTTTTAAGAATGCTATTGTCAGTTATTAAATGTTGTCTAGTGATGATCTAGTGTTTAAAAGTTTTTAAGAATGCTATTTTCAATTATTAACTGTTGTCTAGTCATGATCAAGTGTTTAAAAGTTTTTTTAGAATTCTATTTTCAATTATTAAATGTTGTCTACTGAGTATCTAGTGTTTCAAATTTTTTGAATGCTATTTTCAATTATTGACTATTGTGTAGTGATGATCTAGTGTTTAAAAGTTTTTAAGAATGCTATTTTCAATTATTAACTGTTGTGTAGTGATGATCTAGTGTTTAAAAATTTTTAAGAATGCTATTGTCAGTTATTAAATGTTGTCTAGTGATGATCTAGTGTTTAAAAGTTTTTAAGAATGCTATTTTCAATTATTAACTGTTGTCTAGTCATGATCAAGTGTTTAAAAGTTTTTTTAGAATTCTATTTTCAATTATTAAATGTTGTCTACTGAGTATCTAGTGTTTCAAATTTTTTGAATGCTATTTTCAATTATTGACTATTGTGTAGTGATGATCTAGTGTTTAAAAGTTTTTTAGAATGCTATTTTCAATTGTTAACTGTTGTGTAGTGATGATCTAGTGTTTAAAAGTTTTTAAGAATGCTATTTTCAGTTATTAAATGTTGTCTAGTGATGATCTAGTGTTTAAAAGTTTTTAAGAATGCTATTTTCAATTATTAACTGTTGTCTAGTGATGATCAAGTGTTTCAAAGTTTTTTTAGAATTCTATTTTCAATTATTAAATGTTGTCTACTGAGTATCTAGTGTTTCAAATTTTTTGAATGCTATTTTCAATTATTGACTATTGTGTAGTGATGATCTAGTGTTTAAAAGTTTTTTAGAATGCTATTTTCAATTATTAAATGTTGTGTAGTGATGATCAAGTGTTTCAATTTTTTTAAGAATGCTATTTTCAATTAATAACTGTTATGTAGTGATGATCTAGTGTTTTAAGTTTTTTTAGAGTTCTTTTTTTTTACTTTATAACTCGGTTTTACTGTTTTACTGATGCATACACTAAGAGAGGAAAATGCATAGGATTAAAGGTTGCCACCCACTCACATAAATGTTAATCTTGAAATGTCCATAACACATTAGTATTGAACAAAAACAAGTGTTCGTTTCGCCAATTCTTATTGCTAAAGTGGGAAGCAATCCACTGAAAATAACTTTTAGTAACTAATAATGAGAAATTTTTTTTTCGAATTGTAAAAGAGTTACTACCACCTTATATAGTTAACCTAGCTTCGTATTATAGTAATGAGATTAGTTATTTTCTAAAAAAACAATAAAATTATTAACAGAACAATTGTTACTCTGTTAGTTACACATAAGTGAAGAAACAACACTGGGATTTATTGCAACTATTTTTAGTGCATCAGCAACAATTTCACCAGTTCCTGTAATTCTTTAATAACCTGCAACTTTTACTACTTTTAGGGCTCAAGAGGCAAAGGGACCAGAATGTGGAATAATTGATATTAATATATTAAAAGGTGGGTTATAGTTTTGTAAAGCACTGGAAATTATTTTTATTATATTATAATTTGATATCAATTTTTTATGTAAAATTTTCGATTTTAAACGTATTTTTAGCTGATGGAGAGAACATACTAGAAGAAAACTCTGAAGCTTTCAATCAGAGAAGTATCACTGGTCTAATTCCAAAAGCAAGGAAATTGGTAATCACCTTACCTGCTCAGCAATTTAATATAATTCTAGCTACTAGCTACAGTTATTTGATTGTGTTGTGAAGGGAATTTTTTGTTTGAAACATGAATACCAACATTTACCAACGACTTGGAAAATTCTGGAAATCCTAGCTAGAAATCTATAAAATTTGTAGATTTTTGGAATTCCCTGAAATTCCGAAGTGATTCGATTTACATAACCTTTGTGAACAGCGCTGTTGTCACGAATTATTTTCAATTGCATGGAGTACATAAAAAAGAATAAAAATCACAATTTCGTTAAGTGATTGGGTATTTCTTATTCACATAATATGCTATCTTAAAATTAAAAGGTTCCAAAATCCGAACAACAAAATCTTGTAAATCTCCTAAATTTTGATTTAAAGAACTCGGGACTTTGGGTGATTATTCTTGACAATTTTAGGGATGAAAGACCTTACTAATGCAGTCAATTAAAACCCAAATACAGTATGGAAGAACTAATTTCTATTTTATTATAATGCCCTGTTTCCGTGAGTCACAAACGATAGGTCCAGGAGAATAGTTCAAATTTCTTCGTTCCTTGTTTTATGAACCTCTTCTTTTTACTGCTGCTTAATTCGGACATTCGTGTTTTTTTTTTGTTTTTTTTTTCAAGCATATTTTTGATTACTTCCGTGTTCGAATTAGCGAATGTGTAATGTCTTCAGACCTAAGCCTTGTAAAGGAAATGGAACACTAATACTACAATTACACTCTTGATCTTTTGACTAGTAAAGATTAATTCTACTCTGTGTGTCGTTAGCTTTAGTAACAGACTCATATTTCGTTTAGTCAAAGCGAACATATTCAAAACGAAAGTATACTTTGGATTCATTGGACGAGAAAGAAGCAGTAGAAGATCGTTACCTCAAATTGTATGAAATTTTTTATCTATATTTTTTATTGATTACAATTTTATTTTAATGGAACGCTGATTTCAGTAATGTTGGAACTGAAACATAATATTTCGTCTGTAACGAACCAGTACTGATTTCCACTCAAAGAAGTTGAATTTTTATTTTGCGCAGTATGAACCGATATGTTAATTTTTCATCAGTTTGTTTTCTAAGATCTTATCAATTTTGGCATAAAATTTATTTGCTCACACAGCAAAATTATATTTCTTTGAAATGAATACAAATATAAGCTAGTACTCTTGCCGTAAAAAAAAAGCTCTTTTAAATGTATGAAAATGATTGGCGGAAATTAATCTAATTTATATTTTTCGTCAGGAAACGTGACGAGATAACACGTCGCCAAGCAACGTCACATTCCAACAAACATCACCATCATCGTCGTCATCACCATCGTCATAAACACGCAAAGAAAAGCAGTCAAAAACCTGACATGGACACACTTCCTGAAATGACGGAAATGGAAAATCCAACAGTTGACATAAAAGCGAAATATGAGATTAATGGTAGTGATAGCAACAGCGATGACGAAGATGGCGGAATACACTTTAATGTGTCGCATAAAGCTGAAAATAAGAGCTTTGAGGACGAATATGGACCAAGTTTACCTGCCTCTTGTGATGCACCTATTTCTTCAACGCAATATGCAAACATACCAATATTAGACAATGCGCCAAAAAAATTAACAGGACGTGATCAGGAGGGTTTACAACAAGTTCAACGGTGGAGATCTTTTTCACTGGATTCAGCTGAAGATGTGCAAGCAAGTGATGATGTACGGGTAGATATATCAGAACCTTAAGTTAATTTCTCAAGTTTTTTAATGCAAGGTGCTTAATATTATTTTTTTCTTAAATATTGTGAAAAAATTGTTTACTGTGATGAATTCCAAGTGATTTATTTATATGTATATTATTAGAACTTATGTTTTTATAGTTATTTTTATTAGTTATTTTTTTATCACTATTCTTGGCATAAAATCAATTAGGTTAAAATTTGTATTTTTTTTGTTGTGTTTTTATTTTTCTAGAGAACTTGTTAAAAACATTTTTTAGACCAAATTCTAGCAATTGTCTCGTCTATTAGAGATTAGAAGTTTCTTCAATAACAGTAAAGGTTCATACCACCTCAAGTTCTTCTGGCTTATAATTCTTTCATATATATTTTTTTATATGTTAAAAATATTTTGTATGATTTATTTAAATTATTAAAATCAATTTTGAGTTAACATAATATTAAGTTAGAGTTTACAGCCATGGTTTTTTTCCTATATCAGCAACAGGGACCCCTTAGAATTTTCATCGAAGCAAATCTGAGGATCTAAACTGGATAGTTGGATATATGTTATTTCATTATCTTCAATAGTTTCAAATCGTTTGCAAGCGAATGTAAAGATAAATAAAAAAAATAAAAAATAAAAATTTAATTTCGTTATCATAGTTTTTATTTTGAATTATTTTGTTTTTATTAGTATTTTGTTGTATGTAATTATATAAAAATGATTGTATTTAATATTTGAGAAGTATAATAATTGTCTTCATTCATAAAAATCATTCGTTTATCTTGAAAATAATACAAAAATTAATTTTATCTAAAGAGAAATCAGGCCACTGGACTCACAGATAATATTGCAACTTGGACTAACAGAGACATGATGTCAGTTTGTCTGCCAGACAAAGTCAAAATGACAGTTTGTACTGAGAAACTGAAACATAATTGTCCTTATAATAAGCATGACAATTTTACATCTTTTAGACAGTGTAGCAATGATTTAATGCAGTTAGTGCTTTCAAAATTTACAGTTCAGATTTTCCTTTTTATTCACGTAAGTTTAGTCTTTGAAAAATTCTTCTAAACGTAGCTTCTGGTTATTTTTGTGATGACAATTTCTTTTTCGCCTAAATATTAAAAACAGTAGCTCGTTTTCGAAACTTGTAACAAGATGCATTTTAATGTATTTATTTAGAAAAGAATATGTCGGTAATTACAATTCAAATTGGTCAATGCGGCAACCAAATTGGCACTGCCATGTTTTCATTGCTATCCCAAGATGCATTGCAACCTCCTCAATTTACATCCCAAGATTCCACAGAAAATATTGTATATAAACAAGATGCGATGGAGAAATACTTCACAGAGAAGAAAGATGGTACCATAGAAGCGAAAGCTGTGTTGGTTGACATGGAGCCCAAAGTTATTCAGAAGTGTAAACAAACTGCCAACCAAACAGGTTGGTTATTGAACCCTTCGGTCACCTTCTTTTAGATTTTCAAGCAACAAACTTTGATAAGTTTCAAAATCTCTTTGAGATCTCCACTCTCTCCCTTTTGTAAATTTTGTAAACACAGGCTTTAGAACTTCCATGAAAACTTTGCTTTGCAAGCATTCAATTTAAATATACTAGGTTCAAATGCATGCCCTATGCATTTAATTTAAATATACTAGGTTCAAATGCATGCCCTATTGCAAATTAATCGTATAATGCAATACTGATATTTTTCACAGGAAGGCGCAAAAATGGTTCTTTACGACTTGTTTAGATTGTTTGTTCTGTTGATTGTTTTTTGTGTGTGTTTTATGTTATGCAACTAGTGGAGCATTTTGACGCAGCAAGTATAATGTTTGTACTTAAACTTAAGGTTGTGTTTTCCCAGAGGCTGCTTTGCCAATGATGACATGTTTTTGTTGTGTAGATAGTTCTACAATCTTAGTCAGAATTATGTTGAGACAAGATTTCGAAGTTCAACCCTAGGTAAATTATGTACGCCATTGCTTTATTAGATTGACTTGTCAAAGTTTATTGTCAGTGTTCAAAGAGGACTTAGGATCTTAGGTTATTTGGTTAGATCGGAACTCTTAAATGTGCTAATTGTTGCTGACATCAGCATCGCCATTTTCCCGGAATTTTAAGGCAACGTTGGCTACGACGGGGAATCTTCCGTAATGTGGGCTTGCTAAAAAAAGGGTGACTGGCGAGAGCTGGTACGTAGCATTGTGTGTAAAGTAGCGATTTTGCAGCCTACCGGCTATACTTTTGGCTATGATTATAGTTTCCTCGCCCTTCTAGTTGACCAACTATTTCCTACAACTTCTTCAATAAAAAATTAATTACATTTTCAATACTTTGATAGGACTTTCCTTATTTTCGCATATGTTTATGGGAACGTAGATGTAGCAGGCTAGACGTCTATAGAACTATAAAACGACACTATAAAATACACCCTGCATGCATTTTGTGTTCACTGTGGTCATTTTTGAAGACAACAGATCGAAACTATATTTTCTTTGCAACAAAATTATTTGCAAAATTCTTGATTTACATTGTAAATTTCAAACCTATTCACACTGTCGTGATTATTAAGCCCATTTCAATTTTGGAGAGTGGTTACAAAGAAAACAAAAGCCCCACTCTCCCCCCTCCCATACAGACATGTGCAGTCAGACAGTGTAGAGGTAGAAATAAGAAAGTCAGGTGACCTGCATTGCACACTGGGTGTGGCACTGTAGATAGATTGTCCCTCTCCACCCTTTTTGCGTATTAAAAATTATTTGCGGAAATCTTTGCAAGGCCATATATTGTATATTTTGACTACAGTGGACTCTCCATAACTCGAAACCCTTTAACTCGAACTGCTCCGTAGGCACCGTGAAAATTTCCTAATAAACTCTCATAATCAACTCTCTACTACTCGAATCTCCATAACTCAAAAATCTCCTTAAGTCGAACAATATTTTTTCTCCCTTGAAAGCATATTAGGCTATTTTCGCTCTTCATAACTCGAGCAATCTGAAAATTGTTTTTTCTGATTCGAATATTTTCTACGTGTGTTCGGCCCCTTAGATCATTCGAACGAAGTCATTCGAACGCGCCGTTCGAATGTCAAGTGGTGTGTTTACAAATATTCTTGTTTTGAAGTTATCATTCTCATGAATAAAATGGCGTCTGTGGTACTTAGCAAAATTCCCAAACTCTCCATTACATCTCCATAAATAAATTTTAAGCGAGGAAGCAAAAATTAAGGAACTTCTAAATCCAAAAATCTAATAAAATAACTACTATAACCACACACAAATAACTATGTTTCATAACTGAATATCCATATTCCTTACAAGCAACATTTTTACAAAGTTTTCATGACTGTATGTGGCAAGAAGAAGAAATTTTAAGATGTACTTACCAATAAACATAAAAAATAAGATCTTTAACTGAAGATAACCCAAAATATTTTACATACAATCGTAGTTACAGCATTTTATAACCTTCGTTGATACTTCTTGGAACTTTGTAAAATCTGTCATGGCCAATAATAATATTTTTTTCGTAATTTGGTTCGTTTTTTCACAACATACTTCCAGCTTCGAACGATGAAGTTTGTTGTGATGAGATGGCGCCAAATTCGATAAATACACAGACCGGAAACTTTCAACAACAAATCGAATGTGCAACGGTCTCAGCTTTGTTTACAAATCTTTATTTTTTTTATGTTTACTCATAAATTAGTTCAGTAATAAAAATAAAAATATTTTGGTCGTGTTATTCAACTAATAGCATTTTGATCTTTAACTTTTGTCTTGTTTATTATTTTTGATAAAACAGTGTGATCATCGATGCGTTGCCGCCATCACAATACAGAGAAAGATCTAATATTGGTTCTGAATATAACCACCAGTTTGGCAAATGTGTAAAAATACCGAACTATAAAATAACTCACATTCATGGATGAAAGAAAAAAATGGTATTTTGTAACAAACTCCCATGAGCAGATGTTTTACGGAACATTCCAGACCAGCGTATCTGGTCTTTGAAATTAACTCTGGCATCATGAATTTTCAATCAGCAGCCGTGCCCGAGCTGTTCGCCCCTCCTTTAAGCGATTAACATATAAATTGTAATTGGTTTAGGTTTCGTATTCACCCTTTAGTCATAGATGTGAATCCCACTATCAAATTTCGTCAAAAAATTATACGTTTTGACCAATAATATAGCACGTACCATCTTTTGGCAAAATCATTCTATTAAATGTTGTGTCATGCAGAGGAAATTTTAGCTAAAGAAGCCGTTCGTTCTATATTTAGACAATACTTTAGAGCTCAACCTGGCATGTTCACATACTGTGACTCTATGAATTGGTATAATACCCTGCACAATACACCATTGTAACTCAATCTGTAAAAAGTATTAGTTTTTTAAGGATAAGATGTGTCTCTTCCACGAAATAAGGTTTTAAAACTAATCCGCTAAAAATAGTTTTTGTTTTTGTTTCTATTGAAAATGCATTAATGTATCATGTTATACACCATACCCTACGGTGCTAAAACTTTACTACTTTTTTACTGTATACTCGATATTTTTTATTCTACGTTTTCAACTTTTGTTAACATAGGAGATATTACTTGATCAGTGTTTGCATTATTATTGCATGAATATGATAGAGGCTGTACAAATAGAACATATTAAACACGACACAATATCCTGTTATATCTCAAGCGCAATTTGTTTTCTTGATTCCTTTTTCAAAAAAAATTGAACAGCTACCTTGTGTTCTACAATGTAATTTTTATTCCTAATTCAAACCCTGAAACTGTAGTATTATTTCTTACTGAATCCCATGTATTTTTTCACGAAAGAAGTTATCACGAAATCCTTGAAATAATCATTAGTTGTTTAGCTTTCATTGGAAATTAAAAAGGCACGAAATTAACACAAAAGAAACTAACGAGAATGCCTATAACAAATTATGAAAAGAATTTTAATTAACGCGATTCAACTGACTGATACGCATTAAAATAACGCGAATCAGGAAATATGTGTATTTGAGAATGAGAAGATTTTCCTGTCTAACCGGGTAGAATTGCGCTTGTTTTGATCAATATTAGAGGCTCTTTCTTATTAACTCTAACGATTTTGATCAAGACTATTAACCCTTTAACCCCCTTATATATTTGTGTTATAATGTAAGGCTTAAGTGGAATAAAAGATATAAAGAAAAATAGCTGGACGGAGGTTGATATTACTGATAATGTTTTTGGTACGATTTTTTTCACAGACAGGAAGTAAGGTATTTTGATTTAGGTAAATCTAAAGAAATATTTACGACCAAATAATTTTCAATTCTTTCTTTAGAATGTTGGGAAATCTTTCTTTTTGTTTTAATTTTTAAAAAGTTGTTTTTTCACACATATTTTTCTGCTCTATAAAAATTTCGGATAAATGCGTAACCTTAGATGATTTTGTCTTTTTACTTCTTTTTGTTCATGGTTATTATAACGATATTTTCTAAAGGCAGAGACTTTTGCGGGCAGAAATATTTACGATTTTCGCGTATTTTGGCCTTTTTCGCGAAAGTATCTTCCAAGGCATATTCGAAATTCTTGAACGTTCTTGCTTGCGAAAGTTTTTTTGCATTCAATTTGCTTCCGTAGCTTTAATTTTTCGCGTTGCTATTCCTTAATCACCCCGATCTTTTTGGGCCACCAAAACTTGTAAATTGTCCCCGTGACTTTTAAGGCGAAACAGACGGTATTGTCATTACTGAGACGAATCCCTGTATGTGTTAGTCGTGAAATTTAACGTATGCTTTCTTACATTCATACTTACATTACATTTTGGTAGTAATGAAAATAAATAGAAAATTGTTGTTTTTTTTCCCCTCACTTTTCTTTAGTCGCGAAGGTTTTTTCACGCAAAAGTTTCTGCCCCTTTTATATATATTTCGTTTATCTTTCTTACTTTAATATTACAGTGGTATAAAGTGCCAGCGAGAAATGAAATCATAATATATCTTCTAAATGAATTCTTAAATTGTCATGGTAACTATTAATATAATTACGACTGGCCTTTGTTCCATTAATTTGGCTCCACCTGTTGATGACGTTATGGCTTATTAGACATTGCTTAAAACCACCATATTAAACTCTCTGAAACGTTTTGCCACCTGTCAAACCCGTTTTCCCCGATTCTCACGATTCTAATCCGATAACCCATCTATCCTCATGCGCAAAAATCGGAAGATATGTCATAAATCATTAATATTACTAACAGAAAATCAAAATGGAATATTGTCAAACGCGATATGATATTTTCCCCGATTTTAAAATTGCTTATAACGTCACACAAAAGAAAATAATTATGCTAATTTATTCCTTTTGTCTCATACTGCAATTGTGCAAGTATAACACTGTTCGAACTTTCATGCCATTCTCCCTCCCCCATACTTTTAAAAAGCCCATACAAAAGTTAATTTCCTGTTTCTTACAACCTTTTTTAACAAATACGTACAATTTTCCTGTGTTTTAAACAAGCGCCCCCTTAAACGCCCTCTTAAACTCCCCTCAAAATTAAGTTTCCTCTCAGTCAAACGCCCTAATAGTTACAGTATGTTGTGCGATTATTGCCTTGCTGATCTGTATCTGTATGTAATGTTTGAGAAAAATATTGCCTGCTTTGTGCTTGCTTTTAATTTAAGCAATATCAATTTTATAGGTACACATTGAGAATTTATGAGACAGCTCTGCTACTCTGGACCCAAAATCAAAAAAATGTTGAGACATGAAAGTTTGCTTGTTAATCTAACTTTTTTAAGTGACTTGTCATCTTGTCTTTGTTTAGGTTTATGGAAATATCCCTCGGGAGCAGAGTATATTCAGAAAAGAGGATCGGGAAATAACTGGGCTCTCGGTTACTATGGAAACGGACCAGATGCATCACGTGAGGTGACAGAGCTTTGTCGAAAGGAAATTGAGAAATGTGATCATTTCACAGGATTTCTGGTGCTAATGAGTTTAGCCGGTGGAACAGGATCAGGTCTGGGCACTCATGTTACTCATACCTTACGTGACGAAAACGAGGACGCCATTGTAGCAAATCACGTGGTATGGCCGTATTCATCAGGCGAAGTCATTGTTCAAAACTACAATTCCCTACTAACACTTTCTCATTTGCAACACGCTTCTGATATTGTTATCGGTGAACAAAACGATCATGTACATAATATTTGTGTGAAGTTGCTTGGTATTAAAAACATATCGTTTCAACACACTAACCAAGTGCTAGCGCACAAGTTGGCTAGCATACTTCAGCCTGCGTATACGCACGACTATCAGAAAGTCAACCCTCTGTACGATTTAGTGCAAAGCGTGGCCACACATCCTGCGTATAAACTTGTATCCGTAAAGAACATACCTCATATTAGTGAACAGTCCATGGCTTATAGTACGTATGTGTGGCCAGCTTTGTTGAAACATTTGAGACAAATGTTGATCGCTGACGCAGCACTGGAAGAAGGTATTTTTTTTCTTATTTTATTTGTACGAACAATTTAATAAGAGCACAAGACAACTTGTAAATTTAATAGCATGGTAAGAACGATCCAATACTGGGTATCTAATAATACGTAAGAGTAATAGGCCCTCTAAGGGATTAGTGGATTTAAATTTCTGAAAAAGTATTTCTGTTAACGTAATTCATCTTTTAAACAATTTTTGCGAATTGTAGCGCTTTTTGGTCAATATCCCTCTCCTTTCACCTTCTGGTTTTTGGCGCGCCGAGAATTAGAGCCATTGATGTATATTTTTTTTATTGCGTTTGATTTTTTGTTTTTATTGTTTTTTAATAACAAAATAAGAACATTTGAACTAAAAAACTTCTAAACCTGAAGACCAAATACAAGTTTTGTATTTGGTCTTCAAAAAGAGCTTACCTTATTTCGCTTGAATTGTATTTTTTTAATTAACAATGGGAAATAATTTTACCAAATAAATTTGCGTGGTTTAAAAAATGTGATAGAGAAGGCAACTCGTTTGAAAATTCACCAAACATCCCTAAAAATATCGATTTTCCCAAAATATAAATTGTTGTTAAATACATTTTAGTTTTATCTGACAGTTACTTGTGATTAAAAAACCTTTTTATCATCTTGCGACATTCACTTATTTAACAAATCCCAAAATTTTGCGAAGAGGTGTTTTACAACCCAACCCAAAAAGCTTGGCAATAATGCTTGAGTATGACGGAAAGTGATTAGAAAATAGACATTTGAATGCTATAATAATTCTATGTCATGACTGCTCTCTATTATATTAGTGCATATCCTGCTTCCCAGTTATTCGTTTTGACCAGTTACGCCTAAAAATGGATTCCCTCCCTCAACTTCAGGATAGATCTCGGATGATTGACTAATCAAGAAAATAGAGAAAACTAAGAACCTCATTTGTTTTAAAGGTTCCTGAACTTTAAACCAGCAGCTCCAAATAAGCTAACGCCACTATCAATGCAGTAAGATATCGTTCAGTTTCCAGATAAGTAAAAATAAATCAGAATGGAGATTGAAATAAATGCTCATTTAACAACTCAGTTTTAATTCTTCTAAATTTTTCTATTTTTGGGTTTGTACTAATCCTATTGTGCTGGACTCACGGTGATAACATATCAATAAAAATGTGTAAATAACTTTAAAAATTCTGAAAATATTTTGACTTGTCAGTCCAGTATTTTCTATTTCGATATGATTGTTTATCATGTCGTGGACCTGAGGATTTACGTTTGGCGACGTTTCGAGAGATCCTTCTCTCATCATCGGGCGATGCGAATGAGATGAAACATTCGTTTTATAGTATTATTTCGGATCGAAACAATCAACAACAAACGGAATTTTCCCGCCAATTTTGTACGGCAAACATCTTACGTTTCCGTCCGCACTTATCAAGGTGTGAAGTGTTTCCATCAAAGTCATTTCGATTGCATTAAAAATTTCTCCTTTTTCCTTAGTATCCTTACATTTCACCACTTTTTCTAGAAGCGCGTCCTTATTTATTTCTGTGAATTTTTTGTACAGCGTTTTGTTAAGTTTGTTAATCGTATATGGGTGTATTATGCGACTGAACGAAAACAAATCCTGTAGCACTTACAATTTTTAGCTATAGCTTTACTGGAAGTGTGCTAAGAATTTGCAAATTTTCACTTACTTTGAAATTTGTTAGTAATTGAGTTTGGTCCTTTATATTTGCCACCCTGGTTGAGGGATCAAAACAAACTCTCTTACTTTTCTTTACTTTACTACTTGTTTCTATGCGACCGTTGTTCAATACTACAATTCCAGAGAAGATGTTTTTGTTTTTTTAGGTGTGAACTGGGAAGTAAAAGTCCCCCTCCCTTCGGCTTCTGGTTGTCCATCTGATATGAGAGTTGAACAAGGTGTATCAGTGTATAGAGAAAAGTTTAACAAATCCATAGCTAACTTATTGATCGTAAGAGGAAAAGATTTGCATCATGTTGAGACTGATGCCTTTAAAACTGAACAACTGTAAGTTTTTTTCCACGTTACATTGGCCTTTTCCTTTGCGCGGCTCTTTCCTCATATTTGAAGCTGAATATTGCATCGTTCGCTAAATATGCAACAAGAGCGCAGTTATATAGGAGCAACCCAGAATAATTACTAAATATGTCACTGAACAGACGAAACAGATTTAGCTAACTAGTTAGAGCGAGTAATCTTGATTTAACATAAGCTACAAATTTTAAACTTTTTATAAAAAGTAAAAATACAAGTAGACTTCGTTTAACCCTGTGTTTTTACGCTTGTAAACAATTTTTAACACGCTTGACCGCTTCTTGTCACTTCTTGTATACCACGCTTCTCTTGCATGTTTTCAAAAAGCTAAACACTTAATGATTTTCAGATATGCAAGCGTCATTCCTCCGCCATTTTGTTATCACGAATGGCAGCAGACTCGCCCATTCAATCGTTACGAGAAATCTGCAGCGTTGGTCTCGAACAGTCAAACTTTTATTCGTCCAATGAATGACTGCATTAGAAAGGCGTGGAGTATGTTTAACGCACGTGCGTATATTCATCAGTACGAGAAGTATGGACTGACAGAAAATGATTTTATCGACAGCTTTGGTGTGGTAGAGCAAGTGGTGGCTGATTATGCGTCTATTTAAAAGCTTCGGTGAGTAAATAACACCTTATATATACCTCTCTTTAAATTTCGGCACATCAGTAAAACTCCTAACCCAATTCCGTCCATGTTTAATTCGTTTCAAACCTCGCTTTCAAATAAAATCTTTTTTCTTAGACTTTTTCCGTCTTAGACTTCCTGCATTGAGTATTCGTTTTCAAGATCATTTTTTAACCACTTGCCCGCCTTCAGAATGTAATCCTAAAATAGTTTTGCTCAGTGAGATTTCTGCGTTTCTTGTTTCTCTGCGTATGTCATGTCTTTTTCATTCTGCATCAAGCTTTCTTTGCAGCCAAGTACAGCAGAAACTTTTTCTATAGGCATTTATTTTTTCACTTCCAAAATATTTAAATCCCAAAGTCACACCACGTCAGGCATTTCTGAGCAGTTGTTAAGGCTTGTTTCGCTTCTAATGTTTTTCTACAAACTAGAAATCAATTAAAATGTATTTTTATCTACGGATATAAACAAATAGTCAGTGTCTATTACGCAGAATGATTAAAAGCACAGTAGACATGACGGTATAATGGCGGACAATAAAGTTATTGTGAAAAAATCCGGATGATGTGTGGAACAATTTAGGTTATTAAAGCAGTTGTTTTTTGTTCGTGACGATGAAACGAAGAAGTTGTCAATACCTAACTCAAATACTAGACAAAAAAATGAAGTGTAAGAGACGAAGTTAAAAATGACAGAAAATAAAAATGCCAATTTTAGAAAATTAATCCAGTTCGCGCTTTCTTGGTTTTTATAGTGATTTTTTATTAATTTATCTCTGAAGTAACCAACCCTGAAAAAGTTTTTTATATTGTTGATCTGCGAAAATTCATTTAAAAATATTTTATTCTCGCATTATTTTATCTCTAATTAAAGTAATCAAAGTTGATTCGTCGCGCGATTAAATATGAAATTAGAAAATCCGAATTTGCGACTAAATTATATCGCGCAAAGTGATAAACAGACAGAGAGACAAACCTTTGAAGTTGATTTGATAAAAAAATGGCGTTCTTTTTCACTTCTCCGTTCCAACTTTAACTTGTCATTCTTTCAACTTTTTTCTTTTGTGTGTTTCTTTTTCATTTTAATCTCCGCTCAGAACTTTTACAAGTTTTTTTTGGTTGTCATGATTACGACCATTATGTTGGCAACCTAGTAAAATATTATTCAATTAAAAATATATGTTATGAATTACACTTATTAATATATAACTAGATGTTAAAACCCGTTAAGAATCTTTTTTAAATTTATTACGCATCTTATCATAAAACAGTTTGTGGTTAATTTCATGAAAAAAGGTTGTGAATAAAACGTTTTCAATGAAATAGACAACTACAATGTTTAATTACCCGTGACTTTGCCCGAAAAAATTTATAACAAAACAATTATATTATGTTTTACAACCCGTCACGGTAAATTTATATTGGCATATATTAAAATTCTCAGCTAATCAAATTGTCTCACGTCACACGTGATTTGCTCTAGCCAATTGAAAATGTAAACAAAAGTTTTATGAAATGTAGAATATATAGTGTTACGGGGATATTTAATAGACGCCGTTGTAGAAAATGTTAGACAATATAATCAACATTGCCTTAAAATAATCTTAACTGATTGTATGAAAATTGCTTCTTCCTTATAATTTTTTTTTTCGTTACCTCGTACGAGCCGATTGGGGGTCATTGGGTAGCTCTGAATTGAGTGATAACACTGCCTACGTTGAATTCTAGAAACGTTATTTAATAAGATTATTTAAAAATACATTCTTCGAATCTTTTACCTGGATAGGTAGCTTTTAACTATGTGAAAAAAATCGTTTTCGTTCACCTTTTTTTATAACAAATATAGTTTAGAAAAGAATGAAAAACTTAAAAAAATATTTACCTCGTACCCCCACTTTTCTCGTTAATTTTTTTTCTTCATCGCTTCGCTAACTTTTTTCTTCTGACGACCTCCTCAACATACTGTGAACCATTCTGAAGAATTTTTCATCTGCAGCGAGTATAAAAAACTGCAGCTGTCGAAGTTCCAATGCAGCTGCTCCTTGAAAACCACTGAGACTCGTCGTATTCTCCCCAAATCTTGCAGCGAGATTTATTTTCATGCTACGAGAATGTACCTGAAGTCGATATAATAACAGTATCGTGGAAATATTTTTGAGCATACTTGAACGATTTGAATGCGAGCACCTCGTAGGTTCGTTTCAGCCTTTTAAACGCTTCACTGCTTTTCAAACATTTCAATAGGTTTAATTCGATCTCTTTGTTTGCTGCCTATTTTTAATTAATGCATTGAATGGTGTTTAAACTGTTCGAGCGTTCGAATGTTTTACTTTCGAACTTTATAATTTAAAGAAATATATGTGTTGCTCTTAGGAAAACGGAGGGTGCAACCCTTTTTCTGAGGAATGTAAGTGCTTTTTTCTTTATTTAGAACTCCATGCAGTTTGTTTGTGTTTCGAACGCATTGTGGTAAATTCGATGTTTGATTCGATTTTGCGTATGAGCATGGCTAGAGTTTGCGCGCTTGATTTGGTTCAGTAATGTTATTTGTTATTTTGGGTAGTCACGCGCTGTTTTATTTGTGTTGTTCGTGAAACAAACCCCAACTTGTTTTATTTTCCAGTTTCTTTCTAAATCGCTCCTGCTTCTCCTTCTACGATGCAATTTCACGATCTATACACAGGATTTCTAGCTTTGCATATAACGGAATAATTGGTTTTGTTCGAACTTAGTTTGTAAGAAGGTTTTGGCTGAGATTTTCCCCAACCTTAGAAATATGTCAAGAACTTACTGATCACAATACTTTATGACGTTACTTTAACGGAAAACGCAAAAGTTTTTTTTCTCGCAAAAGTTTCTTTCTTTAAAGTAACTTATAGCGCATTAGGTTTGTGGTAATAGTTAAGTTTTGAATAGCTTTTTTCTTGCAGCTAAGAACGCAATAAGAACAATTTCAGCCTTGATTCCTTTAAAAAATCCAACCTACAAAATAAGCCTCGCCCAAAATTTTAAACGTTCTTATAAGAAAAATTGTAAGCCGTAATTGACTGGAAACTGGTTGTTGATAAAGTCAAACATGTGAACAACCTCTTAAAAGGAAAAACAACGCGGCATGACACAAGTCGTCGAATCCTAGATGTATTTTTTGATAATAATTATCCATTGAGCAATTTGACGCAGTAATTTAGATTTCCCTCAACAATGGACGCAAAATTTTAGTCATGTTTGTCAACGTATATAAACCGGTATCCAACACGTCTGGTTGTTATAACATGAATAACAATTTATTTTTTTTCGTTTAGAATGATGGCGTCACAGTTACTTTGTGCAATCTTGTTTGCATTTGTCTTTATTCTTATTGGCTATCACGAATCTGGAGCTGATGCTATTGGTCGAAAGCTGGGAGGAAAAAAAATAAACAAAATAGGTATGTTATGTTTAGTGAAGGGAATTGATTGGTGGGCCACCCGCGGTTTGTGTGTTGTTACATTATCTTTTTATGTGTTGATACATCCGTCTTTTTATGTGCTTGTTATGCTGTTTCAGTAAAAATGTTAGCAATTCTTATCCCTGATGGATTTTCGATGTACGACGACCGATATTTGCTACCGATTTCAGATATAAGAAAGTTCTTCTAAAATATCTCAGCACTGATGTTTTTATACTGCGCAGTTTTGTTCTACCTCTTTGACGGAACCAAAATGGATTTTGTCGAAATATGTTAACTAATATCGTCCGTGGTTTTAAAACTTTTTTTTCATGACAAATTTCCTCTTTTTATTAGAAAAGAAGAAAGGTGAGAAGACGAAGAGCGTATCAAGTGATAAAGTCCATAATGGCGGACGCAAAGGTCCAATGAGCGGTGGTTCGCAAGGAGTGCCAATGCCGCTAGCTATACCCTTTCCCAATAATCCCTCTGCAAGGAAATGGAGGGAAGAGTGCTCAAAAGAGTAAAAATAAAAAGAAGAAAACTCAAGAAGCGGAATCTGATAAAAGTAATAAGGGGTATTCCATCAAAGACGTGGACCGCGATTTAACTTTATCTAAGGGAAAAGCGAAGTCGAGAAAAAACGGGAAAATATACACCAAAACTATTATGACGTCACCAGACGATATGTTTCAACGTTCAAAACGTTCTGTAGATGATGAAGTCGACGAACATAGCGACGATGACAAAACGGAGTTTAAACGTTCTGCAGATGAAGATTACGAAGATGAACTTAATGAGGAGGAGAGAGACATACGTAGAGATTGGTTAATAGATGGTGATGATGAGGGTTATCTTCCTGGAACAGAAAATGTTTATTTTAATCCATCAGAGTTAGATTTTATTTGGCAAGGAGATTCTGTTTTATCGAGAGCATATCAAGCTATAATGCCTAGCATGAGACTGTTAACAAAAAGAAGCACTGATGAGGAGAGCGAGGATGAGAATAAAGCCCCGGATGATTTGATGAAGCTTAATAAAAATGCGGAGAGTGATAGAGACATGGCTAAGCGGGATCTTAGCGAGGTAGATAAGGAGGTGGACGAAGGTGAAGAAGATTTAATGAAAGTTAACTCTGAAAACACTGATCGTGGAATGCAGACTCGTGAAGTGTCTATCGCTGATGAGGAAGAAGATGACAACGAGGAAGAACTGGATATCGTAAACGAAGATAAAGATTTTCAAGACGGAGAAAGCGAAGAGGAACGTGACACACGTGAGACAGCTCCCGGTGACGGTAGGTCGCATATGTGAATCGCGCATGACACTGTCATACAACGCATTTGACTGTGGAAGTATACTGTTCCTTTAACATTCATAAAACAATACATGAACTTGATGGATTTTTCAAAATGATCCAATTCTCTCACGTAGACAACAACAGGCTCCGTTTGTTGTTAGTTGTGCTGTGTAGATAGTCTTTTTAATTGATGTAGATAGGTTAAAAAAGGAAATAAATTTTTGAAAAAAAATAAACATTTTTTTTTTGCGTGAACAGCGTATGTGAAAGTATGGAATTTTTTGTGTACCTTTTGAACAACAGTCTTTTTTTCTAGTCGTTTTGTGTATACTTCCACTGTTTTCAATCTTATACACGTCACGTGATAGTTATTTTGTTTTCAATCTTATACACGTCACGTGATAGTTATTTTGTTTTCAATCTTATACACGTCACGTGATAGTTATTTTTGTTGACCAACGAATGTTTAATGTTATGTTAATTAACGTGACGAAATACTTAGTAAATTTTGTGAATTTCTCGGGGGTTTTTAACTTTTTTTTCTGAAATTTAATGCCCCAAAAATATTTCAGGGCAATTAATTCACGAAAATAAATTCCGCGAGATTTTTTTTGGTAGACGCAATTCGCGAAAATATTAACGCTGAAAAAGTCATATTGTGGAAATAATACGTTATGAAAATCCACAACTTTGGCGGCTTCCATAGATCGCAAAATTATTTTTTTTGCGAATCAAGCAAGTGCGAAAATTAAATTCCCGATAAAATTTTAATATCTCTTCAATTGGACAAAATTAACTCCCGCAAAAATTTAAAAATCTGATCAATTCGCCAAAATTTAGTTTCCATAAGTTGTGAAATGCTTAAGAGGATATCTCTGAGGATGTAAAAGCGTGTCTATTTTTCTCTCCAACATTTACCGGGTTTTTGTTAAGCGAAAGAAGACTTAAATTTGAGAAATTTTGCTAATTTTTAAAACTTGCATACATAAACTTTCGCGAACATAGAATTCTTCGCGTAAATTTCTTTAATAAGCCTTAATCTTATAAAAATCTGCACTGTGCGAAGTTTTGATCCCAGCTTGAGAGTGCGCGATTTACAGGCAGGCGAAATACTAACTTTTTTCACAAAACATTTTGTACATTAATAAGAAAAGTTATCATATATCGTTCATTCAATGTTAAATGAAGCCTGGTGCAGAGAAAAAGGGCGCGGTGCAGAGATTGTATACGTGTGTTTGCAAAGTTATGCTTATCTCAAACGTTGGTTTTAAAAGTTACCGAAAACTTCATAATTAGCACCTTTTTTGGTAGCTGTACATTTTAAGCCCAATATGTTTATTTTTTCTCAATTGAGCCTCATTTTGTGTTCATGATATACTTGTTATTCTTTGATGGCGATTTTTATTTTTTATTTATCTATTTTATCAAAATTGCTTTTTGCTTTTTTGTTACTTTTCGTTCAAAAAATTTATATTTTATTCAAGTTGAAAATATGATAATCATATACTTCAATTTTAAATCTCAACCTATGTATGTATGCTTATAAAAATGGCGTACAATCTCTTGAAGCCTACGACACATTTTTAGATACCTTGTGGCCATTTGTTTGTAAAATTAAACGTTTGCAAATTTACGTACCCTGCGTGCTAACGAATCATGTGTCTCGTATTTTTTTTCTGTTTAATGTCTCCATAACGCAGTTGCACGCTTTATAGAGCCACCATCCAGTATTGAAGAGGCCGAGAGACAATTAAAAAATGCTGAGCTAGCTGCAGAAGCTCTTACCCATCTTGAGATGCAAGTTGGTATCGATCCAGAACATCTAGTCAGCAACACACACAAGTATGTGATGAGCTTGCAAGCAGAAAAAGCAAAGTACGACACTGATATTAGATCACATATTAATAAGGCACGAGAAGCTGAAAAAAGGGCGTCGGTTCCAGTCCACGATGAGGTGAAGAAGTCCGAAATCTCTGGCGATGTAGCTGCTGCTAAGAAACAGTTAGAAAGTGATCGTAGCAAAATTGAAGAGATTAACACGCAGTTAAAGCAACTAAAAGATATTGAGTTGATGGCTACAGGTTTAGAAGTAGCGAAATACCTTGCAAAAGAACGAGCGCAACATAATTTAGTTTTGGCTAAAGAAAACGCAGCAAAAACACAAGTTCCTATCGCAGTCCAACCTGTACAACAAATGCAACAACCACAAATGGAAGTGACTCAGCAACAACCTTCTGTTGACGCAAATTCATTTTCAATGCAGCAATCTCAATCTGGCGAAACAGTTGGTACATGGGGTTATCCTAGTGGACAGTCACAATCTGTTGTACCTGCGGCGCAACCTGTTGTAGCTGTTCAACCCCAAATAGCGGCTTACCAACCACCAATTGCACCTGTGCCGATGTATAGTGCACTGCAACCAACTACACCTATGCTTCAACAACACCAGATGGGAGAACAAAGAAACGAGGAAAGTCGACCATCCTTTAATACACCAGCCATAAAAGCCCCTCTCACCCAATACTTATCTAGCTACATACAGTCTCAAAAAAATAGTGCGAATCAATTCGCTGCTCAACCTCATTGGCTTACTGCCGCATCAAGACCTTTCTCTCAACCAAGGCCAATGTTCCATCAACCTCCCCCGCCAGTATACCATCAACCTCCCCCGCCAGTATACCATGAAGAACATGTTGAAGGAGATCAAAGACATTCAACTGCTAAAACCCCTTCAGATTCGCATTCTCTGTTCATGCTCAGGCCTCCTCAATCTGCTACTGCTAATGTTAACTTAATGACGTCATTTGCTCGACCTTTAACTCAGAAGAGTATTGGTTTAGCGGATCATGAAATAACCAAAATCGAACAACCACATAAGATTCCTAATACAAATGATGAACACAAAGATTCAGAGGAAAATCACGACGACAGTGCGGGAGGGATGCTTTCTTTTCCTGGGACAACTTACTCGCCACCTCCGTCTTGGTTACAACGGCCCAATGATAATCGTGCTCAAGCAGCTAGAATACCATCACAAGGAGCGTCTAGACCTTACTTGCCACCTAATGGGTTCCATCCAAGTATTACAGAAATTTCTAACCATCCTGCATATCACCCCAATATTGGTGTCGCGCCTCTGTCTACCCTACACCCATACGAACCTTCAGCTGAGCCAGTAACAGGTCCGATACCTTATCATCAATTTTCACAACAGTCGTCACTTTCGGCACCGTCGATGGCTTCTTATACATCTCAGCCAGCTCCAGTGGAACTTGTCGCTCCTGTTCAGAATATAGCACCGGTAGCTTTCAATTCACATCAGAATTTCCAAAATACATTATTCAACGAAAAGGAGGCAGTGGAAATGCGACCGGGTACTCCTTTGAATTATGCAGCACCCCAAAACCAACAAGCACAAGTAGGGGAGGTTATCAAAACAAATCCTCAGGACGAAGTAGTGACCGTTAACCAGAAACCCGAACCGGAGCCTACCCCTCCTCCTCCTCCGGACATGTCGGGCAATTTACCCGGTTGGATGGGTGCGGTGGATAGTGCAAAATATGGTAACGATGTCAGTGATCGTCTTAGAGAAACGAACGGCTCGAAACCGGCATCCACGCTACCTTCTGATAGCGACGATCAAAACGGTATGAGTCCTTTTGTATACATGTTCTTTCTTTTTTATTACAATCTCTTTTGTTACACGTATTAGCCTGAAAATAGCTAAAGACTTTTATTTTAGTCTGGAAGTTCCTAAAAAGCTACGAACTGTAATATTCACATTTTACAAGACTCTTGGCCGTTTCCAAGCAGTTACTTAGGTTTTGACCCTAATTTACAGCCTTGGTCCTTAGCAAATTGATTACCTATAAAAAAAGTGTCATTTAGAGCGATTTTAAAAAAAAATATTATTACTGATGTTCATCTTTTTTTTAATTTAGTTAAACGTGAATATCTTCATCTACAAAAAGCACAGGCAAAATTGCAAGACACTTTCAAAGCAGCATCAGCGGTAACACATATTGAATCGTCTGTTGGTTTCGATCCCGGCTCAATTGCCAAGATGGTAGATTTCGTCAAAACCGCTGCAATTAAAGATGTAAAACTCTCTAAAGAGACAGTCGATAAAGATAAGGAAACTTTAAAGAAAGTAGAAGAAAATTCTATTAGTAAAAAGTCTGAGATTGCGAAAAAATCCGAAGTAGACAGTGTTGCGTTTGAGCATGCTAAACAAAAACTAAAAAGCGATGAGGCGGTTTTAGCTGATGCTGAAGATCGGCTGGATAAAATCCAGAAAATGGAACTGATTGTCACCGAAATTGAAGTGGCGAAATATTATGCTGCAAACAAAGCTGAAAATGAAGTGCAAGGAGCCAAACGAACTCTGGATTCATTGAAAAGAAATGAAGTGCAAAAACCGGAAAAATAATGCGCAAAAAAGTTGTGGGCTTTAAATGTTGTGGTTGTTTTGATAAATGTATATAAACACACAAACTCGTGTCACGACGTGTCTCGTTATGTACCAGACGGAGGAGAATTGACTTATTCCTGTGTAATGTCTATATTTCCATCCTCGTCCCCAGGGCTTGTTGCTTATGTCAAAGCCGCTAGCGCTTACTTGACGGCTAAACACCGGCCTTGATGTTACAAAGGCAAAAGCCCCTGGGGACGAGGTTGTTATATTTCTTTCATTTAGTTATGTTTGTGTTTGAGCTGCGTTGTGCTGCATGTAAATTTAACGTCCAATTTTTTTTAACTTTTTACTAAAAAATGGACTTTTTGTCTTTTTTAAACATTTTGACGATTTTACCGAATTTTTCTTCTTATTCATACAAATTTTTATATGCTGTACCGTATACCTTTTCTAAATACAAACCCTTAATATGACTTATATTTTGGAAAATTTACCGTACAATTACTAATGCAGAATATTGGCATCTAAAATTGCTTTTCGGATTCTCTCACTTTTCGACTTGTGATGTAACTTGTGTCAAAGTCAATTGTCAGTGGCTTTATCTTTTATGCTTACGATCTTCTTGTCAAGTAGCGTATTGTAGTCAATCCGCCATGTTTTCTATCAAATATCTGCATCCACTTTGCGTTATTCGTTATGTTGTGCAGTGTAAATAAATAAATGAAAGTTCACTGATTTTGTTACGTGTTCTGTGTTTCATCATGTTCTGTTAAATACGCAACTGTACATTTTGTAAAATAGTAGTTTTATATCTCAATTTTTTATAAACAACAAATCACGTTTTGTACTTGTTTCTTTTATTTCATGTCGACATTCATGCGGGGCTTACATGGGACTTTTATCTCGCTCGTAGTGAATCACTGGTCCCGCAACAGAATTTTATTTCGGTTTAGATTCCTTTCAAACTCGTTCCCAGGGCATTTTGCCGTTGATGAAGTTGATAGCGACTTCGTAATAACGGCTCAGGGGCCTCAAGACCCTGGGGACGAGGCTGGATTCCTTTCACTTACTCGAAGTGAAACTTTTATGTAAACGCCGCCTCAGTTTTAAAAATGTTTTGAGGCGTTGAGGTAAAACTAAAGAAGAAAACAGATGGACTTAGCATCCGTGTGCATAGCAGCAACTCTTGATGAACTCGACTCAAGGGACTGCAGTGATTGGTACCGACTGGTAGCCTTGTAGTAGAGCGGGAGGTCTTGGGTTCAAACCCCGGCCGAGTCATACCAGAGACTATAAAAGTGTGAATCTATCCTTTCTGCTTAGCGCTCAGCATGAGAAAAGGATTGATATCTTAGGCGGTTGTCTAGTTGAGCGATTGCTGTGCTTGCACGACTTTCGTAGCTCAAATTGGAGCTTTAAATGCACTAGGACCCCTTTCGCAGGACCCTCGTTGATAGCAGTACCAATAGGAACTGAAGAGGTCATACTGGGTAAATAATTACAATAATAATAATAATAATAATCTTAAAGAAAGTAGTTTTTCATCTGGTAACTGAAAAATCAGGGTACAACTTTATTGTCCACTGTCAAGTTCACAAATATTCGTCAAAAAGAGACAAAGGTGCGTATTCGAGATAGGGAAAAGTTCGAGATAAAGTTCGAAATATATTTCTATCAAAGTTTTACCTCGATATTGTGGTTACTCAGATACAAGCAAATATCTTTTAAGGTAATTCAAACAGCGTATTGTGTCAGCCTCAATTTTTTGAAGAAAAAAAAATCTATACCTAATGGCCGGTCATTTTAACGCCACGTTCCAAAAATGAACGCTATGAAGAACCGTACAGGTTTCCTACAATCTACATGTTATAATCACATTTAAAAATTATTTATTTACAGGTCGAAATATTTTAAACTCGACAAAGTTTCCTTCCAGCCTGGATAGCATTTTGTTGGCTTCATTAACTGTCATTCCGTTGGTAGAAAGTCCGTCTATTTCTAAAACCTCATCTCCTATTTTAAATACTTTCGCAGCTGGACTAGGTCTCTTTAAATCGCGTACGGTCATGTTGCTATCACCATATGCAGATACACACCCTCCCCCCAATTTTAATCCTAACCTTTTACGATCCGCGATCCACACAGTTAAGATATGCGTGTTCTCAGGCGTTTCGGATTTCCCAGTAGTTTGAAAATCTTCCGTGCTTACATTTTTTTTGCTTTTTTTACGCCGAAAACTATTTCGAATTACTTGAGCAGGTGATTTGGCGAAATTCCGTAAGTTTTCTTGCGTGGTCAGTTCAGTAGATCCATCTGAGTTGCTATGGTCGACCATGTCAAATGATTGGTTTATTCTGTCTAGCCAACCGTGTTGTAACTTTGAAGAAATACCCTATAAAATATTCAACTCAAGTTTTGAACAATGGAGATCATACAGTGCAATTGCTAACTTGGTGGCGTGTCTTTCAAAAGCCAAACAAAAGCTGATATCCAGTGCTTAATATCGGCATTTTGATTCAGTCCGTTCATACTGTGTATTTCATTTTTTGTTTGCAAAAAATTGTTAAAGAATGTCTGATACTCGCCAGTATTCCTTACAGACAGCTAAGTAAAAACCACGTCAACGTGGTTTCTACTTTCTAATCTTACCTGCTCAGTGGTAGCTGAAGTGGAATTACTTGAAAACGAGGAAACCGTGGATGCAGACAAAGTTGAAGCCAGGCTACATTGTGAGTTACTTCGGCTACGTCTAGGTGAAAACGCGTTTACTTCTTCCTCTTCTTCTTCCTTCTCCAGTTTCAGCTTCTCGATTTCGTCGGCGATATATTTTCCATCGTTGTCGGGTAGTGAAAATAAAACTAAATTTCGGAGTTCATCCGACTTGTTATTTGTATGGTCGGTTGTTCGTCGTCTTTGTCGTTGCTTAGGAGCGCAACTCTTTCTTCCGTACGCATCCGAAAACGATCGAACTCGCCTCAGACCTCTATTGGGTGTTGTATACTGCAATCTCGCTATCTTCTTGTTTTCTTTATCATCATGTTCGTGCTTAAACGATTTGAACAAAACTGGTTCCTTTAATTCGTCTCCCGGACAATTAGCACAGCATATATCAGTATTTTCACATTCCTCTTGTATTGATACATGCTCGTACACATGGCTAACACTGGAAAATGGATGTTTATACCAATCAAAACTACGATCTGACGGCTCCACGCCTCTTCTTATTGTCATGGTAACCTCATCAGTCGCCTTTGAAAACAATGCGAGGATTTGCGAATGTTTTAGGCTTACTGTTGGTATTCCATACAATTCTTTTATTTGATCTCCAATTAACAATTTTTCTTCTGTGCGGCTGGCTGGCGAGTTTTTCCGAATGTCTAATATAGTCGGCCAACTTGGGTTAAACGCTTCGCCGTTCAAAATAGTCAAACCTGCTTCTTCATTCGGCTTTTTATTTATCTAGAATTCGAAAATAACAAGTGTTACAAATATTTCGGTAACGGCCAATAGTAAACATAAAAAAAACAAGCTCATAGGCGAACTCTCGGAAATAAACATTCAATGTTTTTTTACACTTGTGGTTGTTGAATATACAAACAGCGAGATTTTTAAATGAAATAATTCCAGATCAGATCTAAGCGAGTGGTCCTAAAATTGCCAGAGCAGCAAATAAATTTGATGCACAGGGCCGTCACCGCTGGGGTGGTGGAGGGGGTAGTTTTGTTTAGACATTAGATTAAATGTGTTATATTGTCAACATTTTCATCAATAAAATTGTTATCAATTTTATTGATGAAAATGAGGCGAAAGAGTTCATTTTTTAATAAGGGGCAGAAACTTTCGCGTTTTTCGCGTTTTTGGACCTTTTTCGCGAAAGTTTTTGCCTTTACAAATTTCAAAACAACAAAACGCAAAAGTTTTTTCACGCGAAATCATAGCCAATTTAAAAAACACGAAAGTTTTCCAAAGCAATTTTCATTAATCCATGAAATTCGTTGTTGTAAAAAAAATCAATGACAAATGGATGGATATTATTAATACGTATACAACTTTTCCAATTTTCAGTCTATCATTCTATTACAAATTTTGTCTCTTTCTTTAAACAGTTCTCTAATATCTTTATTTCCTCCAGTACTTGTCGTAGCTTACTACTTTTTTCTATTTTGCACTGAGACAGGTGGAGTGTTCACGACTGTGGGTGAAGTCATTACAAAATTGAAAAGGTTGCCAACGGCTCTGTTTTCTACAGGCTTAATATAACACGGTAGAAGAATTTGAATTGTTATGTGGTAGCAAAATTCAGCGGTACATTGGTGAAGATGGAGAAACCAACAAACGGAACTGATTCTGAGTGGGAAGTTGAATTTTTTTACTTTAAACAAAGCAAGAAAAATAATAAAAATTGAGAAAAACGCGAAAGTTTTTTCACGCAAAAATAGCCTTTTTCTTCGATTCGCGAAAGTTTTTTCCGCGAAATTTGTTCAAAAAAACGCAAAACGCGAAATTTATGGAATTTTGATACGCGAAAGTTTCTGCCCGCGAAAGTTTCTGCCCTTAACCCTATTCCAACTGGGCTTTTAAGGGCTCTCAATCGCTGGGGGGACCATTTGGTCCCCCCTATGTATCTTCTGATTGAGAAAGGCTAATTACTTCAAATTTGGTAGGGAGTTAGTATTTGATAAATAAAATCAATTTGATTAAAAAAAATCATGATGACGTCATTATTTTTAAGATGACGTCATCAAAACCCCTCAAATTGGACTCTTGGACTTAATCAAATGACGGAATTGATTTCATTAGCTACGGCTCTATTTTTTTTAGTTTTGTTATTTGTTGTTTAAACAATTCAAAAAACTATTTATTTTGGCGATGTCACGCATATTATGACGTCATCGTCATCGATAAAAAGGACGAAATTTCCCATTACAGAAAATCAACATACGTTGATAAAAAGATAATTAATTGACTTCGCTAACAGTATAAACTAAGTAGATATATAAAATCTCTGTAAAATTTGCAAAACAATGATATATAATAGTATATATTTCATTTTTTTATCAACTTATTGTCTTTTTTCCATGATAACAGATTACAATGGATTAGTGACATGAAAATGTACCCAAAATGAGTAAATGTCATATTTGAGTATGTTTTTCCATTCTATATTTTAAAACAATAGTAAAAGTATTGAAATTGATTTATTTCAGCCAAATTAAAAATATATATACTTTTTGGATTTTGACAACCTCAATAAATTGAATGAATGCTGAAGGTGAGCATAATTTTTTCCCAAAAAAATTACGGCAAAATATTGCTAAATAAATTTTAGTAAAAGTCAGAAAATTTCAGGGTCATATCACAATCCTATAAAAAGTTATGCAACAAAAACTGGTAGGGGGACCATTTGGTCCCCTCCCAGTTGGAATAGGGTAGAAGGTTAATTTTTTAAAAATTTCCTCTGGCGCGTCACTAAAATATGACCCCTCTACTTTTATTTCTGTGTCGACGGCCCTGATGCAAAGTTTGTGGTGAGGCGAAGCGCACACGATCGTGTCCTGGATAGTGCGTGTGAAATCACCCTTTAGCAAATTTTAACATGTGGAGGAGTGCGCGCTTGGTCTTTCAAAGATTTCACTTTTTTACCGTCTGCGAAAAAATTCGTAACATATAATTATACAAAGAATATACAAAAAAATAATTAACAATACACCACGTGTTGATCACAATACGTTATTATTTCTATTGTTGACGCCTTTTAGAAATACGTACTGAAACCCCAGCACCCCTTAAAATGGCGGCTATCATCGATATAATATTGTTGAGTTCTCGGAATGATTTTGCCATATAAGTTTTAGCACTGAAAATATATTTTGTATTTAAATTTAACATTAATTGTAAAGGTCCAAAAAAATGATCACAATTTTTTTCCGGAAACGACATATTTTTAATGGATACCGTTATTAATTATTCATAACACTTGATCACGAAAAACAATCTACCCTACCCTTATCTCGGGTTTTCTTTTTGTTAATGTTTATTGATTTATTTCATTTCTTTATTTACTTTTATCATTTAAAAAACAAAACGAAAAATCCCCTTTTCTATACACTGTTGAAATTAGAAATTAACCCCATTATTGTTAGCTCACGGCCAGCGCCCGAACCTCGTTAAAAGGCTGATCCCAATTTGGTGTGGATGAATAGCTTTTGTTTTGCTATATGTAATTTCGAAACGCTACCTAAAAAAATCAGAACAGAATAAGTTAGGAAATGTTTCAAAAGGGCGTCAGGAATTTCGCCTGTGGACGGTGATTTAATCCCCAACATGAACGTTTAGCAAATGTTGTTACCAGGCCTACATACAAATGTTGTTCCCAGGCTTACATACAAATCAACCTAACGCCGTGTGAGGAAAATTGGGTACGTAATAATGGCGATATATATCTAGCAGTTTTTAAAACTGGAGTGACAATTCTGTATAATTATTTTGGAAATAAAATAGTTCAGATAGGAAGAACCGTTCTTGCAAGCTAGGACGCAAGCTGCGAAAAAAAGGCATCTTAGTGCGCATGACTTTTACAAGCTGTCTTCGCGATCTCGGCAGCACAAGGCCTGGGGGAAAAGTTGCGTCGTTTGTGCACTGAGGCGTGAATAACATATTTTGCATCATATGTTCTTGTTGTTATACCGTGAACACCTTCCAAAAAACAAAACAAAAAACTAACCCTGATATAAATTTCTGCTCCGACATCGTTGTACGACAGCCGTCTATCATGCTGTTGGACGTTCTTTTGTTGTTGTTGTTGTTGGGAACGAAATAAATCTTCTTTAGAATAGGGTGGTGGCGGACTTATGTCTATGTAATTCTGTAAACAAACATCGTTGCTGTCGTAATTCAAATTATCCAACTCTTGATCAATATCCCATAATTTACCCATCATTGTATATCCAAAAAATTCCACTTCTACTAACACATATACGACTGTGAATGTTGTGTGTGAGAGATTTTTAGATGTGTGAGAGCTTTAGATTTCTTTTCGTGTACTTCGCACAATATTTAATGCTATTTTAAATCCAAGTTTAAAGTTATTTCAAATGTTCGACTACTCTTTCAACGCCATACAATATTAATGTGATTAATTCCTTCCCGTCTTCTTCATTTTTCTCAATAACACCATATAAAATATTCGCTCAACGTTCTTCGAGTTCAAGAAAAAAATTTTCAAAAACTTCTAAATAATTTTTAAAAGGCATATGAGTTATATACGTAAATATCGAAAAGGTAAAACAAGCCGGATAAATTTTATTTTAAAAATTCTCTTTTGTACGATATCATGCGCAGGTTGTGTGTTTTTTAGTACAAGCCACACGGCAGATGCTTAATTATTCATAACACATGCTCCCAAAATAAATACTCTCCTCCATAGATACTAATTACTAGCACACCGATGCTTCAAATAAACGCCCGGGGTGTTTAAATTTTTGGAATTTTAGAGGCGCTTAGAAAAATTTTCTATTTTTCACATAATATCTTCATCATCAATATCATCGTCAATTAGTGCAGCGTCTACCATGGGTATGAAGATCCTTGAGACAGGGGTTAAGGTCCAAAACCTTAGAACATGGCATCACACAACACACATTGATAACAGAATTTTATTTTTCTGAAGCGTACATATCGTGTATAAATGTTAACAACATTTAAGGCTTTGTCAATACCAACATAGTCATAATGCTTTTTTAAACTTCAAAAATGACAAAATAAGAGGACATTGAGAAGAATTTGAAGCTTCAAGTTAAAAAAGTTTGCGGCTGCTAAAAAGTATAGTCTTTATACATAAAAACGTTTACGATAAAATCAGAAACAATACAACTCAATGATTTGGTTGAGAACATATTAATTCGCTGATTAAATTATTTAGTCTCTCCGAAAATGTCGATTTTAGACAATTGCTAAATTAAATCTACCCTAAATTGTGAGATAGAAGGAATACAAAAAAAATGTCCTGATCAGTACTGACACTACCTATCCGCGTTACGTAATAATCTTTTGGGTATTATCACAAAAGCCGATATTACACAGGCCCGGCGGAGCTGCGGGGTTTGTTTTTTTTATAAGGGTATCATGTGTTTTAATCAATTATTAATTGATCAATATATACATACGCTCTGTATTTGTGCTACAATTATACGGGAAAAGTGTTGTTTCTAAATACCTGATCAAAATTGCCAACGCATTTGTTCAATCGACGACAACAGAAAGCGAGTATTCGGAAAATTTACAAAGGGGGGGACTGGTAGTTGTCATATACTATAACCTTTTTCTGCATTGCTTCGATGTTACATTGCTTATTTTGAAAATATTATCTTACATAAAATATGGTGTTTCTATGTTTCTATTGTAATCTCCTGCATTTTGTGAAGGCGCAATATTTCGGAATTTGAAGTATGTTTTAGCCAATCTAGGGGGCCGAAAGTTAAAAAATTTTCTTAGCCCGTCGTCCCCAACCATGGTCGGACCTCCTTCGATACTCAATAATTTAGCCCCCCACTTTCAAAATTGCTCCGCCAGGCCTGTTACAGGGAGGGATGAAGCACGACAACGTAATTATGAATAGGAGCGGTTTATTAAACAAGCTTCAGTAACAGATTACAAACATGTTGCCATGAAACCAACGCATGTCCAACAACGATCGGAAGGTTTTTATAGACCAAGCTTTGTTCTTCTCCAGTGACGTCTTTTAGCATTGTATCTAAACGGAGACAGGGACCATTGAACATTTCAATAAGAATCCCCTAGCTGACATTAAGTCAGGGTATTGGCTCACCCGCAAAACGTTTTAAAAAAATTTTGTCCGATAAAGATTTTGTTCTGTAGAATTTGTGCAACGGGTTTTTAAGCGTAGAAATAATTTTTTTTTATTTTAAAAATTATTTTAAACAGCGAAAGTGAAGACAAGTATTAAGACAGTTTCCTAAAGTATTCTAACTATAAGAACGCAGGCTTCTATTTTTGTCTGTCCTTTTACGCAAAAATGAGTTACACAGAAAAGGTAAAAGTTGATTAGTCTCAAATGTTTTTAATTCCTTTAGATTTCATAAATTGACTTCAAACGCAAACATTAATTTCGCATTTTTTTCGCAAAAACTTCCATATCAAGAACATGTTTGCACTCTTTATAGACTCAAATTTGAGGAGATTCAGGATTTTTAATGAAGATTTTCAACCTTTATTGAGAAAATAAAATTATTTTCATAAAAAAATTTATTTGATTTGTGAATATCTTCCATTTCTTAAGAATTGATAGAATTTGAGGAAATTTTGAAGGGAATGCCATGGTGGAAAATATTTCGGTACAAATAATTGTTGAGATTTGAAGAAAACGTTGCTAAGGATACACGAAACAACCAAATATGTGTCTTTTTGTCAAATTTTTGATTTTTATATCATTGGAAAGCTGATTATTCATAAAATACATGTTTTTTTATAAGCATGACATTTAAAGGCTTTCGTAGGCTTAAATTTGGTCATTTTTTAAGCATTATGTGAAGCATTATGTGAAGCCTAAGAAAATGTTGTGAAGTTTTTTGTGAGAAGTTTTTTTTTTATTCTTTATGTCTAAATTAACCAGTATGTAGTGAGATTTCAGTTGTAATTACTGATGTTTAAAATTCAATATTTTTTTTCAAATAAGCATATTTTGAGCCTATTCCAATAAATCTTTTTGCCATTAAGCATAACCTAAGCAAATTTTGAGCCTGAAAAGTACTTATGCATCCTTGAGCATCATTTTGAAATTTCAATTGCTTTATAAAAAAAAACATGTATTTGATTATAAAAAAAACATATTTATTTTGCATAAAAAATATAAATTTTTAACAGGAAAATGATGAAAAAATTGAAAATAAAAAAAATAAAAAAAATATCTCAAAAACAATTTTTGCTTGATACACATTTCAGGCTAAAAGGTACAAACATTTATAAATGGAGAATACACTGATATGCTATTGTTCTGGCCATACTGAGCTCTCAAACGGTGTCTGTTTTTTTTTTGGAAAAAATGAATTGTTAGGATTTTATCACAGTGTGAAGGTGAAAAGTAACTCGAAAAATATATTATAGTATATATAGTATTATTCGATAGGAAATTTATCTGGCTTATATATACTTTTATTTTGCAGTTTAGGAATATAAATGGTACTTTTAGCATGGATAATAGGATTTTCATGCATCTTGAAGAGGAGGAATTTTAGAAGAAATTTGAGGAGTTTTAAAAAGACTTGAATATTCTTCCCTAGGTAATTGACAATATGGAATTCCATATCTTCCTGGAGAAAGCTAATTAGAAAAAACAAAAGTAACGAAATTTTTCAGATCACAAGATCCAACAATTTGAATTGACTTTGTAAAGATCAAAAATTGCGAAATTCGCCAAAATATCCTCCACAGAAAATTAATTAGAAATCACTGGATATAAAAAAATATTTAAATGTTTTTTACAAACGTGTTAAAAAAATACAATCCAAATTTTAGACAAAATTATAGACATACCTAATTTTATTTCCTGTTCTCATTCTGATCCACTGTGGAACCGGTCTATTCTGGTTCATTTTCTTGGCAAGCTTTCGCTTGATAATAAATGTTTTGTGTGCACTCTAAAAATAAAAGTTCGAGTATGTGAAATTTGTATCAGGATTTACATACATATTAAGGTTAACAAAAAAATCAGTTTTTCAAGCACTTATTTACAGTCCATATAATATATATAACACGTTTCACCACCTTAAAACAGGGGCGGATTCACACATTGGCGAACTCGGCACTCGCCTAAGGAGAAATGTAGCCTCCCCCCCAACGCGCTTCCTAGAATCGTTACAATTAGGTTCCGTTTTCACTTCGCTTTTTTATATTATGTTGTAGCAGTATCTCCTTCACGGTGCTTTGCCGAGTCTGTAAGATTTTTCCTAGTGCTACGGTACCGATTTAATATTTTGTCCTATTTCATACTTCAGGCCTATACCAAGTGACTCCATAGGCTACCGTAAAATTTGGTAAAGTCGGCGAGAAGCACATCTCGCCAACTGTGGAGTGCTTTTCGCCGACTTTGGGTGAATTTACGGTAGTTTTCTATGGGCCGACAGAAAGTCCACCTTACAAGGACAATTGTTTATTTTGACCGTTGACCGTAGCATATGACAATCTCGGCAAGATAGGCTGAGATTTCCCATGGCTTCAGCAGTGAACATGAGGGAACGCGTAAAGTCTGCTGTAAGAAGCAATAAAATCAATGATGTTAAAATTTTGCACGTGAAAAAGAAGAAACATTACTGGAAAACATTTATTCTCTGTGTCTCCTGGGATTGCAGAAGAAAAGCAGTTTGGCAGAAAAGCAGGCTTTGACTTTACAAAAATAATAGCATTAACTCGATGACTACGCTTTCAGGTACATCTGTTTACTTTAAATTCCATTGATCTTAGAGTAAGATACACAGTTGCTTTCTATTGCTGTGCTAGCAAGTGTGAACATGAAACTGTTTATAGTTTCACTTTCAACAAATTTGAAAAAGCTTTGTGTCAAATTCAAAAGAGCTTTATGTTGTCTTGGGTTTCTTTTTTATTTAAGTAACAAGACATTTTATAACATCACAATAAATCGAATAGCTAGTCAGCTGGTTACTTTTTGTAGCTGGTAAAGGTGTAATGTATATAACAATTTGTTGACTTCGTAACAACTTTGTATGTTTACTTTTGTAGATTCAAAGCTTCAGGCAGTAGACACTTTCCAAACGATTTTTTAACATGCCACAAGGCCAAGGAAGAGAACACTAGTTTTGGGAAGAAGACTTGACAAGACTTTATGATGTTTTGGTGTAAAATCTCGAGCCTCATATCGAAATAATTCCTGGAAATGGTGCTAATTATATACAATCCGAATAAGAAAAAGGCATGGCTTTATTTAATGGGTGAAATGACAAACGTTTTTCACATTTTCACTAAAGAAGTTGGCGAACATGACTTAGCATATATACTTATTACAACCCTATCCAGATGGACACAAAAACGTGTAATAATGTAGTTAACGATGTCTGTTTTTGAATGATTTTGTTTTATTAAACATTTCAAGTATTTATAGTAATTATCGCATAACAGCTAAAAGGTATTTTCAAGTTTGATTCAACATTTTAAGAGTCTGAGCCAGAAATGGTTACTGAAAAATAAAAACAGTGTTTTTCTTGCTGTTAGGCTAATAGGGCTAAATATTTTTTGACTGAATGTTGTGCTAAATCAGTGTTCATTCTTTCGTTTTTGTAGGTTATTGTGTTGTAAGGTTGTTTTTAATTAGCTATATAATCTTGCCATTTTTATTTTATCGTATTTATCTGTTGTTGTTTATGTTGTTGTTACTATGATCTAATAATACAAATAAAGCCTATTTACATATGCATTTTTGTGTTGTTGTTTTTTGCTTATTTTTCTCTCAGGCCTCCTTTTTCATGTTATTAAATGTTTTAATAGATTAAATATGAATATTTTTTATTAGAAATATATACTGTTTTGCATTACCGAATTACAAGAATTATATATGTCTTTTTTACTGAATCTAGTTTCCGAAAATTTATAGCCTCAAAAGCTATTATATTCACCCATAGCTTGCAAAAAAAATTTCTGGATGTGGAAGAAAGAAGAAGTTTTGCTGGCTAGCTAATTTTAGCCTTAATTTTTCTGAAAACATTATTTGGCTTTCATTTAAGAATTTTATGATTGTTTTTTTTCAAATAACATGTAAGAAATGGACTTGTAAAGGTCCTGTCTGCTGCATTTTGGAGTGCTGAAATAGGTAAATAAGCTAAAGCTTCTGGACAAGACCCCCATCTGATTTAACACGCGCAATTTTTGCGTAGCAAAAATTGCGCGTTGGCTGTGCTTGGCTTCGCAAATCCGCCTAAGGAGAAAAAAATCCTGTATCCGCCCCTGTAAAAGGTACAGATTTTCTTGTGGTTTCCTACAGAAATAAGTGCATATGCCCATTGTTGCAATGCATGGAAAAAGGAATTTTTGTGAATTTCAAATTCCCACAAAAATGTTTTTTTACTCCATTCATCAAAACAACTCGTCAAAAATCTTTATTGGTTATTTACAAATTTCCACTGAAAAATACCTGCTTGAAGCTAAATCTAAGTTTTTAGCAATTCCAGTTACAAATCATCTTTTTTAGAAATCATGTTTCTCTCCCAAAGGTTATATAGGGTGCCGCATATTCAGTAAAAAAGAAGGCTGCATCCATTTTCAAAACAAATTCGGTTGTGGTATACAGCAACAATGTTGTACCTTTCGTTGACCTTGCTACAAAAATAAGACAACCTTTAAATTAAAGAGTTGTGACTTTATTAACTTCCTATTTATTGAACAAATTGTATCAAATATAACAGTCCTAGCTGTTAACAAGATGCAGAGGTTAATTAAGTCTAGGTGCTAGAATCAATCTCTTTCTTTGTGTTTGTCGCTAAAGTTTTAGAAAAACATTCTTTTACTAATTGGACATTATTGAAGTGATATATATACCCATACTGTAATTAAATTCTGTTTCCTACTTTACACTCAGTTTGTTTTAAAGTAAAGAAAGCAGATGCTTAATCTTTTACGCACCTAATATGCCCTTTAGGTGCTTTGAGCATCTCCCATAGCTGGAAATGTATAGCCTTTTAGAGAACTCTATGCAAACAAACATTCAAGCATGTTCGTAATACTGCTCAAAGGAAGTCTTCCCATGATGTTTTTCATCACAGATATGTGGTAAAATTTTAAAGTAAAAAGGGTGGATACTGTACTGTTAATAAACACTTATGTGATTCTTTCACTTAATAAGTTCGATGTATGTAGTTTATCAACATCCTTGTGTTTAACCTTTTTAGATCAAAATTGGTTGTTTTGATAACAAAGAACATGTTATTGATTTTTAACCTACAAAAGCCATGAAAGCCTTGTATGTTTTACAGACGGCAGAAAAAGAATGATGCAATGCAACAAATTAAGATTCCTTTAGCCACATTTAAATCATTACGAAATCTTTGTGTTAGGTGTTTGTTACCCAAATTAGATTTCAATATATAGTCTAGTTAACTACATTTTCCTAGAAGATATTAAAAGAAGTTTCTCTCATACGAAAGCTTAGTGTTGGGTCAGATAGGTTTGCATGACAGGTAAGTTCGCCACTTACAAAATTAAGACTCCAACTTCTGCATTGGGCAAAGGGCAGATGAGGTGGTGTAATCCAACTAAGAGTTGTGTTACGCAGCACAAACTTAATTATCGTTAAGTAAAGGTGTATATATGGCGTTTTAGGTAAGTTTTACTGAAATGTTGGCAACTTATAGACCACTTTCCGCGTGACGTAGTTGTTTTGATTTCATTTCGAGAAAATGGGCATGCGCGCACTTTTGTGTAGGTAAAAAAGCAGGACTCGCACAGGGTAAAATGGCTATTAATTAAGATTAAAGATTTATTGTTGTAGCATAAGATCCAAGAGGAACTGGCATTAAATCGTAACTATATTCTTCTAATTCTTCTTAAAAATTTCTCAACTTAGCGAATATTTCTTTTTTTGGATGGATTTCTTTGATTACTGTGGTCTGTTGTTTATATTTTCTACCTACAGAAAAAGAGGGTGCCGATAAGCCGCAAACGCCCGGATATATACGGGCGAGTTCGGGCGACTTTTCGAATTAAATTGACGGTTATACGCCGAAACCGCCTGCACTTTCCCGAACACGCCCGGAACATTCCCGAAACATCTTGTAACATAAACATGGCGGACGACAGTTAAAAGAATGCGTTTGAAGAGAAAGGAGTTAATAAAGTTTATATATAAGTTATTTATCAAGTAAATCTTATCAAAAATCATAAGTTCTTTTAAGAACTTCGCTATCACATAGTTTCATTTTAATTTTGAATTTTGAATTTTTTTCAAAACGCCGAACTCGCCCGAAAACGCCCGCACTTTTTACGGCGTATTCTTGCGGTCGGAATGTCCCTCCTTCGTGCTCTCCGATGGGGTACAAAGTGGACTTTTCACGGTCAAACCTTCACAGTAGCAACCTTAATTAAACAGAATTTACAAGCAAAACGGCGTTAAAATGTCGCAAAATGGCAAAAATTAAGCAGTATCTAAAACATATTAAAGATTTGACTAAAAAAAAAAAAGAATTCCTTGAAAAATCCAGTATTGTATTTATGAAGGTTTCACCACAAAAACATTATGATTACGGCATTTGTACACCATTTCATAATGGCTGCTTAACCTGAATACTGGCCCGTGATTGGTTCAACCAGTATTATGACGCGATTCCGACCGCAAGAATGCGGCTTATCGGCACCCTCGTTACAGAAATGCTTGCGCATGTGCAAAAAAACGCACACTTTTTAACTTTTGTAAACATTGGCAAGTCATATATACGACTTAACGCTATACGAAAAGGCATGTCTCAGAGCAAACCCTGAATTAAAATTAACCAAAGAGCATAAAGCCAGCGTGGCCACATCTTACCCTCTCAAATAATAGGGCAATTAATCCAGTTTAATGTGAGTGAGACCATTCTTGATCAAAACATTAAAAAAGAAAGGATTATCCAAGTAAGTAAGTAACTGATTTCAAAGTGCGGTCAGTATTCTGACCGCAGAAATTTGATTTGCAACTAAGCTTACCTTTTCCCACCTTACTATTCTGATTTCCCGTTGTTATAACAAAATTCTCTGGGTCTCCTGGCTATTCAATATATACTGCTCATTAGGAGTAGCACAGCAAATTAGCAGTGTTTTCTTAGTTAGCAGGTTTCCCTGATCCCTACACTGGCTAGCTAATATCCTTTTCTGATTTTTTGCCTGTCTGAATACACATAATAGCTAGCTAGCTACAACAAAAATTTTGGTGTTTCTGGTGGGACATCCAAAACTAAAACAAAACTACTACATCCAAAAATTATCTTGGATTATCTTTCTCATAATATGACATCAAACTAATTTAACCCCGTTTTTTGGTAGTTGCTGGATAAAAGAAGTATCTTATGTTATTATTTTCATGCATAATCTTTATAAATGAAGTAAAATTAATGTTTACTCACCATATTTATTCGCACAGAACCTCAGCTTTCACACAGCGTAAGTAAAGGATCGTAGCTGTGGGCTACCATGTCTGATATTTTGCGAGCCTCGTTTTCATTAAAAAAAACGCCAGGGCGAATAAAGTTCGCTCTCTGATTGGTTCACACGGTCGGTAAAAATCGCCACTGTATTAGAAACAGGCTACCTTATTTCTCCAGACTAGATCTTGGTATTGCGTTTATTTTTTTATCGAAAACAAATTTAACACTTTCTTAGTCTTAATATTAGTCAATGCGAGGAATTATCCATGGCCCGTCGAACATTAATACACGACTACGTCAAGGTATATATATTCTTTTACCAAGAAATTAACGCAATTTAAAGAATGTATTTTGCAAAATCAATTCCATGTGTACTTGCATAAGCATAAGCCTCAATGTCAAAAAGGCAAGAACCCCTGAAGACGAGGTTGACACGAAGAACGCGCAAAAAATTTGGAAAAAGGATTGTGCCAACCAAAGGCAGCTATAATTATGGATGTACCTTGCTGGAGCTTCAAAAACTTTAAACACTTTAGGAAATATTATATTTGTGGTTTTACTTAAAAACTTTGCGTTTTGTCGCAGGTATAAAACAGTAAGCAAGCTAAGCTACTAAGACACCCTCGTCCCCAGGGTCTTTTGCCTTTGATATGAGAGATGACGGCGAAAAATATTTTACGCTGTCTTCTCTTATATAAAAAAACCTTGGGGATGAGGGTGGGTACACAGATATTTTAAACTGACTACACACTAAAATGTATTTTTCAGTCAGTCAGTCATTTCGACATATCGTATACTTTCCCTTCCCTTACAGGTTTGCATAACAACCACACCTTGCAAGGTGTAAAACTTACTATTAAAATTAGTTCTTTCAGTATAGCTATAGATAGCTATATAGTATATCGCGTTCCCCTCACAAAATTTAAATATGGAATGTCAAAATTAAGAGGTTATGTCATAAATTTTTGGCCTTCTTCGCGAAACTTTGTCTCTCAAAACTTTTTTTGTACAAACCTTCAATATTTAACTCTGCATATGACTTCACGTGAGCGAAAAAACGTTTAAACGAAAATCCAACAAGAAAACCTGTCGGTTTGAACACACAATCCAATCCTAATACAGGCCCGGCGGAGCCGGGGGGGCTGGGGGCACTTTTTTGCCAAGAAGGGGAATGTTTTTTTTATAAGGGTATCATGTGTTTTAATCAATTATTAATTGATCAATATATACATACGCTCTGTATTTGTGCTACAATTATACGGGAAAAGTGTTGTTTCTAAATACCTGATCAAAATTGCCAACGCATTTGTTCAATCGGACGACAACAGAAAGCGAGTATTCGGAAAATTTACAAAGGGGGACTGGTAGTTGTCATATACTATAACCTTTTTCTGCACTGCTTCAATGTTACATTGCTTATTTTGAAAATATATCTTACATAAAATATGGCATTTCTATATTTCTATATGTAATCTCCTGCATTTTTGTGAAGGCTTTCGATCGCAATATTTCGAAATTTGAAGTATCTTAGGAGTACTAATTTTCACGGGTATTTATTTTCGCGAGTCAAAAAAAGTTGTACTTCGCGAGTATTAATTTTCACGAATTGTTCGTATTTCTAATTTTCGCAGGAATTAATTTTCGCGGAAGTAGACTTTAAATAAAACAAGAAAACCGTCCGGTTTGATCACACATTCGCATTGTACACATACTTTATACTTAAATATTGTATTGATTATGTTTATATATCTTGTATCTATGGCAACGTTCTTGTTTATATAGACCTGTTGTATAATTTTTATTTTACTTGAAAATGGGTGTATGACACCCGAAACGTCGTTTTAATTTGTACACATACACATGGATGTCCAAGTTTTAACATAAAATATTGTCAATCGAATTTCTAATGTCTGATGTAAAAACAACAAGAACTGAAGCGGTTTGAACACTCACACAACACTATGATTATAAATAATTAAAATGTATTTATTAAAATATAAAATATACAATGATAAAATTTGGTATAAAAATATTAAGGCACAAACTTAGAGAAAGAGATGATGATAAATTGAATCATATTAAAAGTTGTGACTATTTTTCGATAACTCAGATATGGCTGGAGAGCACACAACTCGAGTCAATTTCGAACATTATAACATTGTCAACATACAGTAAATCAAAACAATCATTTCAAGACAATGAACACCGTCATTTGATGCGAGATTTCTCGAAATTCGAATAGAATATATATCTACTGGTTTCATTATTTTGTGTATACTATATAAAGCTACACGATAATAAGAAAACAACAAAAAATCGCTGCTATACGCAAAAAAACAATACATAAACAAACTTTTGGTCAATATAGCGCGCTATTTGTGGTGGCTTTGATTTTGATACTATTCGCGCCCCTTTCAACTTTTCGTTACCACCATGACAGAACGCAGCCCATACCAAATCACACATTTCTACGAATGTGTGAAAAAGTGTAATTTATTAACTTTGCATTCCACGAGAAACCTTCCGAAATGGGAAATTGAAGCAATTAAAACACATGTTCTAACAAAATTGCCACTTTCTTACTAATCATAAGCCATGGTCGATTGCATCAAACGCATTTCCATCATCATCTGATTCTGGTGCTGAGTAATTATCGACGTAGCCCTCTTATTCAAGGTGGACTCGGGGTTCCTTGTCTTGTCACCGTCACAATTGTGACTTCATCTTCTGGAAGTATCCTCCCAGAATAATACAATATGCCATCTTTCTCCTTTGAAATCTTTTGATATTGATGTGGTCTAAGAAAATGTTTCACTTCACGTCTTGCTTTTTCGAAATAGTAGTTTTCGGCTTTAGCTAAGTCGCCGTCGCTAAAAGTCTCATAAGTTGGTGCAATTTTGTTTTTGTTGATTTGCGGCTTTGATTGTTCTTTCAGTTTTCGAATGAATTTGATAACGAGAGCCATAATACGAACTACATTCCGAAAGCGAAATTTGTTTGGGTCAACAAGGTATTGTGAAAATAAATAACGGTCCTTCACTTCTATAGGTACACGGTTTTGAAAGAAACTGGATTCAACAATTTCCAAGTTTTTTTCTTTTCTTGCTTCATTTAGTTGATTAGAATTTAATTTGATGTCATTCACAGTATACGCTGGGAAATCTTCCTCATTTAATGTCATCCAAGACATGCCATTGACCCAATCTGAGTTACCATCAACATCTGTAGCTTTTGCTCCTCTACGAGTTCCAAGGTCAGCTATCATTTCATTCGTATGAATATACCTCCAATGTTGTGGCAGTGAAAATCTTAGAACTTCTAATACTCGATTTCTAACCCACTGCTTCAGTGATCGATTTTCATTTGACAACCAATATAAAACAATTTGGCTGTCTGTGAACAATAACTTGCATTTATGATGTTTGTAAAATGAAAATCGATCACTGAAGCAGTGGGTTAGAAATCGAGTTTGCGAGAATTAGTTGTAATACATCGCGTTAACGAGATCGATATTACGGAAGAGTTAATGGAAAAATCAAAATAAACAAAACTTTGTATACTGTCCATGAATTTTGCAACTCTGTTTGGGCAGTGTTGTGTTTTATTATTATTGCAAAATTCATATTTAAATTTGCAGTTGATTTGAAACAAAATTTGAACTTGATTGTTGACAAAGATGATGGAACTTCTCAATTTCTTTCAACTTTTCGTTACCACCATGACAGAACGCAGCCCATACCAAATCACACATTTCTACGAATGTGTGAAAAAATGTAATTTATTAACTTTGCATTCCACGAGAAACCTTCCGAAATGGGAAATTGAAGCAATTAAAACACATGTTCTAACAAAATTGCCACTTTCTTACTAATCATAAGCCATGGTCGATTGCATCAAACGCATTTCCATCATCATCTGATTCTGGTGCTGAGTAATTATCGACGTAGCCCTCTTATTCAAGGTGGACTCGGGGTTCCTTGTCTTGTCACCGTCACAATGCCCAGCAGCATAACGAACCATTCATTGATTGCCTGGTATGAACAGTTGTTAGGGGAACTCTATCTCGAACCAAAAGATGAAGAGATAATGGGGACGTTCTAATCCGTCATCCATGAGAACGATTTCGTGGGAATCAGCAAATGTACGCCGTGTGTGGCTTCGTCAAGCACAAAAAATAAAAAGAAGGCGGAAGTTCGGTCAAGAGACATTCGAGACAATATATGCGTGTTATTTTTAAGGTTGTCTTGTTTATCATCTCTACCTGATAAATTTAGCTTTTTTCGCGGGTATTAATTTTCGCAAATTTCAATTGAAAAAGAAATTCGCGAGTATTAATTTTCGCGAATTTGACATCGCGAAATATTTCGCGGGCATTTAATTTCGCGAAAATGGTCAAAAAACGCGAAATTCGCGAAAATATGTACCCGCGAAAATTGTACTCCTAAGGTATGTTTTAGCCAATCTAGGGGACCGAAAGTTAAAATTTTTTCTTAGCCCGTCGGCCCCAACCATGGTCGGGCCTCCTTCGATACTCAATAATTTAGCCCCCCCCCCCCCCCCCCCCACTTTCAAAATTGTTCCGCCGGGCCTGTAATAAATCAATTAGTTTAAAAATGTTTAAAATCTGCCTATGCAAGAAAGTGGGACGGCTTAAACACTCACAACTGCCAGAAGGCTATTCTGACCTTCTGTCAGTTGAAACAAGAAGGTTTTCAACTAACTACGTTTTTGTGGAAATGTTCTATTATAAGCGGTAGCAGCAGTACTTGCATATAGAGGGTGATGTCGATTAAAAAAACACTGTATATAAAGAAATTTTACAATAAAAAAATATCAGTAATATTTTTTATTTATTTTCTTTTAATAAATTGTTTTCAAAAACCATGAATAACAAAAGAATACACAATTAACTATATATATAAGTATATATATAATAAAAACAAAGATACAACACTGGGTATGCGAAAAATTGATTCCTGTAAAACCCAATAGACAAGTCCTGTTTGTACCGTCAGCACATCATATTACTGCAATTTTAAGTAACAAATTTGCAAATGAGAAAAAAATATCACTTATGAAAGACAAGGAATTTATAAAAAGTAGCAGCTTGGATGTGATTCTCAAAAAACTTCACAAACATATCGGAATAGAAGTAACATCAGGAAAAAAAGTACAGGTACTTCGAACTTCAATCCTCAAAAATTGTGTTATTTAATACAACAATAAACGTTAAAACTGAGAAAATGGAGCTGACAGCTATTCTCATAAATCTCTATAACAATATTATGTAAATAATTAACATATATACATAAAATATATTAGGCAACCACATTGTTTTTCTTTCTTATATTTATTGCATTTTTCGAAAGTGAAAAAAATATATGTCCTCTACAATCCTTTTATTACTCCAGCGATGATCTGGTGACTCATCTCGCCACATAACTTCATGGTTTTTCACAAGGGTGCCGTTAAGCCGCAAACACCCGCATATATAAGGGCGAGCTCGGGCAACTTTTCGAATTAAATTGACGGTTGTCCGCCGAAACCGACCGTACTTTCCCGAATACGCCCGGAGCATTCCCGAAATGCAACACCTTGTAACATAAACATGGCGGACGACAGTTGAAAGCATGCGCTTGAAGAGAAAGGAGTTAATAAAGTTTATGTATAAGTTATTTATCAAGTAAATCTTATTAAAAACCATCAAAAACAGTTCTTTTAAGCACTTCGCTACCACATAGTTAGTTCATTTTAATTTTTATATGAGTGTTTTTGTGGTGAATCTTTTTTTTTGTTCCGGCATTATTCGGTTCTATGTGGGGTTTTTCAGGTGAATACCTGAATTTTTTTCAAAACGCCGAACTCGCCAGAAAACGCCCGCACTTTTCACGGTGTATGCAGCTTATCGGCACCCTCGTGGTTTTTATTCCATAAAATAACCTTGCAAAAATGCAGGTAAACAAAGTGGAAATTTTTCCCGGTTGAACAAAAGATGAATTAGCTAAAACGTCCTAATTTCGTGCTTTACGTCTTAATTCTGTGATGTGTTTTTTAATGTGAAATATAAAAGCTCCTACGCAGCTTATTTCTCTTCGATTTGAAAAATCTCAACAACATAACAAATGCAAAAAGACTTCATTGGCGATAAATTTGTGATGTAACCAATGATGTTGTTGTCTAGTGAGATAAGACTCATAATGGCAGAAAAAATCAGTCAAACTTTTGTACAGAAAGCGAAATATGCGCCTTTTGCACAAAAACGAATAAACGGCGCGCCATTAAACAACTTTTCGTTCCTGAAGTTTCGTTTCCAAACACTAGCCACCTAAGGTGTGTGAGTCGGTAACTTGTACAGGAATATGAAATACGTTTATCTTAAGCTAGACTTAACTACACTATAATAAATACAGCATTATGAGCACTAGATCTTAAGACATTCTTTTAAAAATCAATGTCAACCCGCTTTATAAATAAAATTTTTACCGCCTCGGCTAGTTTCTCATATAATCTCGCACATGAATTGGCTCCGCGTAAAATATTCACCATTGTGTTCATTTTTTATTCCGAGACGAAGAAAGGCTAAACCAAACACACATTCCTGCGGATTGTGTGAAAAATAGAAACACGCAAGGATTTTCACACACTACTGATCACACTCAATGTAAACGTTTTAATAAGAAACTTTTGCTTAATTAGAAAAAATGAAGGTTTGAAAATTTATTATTAAAAAGTTCGAATTTCACGAGAAAGTTCGATTATTGGAAAAGTTCGAATTTCATTGAAACGTTCGATTGTTGAAAAATTTGAGTTTATTCGAATTACATGATCAAAATTTGCTCACGGGACCAAGAAAACTGTTCGATTTACATGATTTTTCGAATTACATGAGTTTGAATTATAGGAATTTTCTTATAAGGATTTTAGAGTAAACCCAGACGGGACCGGAGAATTCGTTCGATTTATATGATTATTCGAATTATAGGAGCTCGAATTACATGAGTTCAACTGTATGTATTAATCGATACCATTTTTTTAATACTAATTTTACAAGAACTTCTTGAATAATACAAAGCCTCTTCAATAAGGATTGGATTCTTGGATGGAAGGTATGAAATATCTCCCACTTTCATTTTCAAATACCTGACCAATTTAAAAAAAGGGCAAATGGTTTTTCGGTCATCGGAATTTTTAGGGCTATAGGAAAATATTAACTCGTCGCTGTTATACTGAGATATGTACATTATCGGTAAAAAAAAGCCGGTAAAAATTGACCAAATTTTGATCCAGTGAGTAAAATTTTATGAACCGATAACCATTTTTACCTACTTTATATTTTTTTTCAATTTTTTCTTTTTTTTTTTTTCAATGTGTTATATAAATACCGAAATAACTTGTGAAAGTTGAATATTTTCAGTTTCCAGTTTAAGCTGACAATTTGCTATAAATTCTTTGTAATACTTATTTATGTTATAAACTCGATAAGTATTTGGTTATCGCACTTGTTCTCGAAAAATATCGTCATATTTTTTTCGTTTCTAGCTCGTACAAAATATGTAAACGAGAACATAAAAAATTCAAAAAAATATTTCCGATATTTTTCTCGGCACTGTGCGATAACGACTACATATACTACAAGCTTTATGTAAAATATTTAGCATGAAGATGACAGTAGTATCAATTAAAAAAATGCGTAGTTTTTATAATAAAAATTCTTTAAAAATGATTTTAAAATTGAATAAATACAAATTTTTTCTTCAAGACTTGAATATCAAGGCAATACACAGTTATAACGAATTCCATTAACGTCATTCACCGTAAAAAGTTAACCCTGTTTAGTAGGCTCTTTGGGCCTTAAAAGTATAGGGGGGGGGGGGGGGCATAAAGTGTCTATAACTTCTGACAGATTTATAGTTATGACATAAAACTTGGCACAATTATATTATAAGACAAAAAGAATAAATTAGAATATTTATTTTTTTGATGACGTGAGCATTTTTCGTGTGACGTCATTAGCAATTTTAAAACCGGCAAAAATACTATTACCTATGAAAAGCGATTTCAGGACGTTCTGAGCAATCTTTTGCCCTTTATTTTGATTCTCTGTTAAAAGTATAAATGGCTCATGACATATATTCCGGTTTTTATATGGATACGTATTGACAAAATCTTGAAAATTTTGATATATTTTATATAGCGGAATTGAATTGGGAAAATCGTGCAAAACGGATTCGAAAGGAGGCAAAACTTGGTGAAAATGTTTGAATAAAAGATATAAACTTTGTAAAAATTTCATGCTCATTAGATCAGAATTTATCGCATTTTCCATTTTAGAGAGTTTAGGTGGTTTTAAGCAATGTCCAATAACATCATAAACAGATAGAGTTAAAATTTTCGGAAAAGGTGCCAGTCATAAAAATATTAATAGTCACAAAGTTCCATAACAATTGAGCATGTAATTCAGAAGATATTAAAATATTGAATTTGCCGCGGGTACTTTATGCCCCTCCCACAAATAGGGTTAAGTTTTAACAACCGTCGTTAATTTTTTCTTAAAATATACCCAATAATCAAGTTCCGATCGTTCTAATTTGTTACAAAAACAATTCGGTTTATTTAAAAACATTTCGGGTGGTACTTCTCTAAGTTCTCGTAACATTTGAATAACTTTGTAAAAATTTGCTGGTGTGGCATTTCTGCAGTATGTCGTCAATAAGTTATTTAACGTACGAAATCTGAGAAGTTTATCGTGAAACTTATCTTGGTCTTGTAATGCTAGAATATTCTCCAGTTTCTTTCTGAAATGCTCGTATAAAATCACGTCAAGGTTACTCCAGTTTCTAATTTTCTTCACCAGTTCTTTTTTTCTTTTCTTTTGTTGTTTATGTAACTTGTGATTTACTAACTTCTTCATATAAACAATGTCCATATAATTCCAACACATTAGCTGTTTTAGTAACAGCAAACTTTCGTCAAATTTTTCAGTGATCAAAACCAGATGAAATGCTTGATCAATGTATGTTACAAAATCTTGAAAACTATTGTTAACTTCTTGCTTTTGAAATTGTTGAAAATTCAAATCGAATGTCATCCCGTTTTTGAGCAAATTTTCGATTTCTAATTCACTTTTCGAGTTAGATTGTTGGTAGTAACTCGAGGTATTCATAAAAAAATGTTCAACGGGATCCTCAGCAAGAAGAATCTGGTAAATTTTTGTAAAGTTCTCGTAATGGAACAAAGAATATATTTGTTCTACAGGATCTCGAAGAATAGTGATCAAACGAAATCCAGATTTCATAGCTTTGACTAATTCCTTTCGATTCAATACAGAATGATTGCATAATACATTGGCACGTTTATCTTTCAATCGTGATTGGTCTACTGCAGCAAGTGTAAACGACGACGGCCAATTAAATCTTGAATCTCCTTTTGGAACTGCTATATCCAAATTGTTGACGTCAGCAAATCTATTTAAGATACTTGTGATGGTACTACTTGCTGTTTTGTGCGTCTTCAGGAATGCAATGTTGATTTCTTTGGTCAAGCATTTCTGTTTTCCTTTCCTACAAAAAAACGCCCAGTGTGAGTTATATAACGTTTTCGTTAAGTAATAGCCATAAAATTTTACACGGTCACTAAGAAAAAAATGGTCCAAAAATAAAAAATGTTTCGTTGTGGCCAAGAGTTGACACAAAACAAAAGAAGCATGCTGGAATGATGATGACATCAAAATTTTGATTTTCTGTCACCTACAAAAACCCATTTAAAAACTAAATATTAAATATTTCAAACTTTTCCACCTAGCACTATTTTTTTCTTCTCAAAACCGGGCCAAAAATTAAAGTTAATCTTTTCTAACTAAAGGGTTCTGATCTTTGGCTTTGTACTTTGGGATTTAACATTCCAAATTTTAGCAACTATTCTAACAACCACACATAAAGTCTTTCTTATAAAATTTTGTTTGTATATAGAGGTCGTAATCAAAGGTGTAATTTCTCAAGCTGCGTCAGCTTTAGTGTCTAACATTTCCTATTTCCCCATCTATATTTAGAGACTTTCATTTTTTAGCATTAAATTTTTATGTGTTGTAAAAAAAAGACGAAACTCCGTGAAAAGATTAAGCAAGAGGTAAGAACCTTAACCTGTATCTCGACATTGTATTGTCAATTGATTGAATACCACTAGGGCTAAATTTAATGGGTTTAATAGACAGACGTTGATTCGCTCCACATATGCACAATTTTTACATTTTTTGTTACCAGTTTTAATGTTTCAAACATTTAAAGATTTTCGCTAAGCCAAAAGAGATATAGCACTTTACTAATGCCTTCTAGTTTGCTACAATCCCTGCAGAAAGTTGAGAGGGTGAATATTATCTGGTAATTTATGGCACGGGTTGTAGAGAATATTCCAGCGCTTCCGAGTGTCCTGTTATGTAAACATTCGTTCGAAGATCGGATAATTTAAGAATAACAATTTGAATTATAGATAGATGCTATACTAAAATAATTTGTCCATTGAATGGCCTAGAAATAATTTTTTAGCAGTAGCTATACCTTATCGGTAAAAAAAGTCGGCAAAAGTGACCAACTTTTTGCTAAGTGACTAATATGTTTTGCCGACTAAAAATTTTTTCCTATTTTTATTTTATCCAGCAAAACCTTTTTGCCGATTTTTTTTTACCGACCACCATTCTTTGCCAAATTTTTTTTTTGCCATTTTCATTTTGCCTATTTTTCAATTCAGTATCTATGAGACCATAACGGTAATAAAGAGAACATGAAAACCAGTCTGGTATCAGTCTCTGAGCTCATTTTTTTCTAAATGACGTTTCAATTAAATCTTAACAAAAAAATAATATTTGAACAAATCTTAACTTAAGAACGAAGGAAAAGTTGAGAGCTTAAAAGCAAAGGAAATGTTTAAATGAAAGAGCAAGAAAAAGCAACCATTGAAATTGACTGATTTTTATAGTTTTTATTGTCCTTTTGTTGTTGTTTTTAATGAAAGAAAAAAGCATCGAAAACTCACACTTTTTGGATCATTTCGATCTGAAAATTAGTCCATAAAAAGTGACTAAATTCAAAAATTTACTCGTCAAAAAGTGACCAAATTATGCCAGTGACTTAATTTTTTGCCGACATTTTCTATTGCCGACTTTTTTTTTACCAATAAGATTACCATTGCTCATAAGCTTTAGCATCGAACGGATTTGTATCAAGTTGGTTCTCTCCAGACTCGCGCACGAAATCGTACTCAAGGTATTCGCGATGTCTCAACCATTCGATGGAATATTGCACGAAGATAATACAAAGTACAGCGACACCTAAACGAAAAAAAAACGTGTTGATGTATTTAAATAGTAGAAAATGTGAATTCTACCCCTTTAAATTTGTTACCTTTCTTCTCTGGGAAGGGGGGTCGGGCTATACTGCAAATTACATTTTATTTTTGGAGTACAAATAAAGTTTTTTTTGTTTTTTTTCCGAATCACTCGAACTATTTCTTTTTCTGTTGCCCTTGGGTTCTTCCTTAATACTTTCTTATAGAATCCGCCGCTTTACTCAAATACTAAAAAACTCAAACACTTTTTCGTTTTCTCGAACATTTTTTAAATATTTCCCTGGAGAAGATTTCTTCGGATTACTCAAATATCGACGGCCTGAAATGAACAGAAAAAAAAGAATTTCCGGTTATAACTAAATACTTTATTTTTAATATTGCAAGTTCCTCTTTCAAAATGTTTAAATTTTGTTTGACCAATAGTGTCACTGGCAAGACACCTGGTAATCCCTCTCCATAACCAAGTTTTTTCCTACTAGTCGTGGCATAAGAAGATAAAAAGGTGTCTGCTTTAAAGAGATCAAAAACGGATTTTTCAAATGTTCTGGATTAATACAAGGCACACTATGTTAGACGAGAAGCGGGTGAAGGACATAATAGGTGAAGAGAATGACGAAAATTATATAGATCGGCTAAGAACCAAAGAGCTCCTGACCATAGAGACATTTCAAAACTTGGCGCTCTTTGTTGAAAATAAAAGGGAAGCGGAAGTTAGAGCAAACTACAGTCAATAATTACTTTTGTGCACACTTTTGCGAATAATAATTGTAAATATTTCTCCCTTGTTCCTCTCCAGGCACGTAAAAATGTTTGGTTAACTCGAACTTTCATGTTGAGCTATCTATTTCCCTTGGAAGTTAAGCGGCCGCTACTGTAGTTTAAAAGGACGACTCGTAGCGTTTAGCCACAGAGGCACAAAACATCTTTTCCAGCAATATAATAACAGATTTTGGTAGTTACACATCTGTGCAACATGTAATATTGCTTTCACAACAAGGAAAGCATTCGACATAATTACTGCCTTCTGATTGGCTGGATGCAAAAGTCAGATTTGTCCCAGAACTTAAAATACCTCTAATCAAAATCGATGCAAGCTCTAACTTTATATAAATCATTTTTAGTTTAGCATGAAAGGTCGTGTGGCTAGTTCACGAGTTTTTAAAGGAGAAAAAAATTGTGGTTGAGTTAGCATGACTAGGCTTTGCTTCAAACTGGAACAGTTAAAAAGACAAAAACATACGTACTGATAGCTCTGGACTTCTTCATTTCTTCTAAGAAACCTATCAAAAAAGTATTTCTTATCAAACTAGCCGTAAATCCCGTAGAAACACACACGTAAAGAAATAGATATAAAACCGTTTTAAGAAGGAAAGAAATTAACGTTATGGGTTACTATAACTGATCCTCCGATGCTGATCTCAAAAACGTAACAGGTCACACAAAAACGTTCGTGTTGTTTTATCACAAACGATTTGTGTTCTATTTCATCCGCGATATTTGAATAATCACAAATCACAAATCTTTGAGACAAAATGATTTCCTTCTTTCATAACACAATTTACATAGCAATCTTTGGTAGTAGCTACCACACACAAAATAAAAAACTAGCTACTGTTTTTTAAAGTTAAAAAAATTAAGTAAAAATCTCGATTTAATTTTATTTCGTAACCATTGAAGGGCAGATATCTTCTAGGCTTGAAAAAACCCTTAATATCTTTTATAAAAATATTCACTGCTTACAATTGTTCAAAACTGTGATTTTGAACACAACACGTAGCTACAAAGATTTTAATACTGCAGGACACGTTCAAATTACGGATAAATTAGTGTCTTGCCTTCCCTTTCCAAGAAAAAAATTAGATGCCAGCTGATAAATGATCTTAAACAATACTATACACTTATTTTTTTTACATTTTTAGTTTAATATTTTCTTCTATTACGACCATTTTTATTTATTTTACAGTAAATTACAAATATTCGCGATTTCAAATCTAAGAATAAGTTTCGCAAAATCGCAACAATTGAAGAGTAAAGTAATGGAAGAGTAAAGACGTGTTTTTGTGTACAAGTATAATTTTTAAAAGATTTAAAAAGTATTTTTATTTTAAATATTATTATTATGGCTTAACAAACGAAGAAATAAAAGCAATTATCAAAAGAAATGTTTGAAGAACACGAGAAAAACATCACAGACGTTATATCTGGAAGTAGCTACTCAGATAATCACAGGAGAGATAACAAAAATTTACAACCGTATTGAGAATATTGAAACAAAAATTAAAGAAAACAAAACAGATATAGACGATTTAAAAAATAGTATTTCTTTCACACAAGACTTACTTGACGAAAAGATTGTGAAATTTGAAACTGAAGTGAAAACAAATTTGTCGGAAGTTAACGACAATTTGTCTGAAATTAACGACGAGCAAAAATCACATATAACAAAGTTAAAAAATGAAATAAGGAAAATGGAAGACAGATGTAGAAGGAACAATCTAAGAATTGATGGCATTGACGAATCTCTCAACGAAACATGGAATGACTGCGACCAGAAAATCAACAATATTTTTAAAACAAGACTTCATTTTAAAGACATAAAAATTGAAAGAGCACACCGACTTGGACGAAGAAATGAAAACCAATCACCACCGCGGACAATGATTTTTAAATTATTGACTTACAAAGACAAAGAGTCGATCTTATCGAGATGCAAACGGCTGAAGGACATCCATATACATAATCGAAGACTTTTCAGAAGGCACGACGGAAATAAGGAAGCACTTAAAAGAAGAAATGAAAATCAACCGAGAGAATTTAAGGACAAACAAAACATTTCTTTCTTTTTATTCTTATTTACTTTTTTCTCTCATGGATAGAAATTCGGAAAACTTTAACTTCTGATCCTGACAGTAATCTTTTTAATGATATAAATTTCTATACAAATTCTTTCTCTGTAAAAGAAGCTAAAACCTTTTTGGCAAATTCAAATTAGGAAAAATTTTGAAATTCTAAAGCATATGTTACACACTTTAAAACATTCAAGAAATTGAATAAGAATGGAGGCGGTGTGTGTGTATACGTCCATAATTCTCTTAATCATAACCATAGTCATAAGAAAAACATAAAAACATAAGAAACGACTTAAGCATAAACAATGTCGATAGCGAGTCATTAAGTGTTGAAATAATGTGTAAACATATTAAAAATCTAATAGTTACAACCATGTATAGACCACCTAACAATAACGTAACAAACTTCTTAACAATACTGAAAGATAACATAACTAGATTAAAGATCACCAGTGAACACCTATACATAATAGAAAACATTAATATTAATTTACTTTGAGAACTCAACAAATAAAAAAATGTCTAATTATGTAAACAAAATTCTTCAACATAATATCTTTCCTATCATAGGAAAGACAGTCAGTGACGCTAATTGACCATTTTCTGACTAACAACTTTATTTTGACGGAAACTACGATAGCGGTATCATAAAAACTGAGATAATAGACCACTTCCCAATTACAGAAACAAATGACGTTGATGGGGCCTATGAATTATTTCTGAATATGTTCATGATTTAGTATGAAAAAGCATTTCCAAAATCCGAGTTTATTATCAAAAAAAAATCTTCAAAGTCCTTGGATGTCTAAGGGCTTGATAAAATCTTCAAAAAGAAAACGAAAAATATATGAAAAATTTCTTAAAAAAAAGAACATAATGAAATGAGGTGCGCTACAAAAATTATAAAAACTTATTCGAGAAGATTAAACATCAATACATAAAACTTTATTACACAAACTCTATCGCCAAAGCATCTGGTAACACGAAAAAAACATGGGATATTATGAAAGAAATCATAGGAAAAACAAACAAATCGACAAACGACTCGCTACCAAATCGACTGCTACATGACGATAACTCTTATGTTACAGGTTCTATTGGCATGGCAAATATACTAAATTACTTTTACACATCTGTTGGGCCAAATCTTGCATCGAAAATTCCAAAAAATTCTAAAAATTTCAGTCTTACCTTCCACATTGTGAGGCAAAACTAACAATCTCCAATTTAAAGATTGAAGAAATACGCGAAGCTTTTTCATCCTTACGAGCAAATCACCAGGACTCGATGACGTGACCGTTAACATTGTTATAAATGTTTACGACATAATTGAATCGCCTCTATTTTACATTTTTAGTCTCTCAAAAAAATACGGAAAATGTCCAGGCCAAATTAAAAATAGCGCGAGTAACGCGTCTCTTCAAAATGGGAGACAAAACAATTAAGTCCAATTATAGACCAATCTCCATTTTACCGTGTTTCTCTAAACTTCTAAATGAATAATGTACAATAGACTTTATGAACATATTTCTTCTAACGAAATTCTGTTTAATAAACAGTTTGGTTTTCAAAAAAATCAATCTACTAATGATGCACTACTACAACTTGCAATGGAAATTTCTACCACACTCGATAAATATCTTCTTACGCTTGGAGTATTTGTGGACCTATTAAAAGCTTTTGATACAGTTAATCACAAAATTCTTGTTTCAACATTACAACATTATACGGTCTTGACAGAATAACACTAAAATGGTTTAGTGATTACTTAACAAATCGAAAACAATGTGTTTCTCTTAAACAATATTTTTCAAAACTTAAAATGATTTGTTGTGGAGTGCCACAGGGATTAATTTTAGGACCGCTACTCTTTTTGATCCACGTGAACGACATTTTTAACACCTCAACCCTTTTAAATTTTAATATGTTTGCAGACGATACCAATCTTTTTTTCTCACACAAAGACGTAAAAACTCTTTATGAGACTGTAAACTATGAACTAAAACATGTAAGTGACTGGTTTGAGGCAAATAAACTTTCAATAAACACAAGTCAGACAAAATACACGCTCTTCCATAAACCATGTATGACAGATAACTTACCACTCAAACTTTTCTTTAATAATAGTCAAATTCAACGTACAAGCTCTATAAAATTCCTTGGTATAATACTTGACGAATAAAATTTCAAAAAATATTGGATTATTGTATAAAGCTAAACCGTACTTAAATGTTAATTGTCTAAAATCGCTGTATTTCTCATTCATAGATAGCAGTTACATCACATATGGAAATATAGCATCGACAAGTAGAAATAAATGTAAACAAATATATTCTAAACAGAAACATGCTGTAAGAATAATTCTCAATGCCGATAGGCACACCACTGCAGAACCCCTTTTGACAAAAATTAAAATTTTAAACGTGTATTATAAGCTTAACATTCTACAAACACTTGTACAAAGTTAAATCCTTACACCTAGAATCTTCTCGGACCATTTCTCAACTGTAAATCATAGGTATGAGACCAGACTTTCAAAATATGGTTTTAAATTACCAACACCTAAATTCTCATGTTCAAAGTTTTCCACACATTTTCGCGGTCCTCATATGTGGAACCGTATAATTATCCGTAACGATACCTTATTTACAACGACTAAAACTGTTGACTCCTTTAAAAATCAGTTAAAAAAATTTCTTCTAAATCAAGACATCAAAGACCTCTGCTAATTCAAAATGGCCTTATCTTTCTTTTTCTACTTTACCCTTTTTGTTAATATAGACCATAAATTGTAAATAAATTTTGCTCGCTTTAAGGGGCTTGATGATAACACAAAATATGTCTTCTGCTTGCCCCTGCCATATTAAAACACTTATATGACTACATTTTTTGTATATACTATTGTCGGCGAATATATACTACCTGATTCTGCAAAAATTTCTGCCTTGTATTTTCCTATGTTTTTGTGTTCCTTTTTCTGGAAAAAATAGAGTATCAGTACAATTTTGTCCTTATATAATTGTTCTAATACAAAAATATGTATTCCCTTTAAAGGCTGCTTTCCACTTAGTTGGATCGGACCGGATTGGACTGGATCGGACCGGATTTTTGGCCAATGAAGAACGAGTATTTTTCTGGACATGAGACTTTGAATTAATAAGGGCAGCCACTATAGCGCTTATTCGAAAGAACGTCCATATTGAGAGAAGAAAATTTATTTGTTAAGTAATGGATAACCACGAAGAAATTTTGAACAGAATTTTAAATGGACGTGACAACAGTCTCATCGAATATTCAGCTTCCCAATTTGAACAGCCTGTACAAACTGCTATTCAAGAGCAGCAACAAGAGGAAGCAGCTTTAAATGATGCAGAAGTTAGAGAACAACTTGTTGACATTATTCAGGCATATCCAGTCTTATGGAACACAAGCCTGAGGTCTTTTAAAGATCTCAATAAAAAAGAGGCAGCATGGAAGGAGATTAGTAACAAACTGAAAATTTCAATTGAGTGTTATTTTTTACTTAGCTAGCTAACTTACTCACACTCTCTTTTTTGCAATAGTATTCAAGTGTGTGTAAATTTAGCATACTGTATGTGCAGATGGAAAATTAACAATTAATGTATTTTTTTGTTTTTTTAGTCGACGTGTTAAAGAAAGAATGGGGAAAGTTGAAAGATAACTACAGAAAAACATTAAGCAAACGAGATAAAGCTACACGTTCTCTGCTGCTGGGAACAAGAAGCTCCCAACATGTAACTTTTTTGCAGAATTATCATTTTTACACGACAGCGTTTCTAATAGATTATGTTTTTGTTTACGCTCTTTCAAAAGTTGACGTACCCAAAAAAAATTTTTATATTATATTATTATATTATGTATTTTCTAATCAGTAAAGTAAGAAACAATGTACGAATATTCACGGCAGCCACATTTGTTTACATTGGATAAAAAAAGTATGCGCGCCAAGATCCTGTTTCGTGAGTGGAAATTCAGAAACGAAACGGACCGCAATCCAGTCTGATCCGATCCGGTCCGATCCAACTAAGTGGAAAGCAGCCTTAATGCAACAAAGACTACATACTTTTCCATTAGCTTTTACCACCATTACATAGAAACATAAGACTACCGGTATCAGTTGGCGGAAAATTGCGATGTTGGTGTGCCGGCTGGGAGGATTTTGCTCAAGGTATAATCCAAAACACCTGGGAAAAGAAGAAGAGATGACACATTTGTTGGAGGTAGTAGTCGATCCGTGCTTTTATCAAGCAAAAGAAGATGGGAAAGCACTTTTATTATGGGATAACTTTAAATTCCACTTAACTGATAAAGGCAGCAAAGTGCTCGTGAATTTGTTTTAACTGCCTGTCGCAACCAGAAATAAGACAATAAAAAAAATGAATTGGTGGAATTAGGGGATATCCGGAAATGTGCTGTGTTATATGTAAATAATGACAGAAATAACTATTGTAATAAACTGAAATTGGTCAACCAGGACCAGCTTCCACTACCAACTGTCAACAAGGACTGCTTATCGCAAACTGTCAACCAGAACAGCTTACAGACACAAACTGTCGACAAATACAGGTTAACGAACCAAGAAATGTTAAATAATAATAGCACAAACTTATTGATTGGACACAACACACCCCTTCAATCCTATCTTTTATTGAAAATTAAATGCTTGAATGAGGTAGTAGTAGAAACTTCTGCCGCGAGCAACCACACTAGGCTCGTCGGTGGGTGGGTTAGGAAAACCCAACACCATACAGCGACGTGCTAAGAAGAAGGCCATATGAAAACGTAAAAAAAAATAATGCGGAAAATAGCGCCTGCGCACAAAAATTGCAGACGTGGTATAACAAACATGGCGGCGGAGTAGTGACGCACGGTTGACGCTTCCTAAACCCTGTCTGCATGAGTTAAGTGAACTGAACTATCGGCAGTTTTTTTATCGTGGCAAACATTATTGTATTATATTCACAAGCTACCTAATTAAAAAAACGTAAAACATGTCACAAAAGTTAGCTTTTTCAGATGGTTAAGGCTTTCTTACGTTAAATGTAGTTCGCTGTATTATAAAGTTTTTCAAAAGTCGAAAGTTTTCTGATACAACGACAGGTATTTTGATCACAATACACGGTTAAGCGTAAGTCATTATCCTTAAGTCATTTAAAGTTTACAAAAAAGTTGACCTATTAGTTCTTTATTTCAGAACAAACTCAAGGGTTCCAAAATTATTCTGTCAAATATCTAACACATTGTTTCCCAGGAATCACGCCTTAAATTATGATTGTTTTGTGATTTAAAAGGCAACACACCTACAAAACAGACAAGACCCAATTGGTGGTTATTCATTCATTAAACAAATCTGCATAAAATACATTATTAGAAATATAATTTTTTGTGATTTGTATAATTTCTCTGTCAACAGTCATCCTTTAACTTTTTACCAGTTCTTAACCTTTCCAAAAAATATAAAGGTGTAAATTTATTTTTAAAATATTTCAAATAATTAAGTTCCGATCGCTCCAATTTGTTACAAAAACAATTCGGTTTATTTAAAAACATCTCTGGTGGTTCTTCTTTAAGTTCTCGCAGCATTTCAATAACTTCGTAGTAATTTTCTGCCGTCGTATTTCTGCAGTATGTCGTCAATAAGTTATTTAATGTACGAAATATTAGGAGTTTTTCTTGAAACTTATCTTGGTCTTGTAATGCTAGAATATTTTCCAGTTTCTTTCTGAAATGCTCGTATAAAATCACGTCAAGGTTACTCCAGTTTCTAATTTTCTTCACCAATTCTTTTTTTCTTTTCTTTTGTTGTTTATGCAGCTTGTGATTTACTAACTTCTTCATATAAACAATGTCCATATAATTCCAACACATTAGCTGTTTTAGTAACAGCAAACTTTCGTCAAATTTTTCAGTGATCAAAACCAGATGAAATGCTTGATCAATGTATGTTACAAAATCTTGAAAACTTTTTTTTACGATTCGCTTCTGGAACCTTTGAAAATTTAAATCAAATGTCATTCCATTTTTAAGTAAATTTTCTAGCATGAACAACTTTCGCCACATTCTCGATTTAAACTGTCTATAGTAGCTTGAAGTATTGGCAAAAAAATGTTCAACAGGGTCTTCACCGGGCGGAATCTGGTAAATCTTTGTAAAGTTCTCGTAATGAAACAAAGAATATATTTGTTCTACAGGATCTCGAAGAATAGTGATCAAACGAAATCCAGATTTCATAGCTTTGACTAATTCCTTTCGATTCAATACAGAATGATTGCATAATACATTGGCACGTTTATCTTTCAAGCGTGATTGGTCTACTGCAGCAAGTGTAAACGACGACGGCCAATTAAATCTCGTATCCCCATTCGGAATTGCTATATCCAAATTGTTGACGTCAGCAAATCTATTTAAGATACTTGTGACGGTACTACTTGCTGTTTTGTGCGTCTTCAGGAATGCAATGTTGATTTCTTTGGTCAAGCATTCCCGCTTTTCTTTCCTACAAAAAATAAAATTCATTTGTATTTCTAATGTCAATGGTAACTTTAGTTATTTTATAAGAAAAGGAATAAGACTTGAACCGACAATAAATATGTAATACACGCAACAATAATACGATACATAGAGTATTGTGCACAGGGGGTTTCAACGTGAACAAATGTACTCGATCGATCGACGTCGATCGAATTTGCACATGCGCAATGAATCTTTACCTTTCCTTGTTTCATCGACATCGATGGAGTGGTCGACGTTGATCGATTTCAAAAGTAGGATTGATTTTTACTTTTTCATCGGTCGATTCAATTTCAACAAATCAGTTTCCTTTTTAACATGACCTCGTGATTAAAACATTAAAAAAACCGTTGCAAAGAAGAAATCAAAACGTTTATTATGAATAATTTTTTCGTAATGTGGATAAAGTATAAAACGCAAAGGATGTAACTAAGGACGTTCGGAATAATTTTACGTTTTTTAGAAGCGTATTGCTTTGATTTCGGCTTGAACTGTGGGTTCTTTATGAACATGTAACTAAAATTACTTATGGCTACAAATTCCTCACAAATATTATTAAGATCGCAATTTAAAAGCTGCCTCTCAGTTTTCGTGATGACTTTCCCTCCAACTGTGTACATCAGTCACATCAACATTGAAATTAGAAGAATAAGAAGCAGTTTAAGAACTTTTGTGAGGGATTGTAGACGTCTTTGCTGTTTATTAAATTCCTCCCTCAAATTATCCACATTAAGACATTAATCTTTCATTAAACCTGAGAGTACTAAAAAAAGATGCCACGTCATTACTTCGATCTTGTTGTGACGCCATTAGATGTAGGTTAAAGATTAAACTCTGCAAGAACGTAATATAGTAAGTAAGTAAGTAAGTAACGGGAAGTTTTAACGTCCTTGGGGATTCCATCCTAACTGTTGGCTCTTCCTTCCCTCCGACTGTCACTATGTTACATTACCGCCAGAGACACGTATAGCATTGCTCTAACTTGCTTGCGTGCCACACAAGCCGGTTAGCGGTCAGTAGATGGCACCAAATGGGCTGACAACACTGCATTTAAAGTGCGCCGGAGTGGGGACTCAAACCTGAAACCTTATGAGTACAAGTCGAATGCGCTACCACTACACCATCTCCGCCTAACTCTGCAAGAACGTAATATATTGAGTTAATCATTTTAACATCAAACCATTGTAGCACTTCTAAAAAAAACGCTATCGAGCTCATTACATACCATTTTTCATCAGTTTGGACATCAAATGGATTCGTATCAGGCCGTTCTATTCTATTCTGGTGTATTAGTTCATTCTCAAGATTGTATCTGCGACACTCCCACCATTCAATAAACCAATTCACGAAGAAAAGACAAAATAAAGCAACACCTAAAAAACATCTTTATATTATTTGTTTGGAAAAATATAGTCAACAGGTCATATTACACAGTTTTCAAAGTGGAAGGACTAAATTCTCTACGTTCTTTTTATTTCTTAAGCAAAAAGTATGTAAAACATCAGATCTCAGCCCTCACTCTCTGTCCCCAAGGTCTGCAAAAACAACACTTAAAAAGCAGTTGTCACTAAGTGAGTAAGGAATATAAATGTTTTGACCGCTCCAAATTATTTTGTAAGCTCAAAGATTTTTTAGATTGAGAAATAACTCTCACGCACAGACGTTAAGATTTCAAAAGAAATAAACGATAAAAACAAATATAACTTGAAAATCACTTACATATTGCTTTCAACTTCCTCATAATGTGTCCACGTCTTGTAACTGTTTAATTTTTAATCCACTGCTTAGCTTTTTCAAAAATTTGAATCGTCCATCCCATGATTTTTGAATATTTTAAATAATATATAGATTATAAATTTTTCATGTCAAACTATTTAGCTATCCAGTTTATTATCTTTAGAACTATGTTGTCCAAAACAAGGTCACAAGCTTGGTCAACGTTTTTACTCATTCTATAATTAAGTTCTAAGTACACAATTGTGTAACCCAATCTGACAACGGAAGATTTGAAATCAACACCTCCATATTGTGGAAAACACATCAATAAAATCTGTGCAACGGAATTGTTATTTTTTATGTTATATTGTTATTTGTAAAAATATTATCACAATGCAATATTGTCAGATTTTTTTAAAAGGTCATTTTAGACATTTCTACCCCCGGATTTGCGATTTTCGCACTTATAACAATCATGTTTTGTGTAAAAATTGTTCATCAAGCTCACGACCTATCATTGCTGTCGCTTAGGCTTTCTGTCTTCATACAGCAGGTAACTGACTATATTTTTATAAAATCAATTGAAGTTTTTTTTTATATACGTATATATATATTAATTATAGTTATTTTGAACAAAATTTTATCATAAAATGAGATAAAACGGCGAATAACGTGGCAATATAATTTACAACAGGGCGTCAGTTAATATATTGTAAAATATATTGTAAAATTTAGCCACACTTATTTGTGCGTTGTGCCGAGCTGGGTTATTTAGCGAGAGGAAATCGAGCATCATGATTGGTTGTTATCATGCTTGATTGCAAAAGGGTTTTTTCAAAATAGTACTCAGTTATGGACATGCTGATGTCTTACACATGAAATGCTTACCAACTTGACATAAAGATATATCTCAGTATGTCAAAAAAAGAAGAACTGAAACGTATGGACAAGACTAATTTTCAAGTAGCTAGCTTTTCTAAGCTTATTGTAAGTAAATAAGTAAGTAAGTAAGTAACGGGAAGTTTTACCGTCCTTGGGGATTCCATCCTAACGGTTGGCTCTTCCTCCCCTCCGACTGTAACTATGTTACATTACAGCCAAAGATACGTATAGCATTGCTCCAACTTGCTTGCCTGCCACACTAGCCGGTTAGCGGTCAGTAGATGGCACCAAATAGGCTGACAACACTGCATTTAAAGTGCGCCGAAGTGGGGACTCGAACCTGAAACCTTATGATTACAAGTCGAATGCACTACCACTACATCATCTCCGTCTCAGAAGAAAACTCCACCATTTATGAAGCAAGTGTTACATGGTATATACAACTAGCTGGTAATCCGTGGTGATTTTTCTTACATCTCTCTTTCGTGTATCCTTCGAACAAAGTAGGAATTTAGTAGATATTTGACCAAAATACTAGTTTTGAAATAACTAGGTATTTTATCTGTGTTTCCTCTACACGTTTTTATATATAACAGACCGATTTACAAGAAACCTGGTAGCAGACTACTAAAAATTCGAGAACCACAAAAATTGATAATTTTGTTATAAAAACACTTTACAGAACAGATAATAAGAGTTTTCGCCATTGCTGATTAATAACTTTTTAGTAACATCTACTGACATAAAGTCACAGCTTTAATCGAATTTAATCGCCTAATTTACGGAAGCGTATTAGTGCCACTTTTGCCTGCTCACTTCATATGCATTTTTAAATGGTTTTACACGTGTTTTTAACCTTTCCTTCTTTATATTTTTTTACAAGTGGTTATTTTTAACATTTCCTCGACCACTTAATATTTTTTAAGTGGTTTGTTTATTAAAAAATATTTTCTCGACCACATAATATTTTTGTGCGGTAAAGCGTTTTGTTAATAAACGAAACTAAAATATGGCGGATGCACTATCATGTGGTTCTAACTCTGAGGTAAAACATTTTACACTGTTTAAAAGCTGTTTTGAAGTTTGGAGAATAAAAAAAAGGATATTTTTTTATTGTTTCTAGATTGTACTTACTACTCTCGTCCGCCATCTTCGCCACTCTCCAAAACAAATATTACGGCATACGGCAGGAAAACAGAGCACCACGTGGAGGATAAAAATGAAAACCATTTGTTAATATTTAACAAGTGGAAAAATCCTTAACGCAAAAAAACACTTAAAAATTAACAAGTGGAAAAATACTTAATGCACGAAACCACTTGTAAAAAAAATTAACAAGTGGAAAAATAAAAATAATTCAAAAAATTAATTATAAATTTTTTTGAAAAGTAGGTCAGTACAGATGGCACTAATAAGCTTCCGTACTAATTGGATCTAGGAGTATGACTTACTATTCTTTTCGAAACTTAATTTGGCTATATAACCGTTTGGCACTTAATATGCTGTGGACGTTAATAAACTTTTAAAACTAAGCTATTCGCCAAGTTCCTTATTAAAAAAAACGTGTACTAAAGGTAAATTGAGCGTAAATTGAGTGCGTTGAGGATCTTATACTGTAAATAATATTGTTAATTCTACTAATCTTCAAAAGATTATCTCAAATAACTACCTAACATCTTTAAACTCCTGTTTGCTGGTAATGACTACTTCATATAGACTTGATTTGTTTTGTTTTTAACTTTATAGAACAAGAGTCAAACAAAGCTTCTTTTTATAAAAAAAGTGGTGAGGAATAACGAAATGAAAAAGTCAGAGAAGGTTGAATGGATGAGTGTCTCCTACATCTAAAAGATCTCATCTAACAATGGATCATAAATAGTTTTTTAAACACGCAACAGAACATGATGCTAAGGAATAAGAAAATGGAACGGGCATGTTATGCGGATCAACAACAAACTCAGAAATTTGGAACATTTGTGAATGTGAAAAAGTTATATATACATACATAATATACCTTAGTTTTATTTGAATGTTAGTTATATATTAGGCAGATATTGCATGTCCATTCGTTGAACATCAAGTTTTATCTACGCAAGGTAAGGCAATATTTCACCGGGCGCAGCCGAGCGGATTATCGTCTCACCAAAAGTGGATAAATAGAATTTCTGTTTTATTGTAAGTTTCCAGAAATAATAAATACGCTCAAAGTACTCACAAAGTTTCCGCCTCAATCATTTAGAATAATTTTAACCAATCAAGTATAGTAATAAGTTTAGTACAAAAGAATTTAATGCTTGACTGATTTCAATCATTGAATTCAACATGAAATTAGTTATGAATAAAAGCAAAACAAAAGTTTAGTTAGCACAAAGTTTTGTCCCATTGAAACGGGGGTATAATAATTCACAAAATGCCAATCGTTAGCCTGTGGAAAATTCAATCCTTAGGTTATTGTTCGCGGTACAAATTCCGGTCATTAGATTATCACCCGTCGTACATGCCCATGGCATCGCAATTTCGTGCATCCTACTACAAATAGATGTATGTTGAAGGGGGCGAAGAAACCGTGCACTTAAGATCTTCGTGTTACTCTCCATCCTCGCGATTTTCGAATAACAGTGTCAACTTGAATGAATTTGTTATATTTTTGTTGTTATCTTATAGAAAAAGAAAAAATTTTTAACATTCTTAAAATAAGTTACTGTCTGTAAAATATATTACATCAGTGATATCGAAAGTTTGTTTTGAAAATAAAACCCGACCTCGTCCCCAGGGCATCTTGTATCTTTTCTGACCCCGGGACGGCGATACGAACATGGCCCTGGAGGAGGCCTCGTCACGTGACCCTCCAATACACAGTTTTTCTGTGTGTAATATTTAATGACATTTGTCTCAATAAACCAAAGTTTTATATATAACCTTGCAAGCTAAGCGAGCTCGGCGTTTTACGTCACAGATACGTGCCGCGAGTTTGTTTTGATTCCTCTCATACGCAACACACAAACTGCTCCTCGCATATTGCCCTTGATTGTTTTCTAAATGTATAAATATACATGTCATGTTATTTAGGCTGCTGTTTACTTTAAAAAATTCAAGCAATTTAGTTATGTGTATTTTACTGAATTGGTTGGCTAGCAAGCACTGGGTTGCAAAACTTGTAGCTAGCTAGGGGAAACTTGGATATTGGTAAATGAATTGCCCACCTGACCATAGCACTTCGTTGGTTCTCTAAGGTGCAAATATGGCTACATAATTTTCAAATGGTCGTGTCATTCTGGGTGCCTGACTGAAAGTAGCTAGGCAGAAATTTAACTTCATTTTAACATTTACATTTTTTATTCATTTTGGCTGAACTTTAAAATTCTCACTTACTGTAAGGTCATATCTGTGTCTGCATTACTGCTTTGATATGATGACCAAGATTTTGCTATACGAATCCCAAAGTTGCTTTTTTATTATTTTTTTAAAATTTATTTAAACAATAGTTAACTGAAACTGAATTCGTATATGCTTGCAGTTATATTGGGTAAAAAAAAGGCTTCAGAAGAGTATTTACTTTAGAAGTCTTTTTTGCTTTTACATTTTGTGGCCTTAACATTTCCACAAAGCCACCCATTACTGATAAATTCTGCTTTTTCTTTTCCTAATGACATGTCTTTAAAACGCCTTACAGCTTTTGATACAGTAAATCACTCTATACTATTAAAAAATTAGAACACTATGGAATTCGAGGAATCAACAACAAATGGTTTCACTCCTATCCATCTGACAGAAAACAGAGTGTCTCGGTATCAAATGTCCTATCAGAACCATTAAACATCACCTGTGGAGTACCTCAAGAATCTATTTTAGGTCCTATACTCTTCTTATTGTACATAAACGACATATCCAATGCATCATCCTTATTTCAATTTACTCTTTTTGCTGATTTTTTTGAAACATAACAATAAAAAAGAATTATTTAAGACAACTAATAATGAGTTAATTAAAGTTTGTGACTGGCTCATTGCAAATGTTTTAAGCCTAAATGTCTTAAAATCAAATTATTTATTTTTTAGCAGAGACGATAGTGGTAATGTTTTAGACATTCAAATAGCAGGAAAGAGTCTAAATCAGGAAAAATCTGCAAGATATTTAGGCATAATAATTGATGAGGACCTTTCTTGGAATGACCACTTAAAATCTATTTCTTCAACAAGCACACATTTTATTGCACACACAGATATACAAAAACAAGGTTAAATAAATAAATAATCCAAAAATTTTATCAAAAGCATTATGATGGTTTGAAAATTGAAATCGACAAGTCCACATGTGATCTGTTTTGTTGATTCAATGTATCACTGCCTTAATAGTTTAGAAAGAATTGGTATACAACTTTACCAACAGCAAAGTATTGCTACCTTAAAAGAAAAAATGTTTGGGGAATAATTTTTTGAGGAAATTATTTTGGGGATTTTGGACCAAAATTAGTCCCACAAAGTCGCACTTTTTAAGAACTCATCAAAATTCTTCTGCTGTTCATTTACGATATTTTGTGCAAAATTATTTTGTCTATAAAGGACATGGGCGGCACTAGGTCTCTCAGTTAGTAATTTTATGTAACGTCATTCTTTGCATAAAGCTGCAAATTAAACCTGGCCACTTGGAAACAAGTTGAGTTTCTTTCTTTTGTTCTTATCTTGATAGTTTGCTAGGTATAGTGTGCTAGCTAGTTACTTTTCTAGTTTTATTAAACTTTCCCAGCTATTGAAATATTTCCATGTAAGAAGTATTACTTTATGATGTCTTATTTTATACTCTCATTGCTTAGTAATGCTTTTTATTAAATTTTTCACTTTGAAAAAACAGGATACTGATACAGTAGCTCCTCCGCCATTTTAATACGAACAGCTTCCTCCTGTTCGTCACAGACTCGCCGCCTCGCCAAAATGTTTTGTATAACGCAATAATTATGTGATATCCGCGCCAATCAGGTTTCATATCGGCCCAGCCTCCTCCAGGGCCATGTTCGTATCGCCGTCCCGGGGTCAGAAAAGATACAAGAGAGATAAAGAAATGTTCCTTCTGGCGCAACGCACATCTCGCGCACGCGCACGCACATCAACACAAGTCCCCGCAAGTTCTTAGGCGCACGCCCCCACAATCAAACCCCAACAAATCGACGTCATGCCATGCCTAGTCATACATAGTCCCTAATAGTCTATATATATCCATATAGTTCATCACAAGTCCCTAATAGTCTATGTGTAGTCATGCATATCAAAAACCAATGCTGCAAATGAGTAAAAAAAAGTTCTAGCGCAAGTCCCTAAAATTCCCCCGCACACCACTGACGTCATCACACTCCCATAAATAACATCACACCCCTCCCCTATATCCACTAAATATCATCAAAAATCAACGCATGCGCAGGAAGGGTGTGACCAACTGCGTTAGTATTGACCAAACATGAAACTCACCGACAATTGAAAATTTATATAATAATAAATGAACGCGCACACGGTGAAAGAATTACGAGATATTGCAAAAAGTCGCGGACTTTCTGGTTATTACAGGCTACGCAAGGCCGCATTGGTTTCCTTACTGGAGATTGTACCAGAGAGACCACCCAGAAGGGCCGGACAACGAAAGCCGGTTGGGCCCGTGACTATACTACCAACGCTGGAGGCTATGGATATTTTTGAACAACAGGAGATGTCTAAAAATCGTTCTATCGTGAAAACCAAGATGCGAGGATGGTACATCTGGTTAGTGGACGCCGTTCCCAAACCTATAAAAGAGGGAGTTAAGAGAACCTATGCAGCCTTCAAGCGCAGGGTGATGAATCTATATGATACTGCGAATAGCATCATCGCGGGACATACGCTTCATGATGAGGTGGAAAAAGAGGCCGAAGAAGACTACCTGGAGGATATTCAAAATCTATATGATCGGCAGCCAGGGCAAGATTTTACACCTCAGGAACATAAGCATGCACTGCATCGAACATTTCGAAGTTTTCAAATTTCTGGTATAGGAGGAGCCGACGTCGATGGGTATATAGGGATGGTGCGACCCAACGTGAAAATATTAGTTGAGGAGCAGGTAGGGGAAATGGGATCGGCAAAAGCACAGTTCACCCTATGGATTATGTGGAAGAAGAGGATAATACCAACGGAGGGGGCTAACGATGAGTACATTGAGGTGAAGAAAGCCTTTAACAGCAGGATGACGGAGGTCTTCCAAGGTAGCGACGTAGACGACGTGCTGGACAGGATGTTTGCCGATATCAAGACGCACGTGGAGCATCCGGCATTACCCCAGAGCGGGTTCGCTATTAGTCGAATACTACACCTTGATGTAGACTTTCATAAACTGAGGCTAGCAAGGGGCTCATCATATATAGAACTACCAAAATGGATAGCATCAAAGAAGGCCATTATCAATCCAAAAAATGAGGATGAAGCATGTTTCAAGTGGGGCGTCATAGCATCCTTACATCATGCAGAGATTGAAAAAGACATGCAAAGGATCTCTAAGCTGAGGCCCTACGTGGATCACTACAATTGGCAGGATATAGAGTACCCGACAACCATCAAGGACATATCAAAGTTTGAGGGGAACAACACGGACATCTCGGTGAACGTGTTATATATAACAGGAAAGAAGATCAACATCCTGCGGAGATCCGAGCACAATATTAAGCGTAGCAAGCAGGTGAACCTATTGCTTATCACGGATGGTAAAAAGGCCCACTACACGGCTGTCAAAAGCCTATCGCGACTAAGGAGACATCTAAAAACAGGAATGCGATGCATTTTTGCCTGAACTGCCTACAGGCCTTCAATACAGAGATATCGAGAGACAAGCATTATAGCTACTGCAAAGACCATGAGGCGGTTAAAATCACGATGCCGAAAGAGTCTGAAAAATGGTTACAATATAAGGATGGTCATCAACAATTCAAAGTGCCTTTTGCTATATATGCAGATTTCGAGAGCCTACTCATCCCGGTAGAAGATGCTAGGGGCATGAAGACAAAAAAGCTCAACAAACATGTACCATCTGGCTGGTGTACCTATAGCACATTTGCATATGGAGATGTACCGGACCCACTAACAGTGTATCGCGGTAAGGATTGTGTAACGCGTTTCGTGAACCACCTGGAAGATGAGGTGAAGCGGCTATATAATACCTATCCACAACAACCCATGTTGGAACTGACAGAGGTGTTGGGGGGGGGGGGGACATAACGAGGCCACAGAATGCCATATATGCCTGAAGCCCTTTCACGACGCGAGTAACCGTAAAGTTAGGGACCATTGCCACTATACGGGGCTGTATAGAGGCGCGGCGCATAACAACTGTAACCTCAAATACAAGATACCCGGCCATATACCTATCATATTCCACAACCTAAGCGGGTACGACGCGCACCTGTTTATCAAGGAACTTGGAGAGAAGTATAGCACGCAGGACATCGGTTGCATTGCGGAGAATAGTGAAAAATATATCAGTTTCAATGTAAAAATTAAGGTACCGCTTGCAGGCATGGGATACGATGATGGTGAGGTCTATAAGAGGATAGAAATCAGGTTCATTGACAGCTGTAGATTTATGGCATCAAGCCTGGACAAGTTGGCAGCCAACTTAATCGGGACAAACGCCGCTGGCATGAAATGTCAACATTGTGCGAATAATTGTCTGGAATTTCAGAGTATAGATGCCGGGTATGTGGCTAAATTTCTATGTTCAAACTGCCATTTGAACACCACGAAGCAACTAGATCAAGAAAAACTAAGGGCTAATGTACCATCCATGGCAAAATTCATCGACAAGGACGATGTATTACGCCTGATGCTTCGCAAAGGTGTGTACCCGTACGAGTATATGAATAATTGGGAACGATTGGAGGAGACGGAACTACCCCCAAAAGAGGTATTTTACAGCAAGCTGAACATGAGGGGGATCAGTGATGAGGATTATGCCTATGCGAAAAAGGTATGGAATTGTATCACCCCAGAGGGTGATGTAGTTACTATGGGCGACTATCACGATGTCTATCTCACCACAGATGTCATGCTATTAGCCAACGTTTTTGAAACGTTTCGGGATGTGTGCCTAAAAAATTACAAGCTTGATCCTGCGCATTTTTACTCCGCACCCGACCTGGCATGGAAGGCAGCACTCAAGTTTATCGGTATTAGGCTGGAGCTCCTCACGGATCCCAACATGCTCTTGATGTTTGAGAAGGGTATCCGGGGGGGGGGGTATAACCCAGGCGGTACATCGTTATGCCAAGGCTAACAACAAGTATATGAGAGAAAAGTACGATCCGCAGGTTGAATCCTCCTACCTGCAGTATTTAGATGCGAACAACCTATACGGATGGGCGATGTGTCAAGACCTCCCAACGGATGGCTTCAAATGGATCTCCAACATTGAGGAGTTTACCGAAAGGCGAATCGCGGAACTTGTCGAAAAGAATAAATATGGATACTTACTCGAGGTTGATATAGACTACCCCGAGACGCTACACGATACACATAACGAGTTGCCGTTTCTACCAGAACGCATGACAATTAACAAAGTTGAAAAACTGGTACCAAATTTAAAACACGAGCGTGGGTATGTGGTACATATCAGAACCCTTCCCTTCACGAAGCTATAAAGCACGGGCTTGAACTGAAGAAGGTCATTCAGTTTAACCAAAAGTCATGGCTTAAAGGGTATATAGATCACAACACGAGGTTGAGAACCGCTGCCAAAAATGACTTTGAAAAAGACTTCCACAAGCTCATGAACCTCTCGGTGTTTGGCAAGACTATGGAAAATATCCGGAACCATCGTAATTTCAAACTTGTCACCAATGAGGACAAGTATACGAAGCTCGTGATGAAGCCGAATTTTAAGGGTGGGCTCAGGTTCAGCAAGCACCTCCTAGGTGTAGAGATGGGGAAGACGGAGGTCAAAATGACCAAGCCTGTATACATAGGCCAGGCGATACTGGACATGTCGAAGCTCATCATGTACGAGTTCCATTACGACTGTATGCAGCCAAAACATGGTAGCAAGCTGCAGCTCTGTTACATGGATACCGACTCCTTCGTTTACCATATCAAGACACATGATTTTTATGTTGATATTGCGCAGGATGTCGAGAAACGCTTTGATACCAGCGCCTATAGCAAGGAAGATAACAGGCCTCTTCCTATAGGGAAGAACAAAAAGGTCGTAGGCCTTATGAAGGATGAACTAGCAGGGGAAATCATGACGGAGTTCATAACGTTGAGGGCAAAGTTATATGCCTACGAGAGCCTTACGAAAGAGGGCGGTGACAGGAAAGCGAAGGGCGTAAAAAGATGTGTGACCAAGAAGTCTATCACGTTTGACGATTATCGACGATGCCTGGAGGAGGGCGTTAACATCCACAAAAGCCAGGTCTTGATTCAACATAAGAACCATCAGGTATACACTCAGGAGGTGAACAAATTGGCACTCAACAGGGCAGATGACAAAAGGCTCGTGCAGCAGGACCAGGTTACCACGCTAGCCCGTGGACATTACCGCCGGTCCGGCACCTGTCAATAACTAAATGGACATATGTATACTAATCGCTGTAATTTTACCTTATATCCTGATTGCTTTTTGCTTTTTTCGATACCGCCGTATAATAAACAGAATGTCAGAGCTTGCACAAGTATTCGACACAGCCGCAGAATTTGCACATGTCGAAAAGCCCACCGATCAACGCCATGTCCTGAGGGATGCCCTGCGCAAGGGCAAGGGGCATCTCCTACCCAAAAAATGTACCGAAGGCTTTGTTGACAAGGCACCCGAAGAGGTCATCAATAAGGTACATGCCGAGTTCGTTTAACGGGAGCTCCAAGAGAAGGGGGAGAAAACGGCTAGGGTTTTGACTACCCACGTAGTCAGTTTATACGCGAATATGGTTGGAAACTTTGTGGATATTGACAATGTTGACGATCTGCGGCAAGATATCGAAGAGGACCCTATTATCCGGGATGCCATGACAGACCTAGGAATCCTTGTCTACCTTACAATAGGGAGGTGCCTGGCGCCCATCCTGGTAATGGGCCACACGGCGCGGCATATGAGCAAAAAAGAGGATGAGGTGGAGGAGAAGGAGACCAAGGAGCCTTGAGGATATTGAAATTTGCTATAACAAATGAGTGAGGAGTCTACTAACCAAGTCATAACCAAGAAGAACGAAGGTCGTGTTGCTGCTGGCAAGAGACTTGCGGAATGGAACCGCAAGAACAAGGCCGACTTACAGAAGAACGTGGGCAAAAGTTCTTCACCAGTTGATCAGGAACCTGTATCAGGTTCTCATAAGTCCATGGATAATGTCTATCTTTACGGCGTAGGTAGGCTTGCCGTGCTCGCGATAGGAGTCGGGGTATGGTACAGATTTGCCTCTAAAAATAGTGGAGAATCCCACAAGCCCGCGGCCCACCCTGACGCCCAACAAAAGGATAAACCTCATCATGCAATTTTCAAAATGCTCTAATAAATGGCAACAAGCAAGGCAAGATCTCATGAAAACATTACCCCACATGAAACCCAGGTTATCGACTCACTCTGGGAGCCCGTCAGGCTAGTATCGTATACCATTCTTATAGCCCTGGGTGTAAAAAAGGCCCTAGGTGTTTCTAGGCCAGGGGCTAAGATGGACCTGGAAGATGGTATGAAGCTCGCCGGCTATATGACCGGAGCTATCTTATTCAACGAATACGCGATTAAGCAGGGCTGGTATAAACGTTCCCTGATACCCAAGCCGAAGTAGCAATCAACATGGGGGAGGAGGTTTCTGTTTGTCGTATAGACAAATAGAAATCAATATAGAGGAGGAGGTTAAAAAAAATGTTCAAAATGTAAACACTATCTACCCCCGGACAAATTTAAGATCAGAGGCAAGAGTCAATGAACAAAAAGTTGCATCAACTGCCTCGATGATAGCAAGGCGTCACGGGAACGTGCAAGGTGTCACCCTGAGCAGGAGAGTCAGATTTGCGGTGAGGATGGTATGATTGATGTAGCGGGAATGGATAGGAAAATTAGAGGGTCTCAGCAAGACGAAAATTACCTGCGCCTTTACACCCTGCTGTCCTATGATATTGTGCCCCGGTATATTGAGCTGTTGACAACATCCATCAAGATACCCTTTTTTACCCCGGACCCTGCCCTGTCCTGCAAGAAAAAGCACGGCTTGCTGATCGATATCGCAAGGTACTCCGGTACCTCGAGGGTAAGCTATCGTTTGACCCCCTTCCCCTTCGACCCTAGGCTGCCCTGTCTGTAATGAGCATCTTGTCAGCAATCCTGGAGGTGTGTGGGTTTGTTCCAACTGTTTTTCCATCATACCGAAAATAGATAAGAAAAAATGGTATTATTAATAAAAATGCTAGGTGTGGTCCTTGAACCCCACACGGCAATCTTTACGGGGCCGACAAGCTGCGGAAAAACGCAACTTGTCCTGGGCCTGCTTGAAAATGAGTATAAGCGACACTATTACAACATAGTTATATTATGCCCTACTCTACGGTGGAATACCACCTACCTTGAGAGGGCCTCGCTCTGGAATATGTGTCGAATATGTGTTCCTGATAGACCCCAAAGATGAACTATTTGAATGGATACAGAAATTGTCCTCGTTACTGGCGGGTGAAGAGACGTTGTTTGTCGTCGACGACATGATGGCTGACGAGAGCCTCGATGAGCGGCGACAATCCCTACTTGAGCTTGCCATCAGTGGTAGGCATCGAAAGCATAGCTTATGGCTCTTAACGCAATCGTATACTGCCTTGCCCAAGAATCTGAGGAGACAGAAAAAAGCCCTGTTTTTGTGGTACCCTCACGAGCGCTCAGATATGAAGATGATCGATGAGGAGACTAACATGATCCCCGACTGGGGTGAGATCAAAGCCAATTTGAAAAAATACAAGCACGCGTGCCTATACGTGAGGCTGGAACACCCTAGGACCTGGAAAATCATTGAATGACCAAAAAAAATCAAAATTCTACCTGAAAATAGAACAAAGATGTCTCTTGCAGCGGTTGATTATTTCCAAGGAAAACAAGTCCGATCATTTTATGTCCAGGATAAAGGTCAACATATTGTAGCCTCCGATGTGTGGAGAGCTGTAGGATATAAACGAAGGGCTGGGGTACAGGCCATTCAGCGATATGTTCCTGGCAAGTATAAAATGCGATTAGGTGACGCTTTTGTAGACCTCCAGGAGGTACTCAGATCTGAGTACCTACATCCAGACACGGTTTTACTGACTGACGCCGGCCTCTATTGCTTTCTGTTGAGGTGTGATCAACCTAAGGCAGAATCATTTTTGGAGTGGGTTGTGGAAGAGGTGCTACCCAGGGAAATGCGAAAGCTTGCTGCAACAATCGAGGAAAGGGACGTGGCCATCGCCATCCTGGAGGATGATCTTGATGCCAGGGATGAACAACTTGATGTTCTTAGGCAGGACAATTCAGAACTACGGCATAGGCATGTGCCACACCGATATCAATATGACAACGTGTTGTGCGTGGCTGATAAAAACGATCCCCACGAGCATGGAAAAAAAGGCGGGCATAATCATTACATGATCCGATGCCAGCGTAAACAACTCGGCACAAGAATAAGTATTTTAAAAGCAATGTACCCCGATATGGCTGTAAGGAAACCGGAATGTGACGATCCTAATGCCGTGCATGCTTGGTGTAGGTTCAAAGAGGATGTCCTTACCAAGGACAATTTCTACAAGAACCATTTCACATTACCTGACGATGATACGCGGGAGCTATTCGAAGGTATGTTTGATATTGATATGATGTCGTAAGCAGGCGCTAATTTTAATACTCCTGTGGGTATTAAAATTATGGGTGAAAACCTCCGCCGAACATTGGAATATAACAAATGTCGTCGCAGGTTACGTTTAACGCAGGAGCCATAGAGACCTTGCTGTCCAACAATCAAAATCAACCTATGTTCAAACGTGCTGATATTGGTAGGTTTTTATCCATTGAAAATATTGCGGAGTCATATCAGGATATTCCTACCATTGCGCGTCATGAGATGAGGCTGGTTAGTAACCAATCCCCAAAAGGAGACCTGGATCCGCATGATGCCTTCGTTTCATTAGACGATGCCCTGGAGATCATCCGTCGTTCCCGGAAACCAAAGGCCGTAGGGCTAATCAAATGGCTTGCCCGGGCAGGTGTCAAAAAATTACAAGATGAACTTGAGAAGCAGCGTCAGGCCCTCGAGGACAGGAATATTGACGTCGCCATTCTCGAGGATGATTTAGACCACAGGGATAGCCGGCTCATGGTGCTGGGGAATGAAATTGATTCCATAAATCAACAGCTTGCGGAACAGGCCCAGGAAAATATAATGCCCCAAGATCCCGGAAAGGACAACATGGTGATGATTTTTAGAAAACATACAACGCCGGACAATGACGAGTATCATCATCTACCATACTACTGTGCTAATTTTTACTACCCTTATAGGTAGTAAAAATTATATGGAAATCTACCACTCTTTAACATCCTCCAGCGGTACCTGAACGTCCTCAGGTACAAGCATTATTTCCTCCGAGACGAAGCTTCTTTCGGGACCGTCCTTCAAGTAATACAAAAGACGGCTGCCCGCCACGATGCGGCCCAACCTATACATTTTCTTACTCCAAACGGCGTCGGTTACGCGTCTCTTCGCGTCACCATGTTCCTCCCCTGGCTGCAAGAGGTAAAGATTTAAACCATCCTCGGGTAATGGCCTCTCTTCGGGATATTCCTCGCCTTTTGCGAGCGGGACATCCTCGAGCTTAATAGCTCTGCTAGGTTTTAGGCCAATCATAGCAGTCTTGCTGTTGTTGAGACTTTTGACGATAGTGTACAGGTGTTTGACCCAAATGGTACTAGGCTCCCCAGAGACGACCAACTCCTGCGCATCTTGAGGTTTAAAGAGCCTTTCCGCGAGTACCTTGTTGTAGGACTCCACAAAGGCCGTAAAAGTATGGTGGTATTTGGTGGTGGCCCTCTTGATTTCAACACCTTTATCAGCCAGCATCCGATTTAAATTCACTACCATTGTCGCACTGGAAGGTTTTAAGGTATCGTAGGGGCCCCGCCTTGTAGATGTCCTTCAACAAGTCTGCAACTTCGCCGGCTTTTTTTGTACGAAGAGGTCTCGCCACTTTGTACCTTGAAGCCACGTCAATGTGTCAGGATGTACTTGTAGGTGCTACCATATAGCTTATCGTGGGGTATATACAACAGATCAAACTGATGCATTTCGTTGGGTGTTGTAATATTAAAATGGGGGTAATCGATACGCTTTGGACCCCTAATATGCCGGAGCCATAGAAGTTGCCTGGACAGCCAGTGGGTGACTAGCTTTTTGGATAGACCGCCCTCCTTCGAGAGTAACCTGATAGCTTTTCGTCCAATCCAGAGATTTTCCGGGGTATAGTATATAACCCTCAATTTTTCCGCCTCCTTCTCGGTAACGATATGTGATGTTTCTGACATGTTTATTACATGTCAGAAAAAAAAAACGTTCTACAAATACTTATATGCCACAAAACCTAGTAGGGACAAGGAGCCAACAATGAACGTGAGTTCCCCATCTTGTTGTCTTTTTGGGGGTATGTTGAAATCCGATAATTTAGGCTTGCCCTCCTCTGTTGCAATATAATAATTATACATGTCGTCGTCCAGCTCCTTCAGGCTCTTGCCGGACTTTATTTGTAGGTCCCGTTGTTTGTTGAACCAGTCGATTTTGCCTTGCCTATCCCGTACCCACTCTGCTTGAGCATTTTGTAATTTTGCAATAGCCTCATTGTGTCTCTTCCGCTCCGCTTCGCCATGCCCCGAGAGTTTGCTAAATAGGAAGTTCGTCCCGCTGAATGCCAACGCATTAATCGCGGCGCCCGCAACAATAACAGCGATAGTTGCCATTTATTCAATATTCCACGCTGTGGAATCTACCGTCTAGGATATTCAGTTGGGCGTCCATCAGCAGGTACACATAACAGCGGATGTCCCCGGTTCCGTCGGCTTTCTTGGTCATATGGAGGTAATACCGTCACTAAGCCTTTGTAAGGGCCTTCCGCTACCATGAAGACTGTGGTCGGGAGAGCTTCGGAAATCGATAAACAAGGCATAGCATTCTGTAAAAAACTGGTCAATCGTGACGTTAGGGTCGTGACTACCAAAGAGGTTCACGACCTGCTCGAGGTGGTCCTTGGGAAGCATCGCGTGTGAGTATAACTCATTGGGCTCGCCCTCAACCGTAACGGATACCTTCGAAATATTGGGGTTGTAGAACACCTCGTTGGCACCCGAATAAGCTTTCACTTTTGCAGGGTCTACAAACAGTAGTAAGACGCCTTTTAGACTTTTTGCCGGAGTATCGATTTGGAGGTTGTAACTCGTATCCAATTTTTTCATAGTCACCACCTTACTACGGAGTACCCGTTCATAGGGTACTGCCAGTCTCGCATACCTTGACATCATGGCACTCGCGAGACCCTCGTGGCTTACTTTATCAAACACCAATGAAATATTGGTGATCTTGTAGGTAGCATCGGCTGCCTTGGCTGCCGTGCTTCCCGAGGCTGCCGTACCTCCATCTTTGATCACATCGCAGTACCCCGCGAAATGTAGGACAAACTGAATCTGTCGTATAATCCCGCTTGATAGTAGGGCAAGTCTCTAGTCAATTCAAACATTTTACCTAGGGGAATGCAAAATGTATTACCGTACGCCGCAGCAATGGCCTTTTCTTCATCCGTCCCAACGTGGTCAGTAGCCTTTACCTGCAGGGCCCGGACGGTACCGTCATTGGGGTTTATCCCCTCTAGGGTCAGGGTATTGTCCCTGTCAAATTTTGATAGCCAGAGATCCCGATAGACCGCCAGGGTGTTGAAATCACTGATATTCTGCACCTCGTTCCCATTCAAGGTTATACGCAGATTTCGCACCAGGCTCTTCCCTATGTTGCTGACTAGGGTACGCTTCGTGTTAGTCCCCGTCAGCACCAGGTCAAATAAGAGTTTGAGACTTCCGGGGAAGATTACGTCGTTTTGCCCCATGTTAGGAATATCCACATATGGGTCCTCATTCTGGCTAATTGTACTGGGTACGTGGCTCACCCTGACGCGCTGCCGCTTTCCTTTAATGGCAAAGAGCTGCTTGGTCTCTGCATATGGATCCAATATAGCTCCGTATTGACTCATTTATTATGGGGGGATTTTAAAGTAAAATAAAATGCCAACTAACCCGGTATATGAGCACGATATTGAGGAGGATAGGGGTGGGAAAGATGATAGGCCTGATGATACCACGCCGAGGCTTCCATCAACGCCGGGGCCTTCAACTTCGGGAGGGCAACGGCATGGAGAAAGGCCGCGTGTTCTCGGACTCGAGGTGCAATTATTAGAATCGAAGGTTGATAGCTTTTACGAAGTTCTTGCTAATTATAATGAGAGGTTTAAAAAACCTAATGGGAAACATTACAACATGTTTAAATTTGGGGAATGGGGTGAACTTATCGTTGAACGGATTAGGATGGGCAGGACAACCTTACCAGAAATAGTGCTTACGAATTTAAATGGTGGATTAAAAACTGCGAGCACGATGGAAACATTGTTAGGCAAAACGCGTATGATGGCCCTAGGTTTTGATAATTATACCCCACCCATCAAGGCGGTAGCCCAGAACCTCTTGCAAAAGTTTAAACCTATAAGGAGGGAGGTTGAGGGTGGAAATATTGAGATGGATGGCTTTGTCACGGACGTTGAGCTTGTCCTAGATGGGACGGAAGGCCTTATACAAGAAACTTTTCAAGGAGGGACTGATGAAGATATCGCCGAACGTGATAGTGTTGGCCTCGAAATTCATAACATACGTGGCGTCCTGGGGCCATTGAGGGCTATGATGATCTTATATGATGTCAAGATCAAAAATGCAGAGGCCAAGGTGAAAGAACTCGAGGGTCTGAAAGATGGGGCAGACGAGGGACAAAGGGCTAACCTCGAGAGGGATATCACCAAGATTGAGGAAAAGATTGAAGAATTGAAGGGTAAAAAAGATATCGCGCAAGAGGGAGAGAGGCTAGCCACCCGTCAAATTTACAGCCAGCTGGAGGTCATCAAGGATACGCTGATGAAGATCGCCGGGGATGACACGTCTTTGGTTGAAAAATTAAAAATCCTGTTCAAGGAACAGGGGTTGACGCTGGCGAGTATCATATCAGCCGTTGGTCTACTAATAAGCACCATCGTACTCGCAGTTACGGGAGGAAGTGCCGCAACAGGCGCAGGAGGAAGTGCCGCGGCGGGTGCGGGAAAAGAAGGGTTTGTAGAGAAGCAGTTGGAAAGGCTGGGGAAATTCCTCAAATATTTGGCAGGCAAGGCAGGTGCTGCCCTACCTGGTATTATAGGCACCGTTGTCTCTTTCTTTCTCAGGGTAGCGGCAACCATAGTGGAATATGCAGCCAAACATCTGTACATGGCAATCGCGGCCGCCGCTGGGTTTGCTGTGGTCCATGTTGGAAAGAGGAAAAAGGCGTAATGTTAGTTATTTTTTCAGCCAGATATAGGCAATGATGATGCCTACCCCTGTTGTGATCAATGCAGTCTTGGTATCATCATGCTTTTGTGGGGGTTCTCCCTGTTCAGGTATAGTATGTATAGGAGGTGTAGCATGCTTGGGAGGCGTGGTATGCTTGGGAGGTGTGGTATGTATAGGAGGCGTAGTATGTATGGGGGTATAGTATGCTTAGGAGGTGGTTTGATAGTATGCTTGGGAGGTGGCTTGATGTGCCTCACAATAGGCTTCACAATAGGCTTGTTATTCACGTCAACTTGGGCCCCCACATTAACATTGGTGGGTGCAATCAAGATGTTGTTATTATACCCCCGAATTTTTCCAATCCTTAAATTCATATCGGAAGGCAACATGTACACGCTGGGCATGACGGCGAAGCTTACTGGAGTTCTGGCATATTGCAGCACCTTCTGGAATTCCGTGATGTCATGCCCCACATTCTCCTGACGTTGTACCATGCTCTCAAATTTTTGCATCAGGATTTTCCGGGCCGTATAGTTGTCCGCACCAGATCCTACTAGGGATGCCTTGGCCCCCGCCTGCGACCCCAGCAACAAGACCACGTAGACCCGAATACTTTCGCTTAGCTTGGTCAGACCTTCCGACGTCAAACCCTGACTTGTTGGTATGATGAATTTGGCCCAATCACCCTCAACCTGTGGCCACCATCTTCCGTTGGTGAGTGATGCACTTACTGATTTTGTTTTATACAGACCGCTGGGGTCAGCGCCATATTCGCGACACACCTGCGCGTAGCCAGAGTTGGAATAGGGGTTTTTGTATTGTGAAAACCCATCGTTAAAAGACATGGGTACTTTTATCCTTGCCAGGATGCGACGCATATGGTAATATACATGAAATTTGAAGATTGAGTTGACAAGGGGCACGGAGCCCGTTAGGTGCTTGGTGGAGATGCCTAATGCGGTGCTTGCGCAATGGGTGGCGAATTTAACCTGAATATTCCAATAGTCCAGGGCTTGTCCTCTTGTCCATCCCTGAATGACAGGGTCATTAAGGTAGGTTGTTGTAACCTTGATGGGGTATTTAGTAAACTCAGGGAATGCCACGGAAATGTGTGATTCTGTAGACACATATAGGTCCTGATGCTCCAGGTTTGTTACACCAGGTGGCCATTCTCCCCTGTTGGATTTGTACCTTGCCTTGGGGTTGTATGAGTATATATTCATTCCTTTGTTCTAACAACAAAGGGATGAAGCAACTCTACATCACTGATATCGCAAAGCTCACAATGTTTGAGGACTACCTAGGACAGGATACGTGAATTGCCCTGAAATCGATAAGCATTAGACCCGTATGGTTGAATCTTTACAGTGACAACGAGCTCGTCATCCGTAAAATAGGGCCCGATCAGAGGGAAATTAGAATTGAGATCATGAACGGTCTGTATAGGATCGAGGATTTGGCGGCTATCGTCAACAGCCAGGCACAGGAAAGGATCAAGCTGTTTGTTCTGAAAAATGGACTCTGTAGGCTCCGTGTCGGTGACGGGTACACGGTGGTGATTCATCGACAGCTGCAAGAGCTCTTGGGTCTACCCTACGACCCTAGTAAAAAGTACTATATGAAGGGTGACTATGATGCATACTACAGGACTGACGTCTATATTCGGCTACGCCTTGTTTGTCCTCAGTTGGATGAAGACGACTGCTTGCTGGATGGAAAAAAGTCTATAATTCTGGCTTTGCTTCCCACCAAGGAACTAAACGCTTGGGGGGACATGCTGACTTGGAGTTTTGACACCCCGATATACCTACCCTTGAAGGGCTCTACGGATCGCCTCGAGTTTATGCTAACGGACGAATATCACCATGAGAAAAATGTCTCGTTCACTGGAATAACGATGCAGCTGCTTATAGAATAAATGGCTGATATAACTAAGCTTTACCCAAATTTACCAACCGCGCCCGACGAAGATACTATACAGGATGAGAGCCAGGTCTACGGGCAGGAGGGATGCCAAAAGTATAGACTTGACAAGATTGAGGGTATTGAACAGTACTTGCGAAAGGAAATCAAGGAACGAGATAAGCTCGCGAAAAAGTTCAAAATGCACGGGACCTGGATCCGATACTGTGACCACGGACTACTGGGTATTACTATAGTAACGTCGGGTGTCGGGATTGGGGCCTTGGCCTCGGGTCTTGGTGTTCCGATCTGCATAGCGATGGGGGGTATTACGATTTCCGTAGGAGTTGGACAGGCAGGTCTAAGGAACGCCGGTAAGAGGCTTGGTGTGAAGGCTAGGAAACATGAAGCAATTAGGTTAGTCGCAGAGTCGAAGTTGAATTCCATCATTGATCTGATTTCAAAAGCGGTAGAAAATGGGATTATCAGCGGCTATGAATTCACTACCATTATCCAAGAGGAGCAGAAGTATAGGTTGCTAAAGGAACAGATGAGACAACGTTTCAACCGTATTGTCAACGCCATCAATGAACAGGAGCGTGCTCAGCTAGTTGCGAAAGGCCGTGAGGAGGGGAGGCAGGACGTTTTAAAAAAACTGCAATCTGTACAGTATGCAAGCGCTACCTAGAGTCCCCGCCTGAGTATAAGCCTTAGTTTTATATATATATTTTATAGGTCGTGTATGGCCTATAAAATATAGGGTTTTAATCCTCACTTGGCAACCATTCTACCTTAAAGTCCTTGTATCTACATTCCACAACATGTACCTGAGGGTAGTAGTTTTTACCCTGCACATAAACCGATGATAGTGCCAGGATGGCACTGACTTGGCATGGCTCATCATAAGGTACCGGTATACCGTGGAATTTAGTCGTGATCGCGTCCTTGTAGTATTTAAGCTTGGCGTTCACGTAACGACCTTTCTTAACCGGCTCCGTCGTCAATTTTTGAGATATCAACTCTTCGATCTTGTTCCAAATTTGACGATATTTTTCTACCCAGTCGGGATACTCATCAAAATCAAGACTCATTGCTGGTACGGCACTGGCGTTGTACCGGCTGACCCCATGTGGGGACCAGATTTTTGGTGTTTTTACCCTGAGGGCTACTATATGGTACCCTACGATGTACCGTTGATCCTTATCTCCATTGGCAGGGATGGGGCCCCGACACTGTCAGGTGGTCCACGTTGATATCGTTGATGTTGGTAAAGGTAGTCGCAAAGTTATAGAATTCTCGTGGTTTTTACAATTTCATTCTCAAATTTCAGCATCTTGTTTATTAAGAATTTTAAACAAGGCCCGAGGATTGCTTCTCCTCGCACATACCACAACTACCCCGTTATAAATGATATATTCTTGGTAGCAGTACCAGCACAGTATTTTAGCCCCTACCATGAGCCTTCGCCCCACAGGTACACCTATCATACTCATCAGGTATACATTCGCAGTCCTTACATTGTTCTTCCATTTATATTATATCTCTAGGATATGATATCTATTCCAAGGGGGGTCACGGTCTTTACCGCGCATGCGTTGATTTTTGATGATATTTAGTGGATATAGGGGAGGGGGTGTGATGTATTTATGGGGAGTGTGATGACGTCAGTGGTGTGCGGGGGAATTTTAGGGACTTGCGCTAGAACTTTTTTTTACTCATTTGCAGCAAATTGATTTTTGATATGCATGACTACACAATAGACTATTAGGGACTTGTGATGAACTATATGGATATATATAGACTATTAGGGACTATGTATGACTAGGCATGACATGACGTCGATTTGTTGGGTTTGATTGTGGGGGCGTGCGCCTAAGAACTTGCGGGGACTTGTGTTGATGTGCGTGCGCGTGCGCGAGATGTGCGTTTGCGCCAGAAGGAACATTTCTTTATCTCTACAAGATGCCCTGGGGACGAGGTTTAATAAAAACCAATACAACACAAATAGCCGTATTTGGTAAAAAATTCTTTCAGAAAGTAAATAAATAAGTCTAAAAAAGATTTCAAAGTCATTGCTGTTGCCTCTTCTGGCTTTATATACAATAATCTTGTATGTTTTTATGCAATATTTTTAAAGAATACAGCTAGCTAGCTAGTTTAAAAAAGTTTTGAACTTTATTTTATCAAAAAGCTTGATTTAATAGCAAGGTTAGTACTGATATGGAATAAAATTGTGGATGATAATTTCTTATACCTACCCGAGCGCCATTTTTTTGTAAATGTGCTCTTGTTTGTTCCTAGACCTTACTAACCGACTAAATATTTAGCAAGGTGAATAATTTTAATATAAGTCAAGTATTCTAACCATGATAATGACAAACTGCGGGATAACTAACCAGCTTGGTAACATTTGTGTTTGAATTCAGCATGTCTTAAATCCAAATTTATATATAGATACCTTTGTCCCGAGATTTGGAATACGAAACTTGTTTTAAAAGGTTTTAAAACGCCATTGGCCCACGGCCTATGACGCAAAGATAAATTGGCCCACGTTTCAAATTTTGATATGTGATTGAAAACTCAACATCCTTATAATATTACACGACCCGGCAAAAATGAAACAGAAACCATATGTTCTAACATATGTTGAATTCAATTTTGTTTCGCTGCAGTTAATAAATTCTCATAGTTTAGAATAGAAAAAAGGTATATGATATAAATTATTTATTAGTTTTAAGTTATTTAAAATTCGTGTTTCTTGTCAGACATATACGCATTTCAATCTGACTTGCTCCTTTACGGTAATGTAGTTTTTTCGTTCTGATTTTTATTATATTTTTAGATCTAGGTGGACATCAATGTAAGCTACCCGCTTAGCTCGCTTATATTGAACCTTTATTTTGTTTTCTATCAGTAAATGTTGCCAAACAATTATTACAACGTTGTTGCCATATTTCCTTATATACTGCATTTTCATTTCCCGTTTTATCTATTGCCAGGAGTTGTCATGACATTGATAAAAATAATGAAATAAAAATAAATATTTCTTCGCCAATAGCAAATAAAAAATATTTCTTAAACTTCTACTTTGAATTTTAGAAGATGGCTTTCCTTAGAACGCTATCAAAAACGATTAAGAAGATTCGACCAAGTACCGACAATTTTCGACAAATTTTTACCGAAATAAAATACGACGAGTTACTTCCACCGACGATCAAATGCAGGAATGTTCAATTTCTTCCGGGATCAGAATCAAAAAAATTTTCCAGAATTCCTTTCTAAAAAGGCGAATCCTCTCTTTCATGCAATAAAAATAGAAAAAAATAAGGATCTAACGAAGGAGTCTACACATTTACTGCGTGGTTATCTGGACGATGCATTAAAAGGAATATGCAGCAGTCTTAATAAAGGGATTACCCATTCAGAAACGCATTCATTTCCACGAGTTTACTAAACAACTAGAATTTAAAGACATGACCTATGCCAGCGGAAGCGGATTCCGCGAACAAATTGTTTCGAATATTTATGGCGCCAGTGATGACCCGGCAGAATACACGATTGAACCTCACAATGAGATGTCCTGTTTTGGATAAAGCGCCAAGCAAGGTAGTCCTTTCCAAAACACCTAAGACAAATTCAAATTTTTAGCTTTTAATTTTAAAACCGGATTCTCTGAATTTTTGTTTAGATCATGTTTTGCTGTTTATCTTGAAGGCACAACCGGAGGAGAGTCGCCTGTTGTTTCAATCAAGACGTCATGAGAGATATAAATAAGGACGTGTTTCGCAAAGCTAAAGATAAAAAATACGTTATTATCGAAATTTACCGCACAAGAAGAATTCACAATATATAACCTGGCAAGGAACGTTTCTCACTGACAAAGAGGAGGTACAGGTTTCTTTTTTTAAAACAATTTGAGACTATAAGAATCATTCTTAGTTATATTATGCACTCAAAATTTCATGTCGCAGTGCGAAAAGATCGATATATGTGTATATTTATTTTGTGAGAGGGTCACCTCAAAAAATTTAAAAGTAGTATTTACTTATGACTGCCAAGATATACACTATATCCTAATATATTCATAAGTACGTTAACTGTTTTCGAATTTTCAGAGCGGGTATCTTTTATTATTTTAGAAAGCAGAGGCAGAAATGAAAGAAAAAAACATCAGTTGGAAATGGCAAGAAAACGGGAATTTAACCATATGGAATACCATTCCCTGCAACGAGGTTGCATCCTGTTACTGGCAAAGAAATATGGTTCAATCAGATTAATGCGAATCATTATACTTACTATAAATGCCACCCTGATGTAAGTATCTTTCAACCACGTGAAACTGGTGTCACATCCAATTTTCTTTTTAAATGCATTTTTAGAGTAAATGAATTTCAGTACCTGATTATGTGTTTCTCTCTTAGTACACCACTCGTCAACATCTTACTCCATATGAGTACCATTACCACTGTTCTTACGGTGACGGCGAAGAATTTGAAGAAAGTACTATAGACCATATTAGATCTATAACCTGGAATAACGCAATGGCGTTAAAATTGCAGAGTGGAGATGTTCTACTTTTAGATAATTTCTTATGCCAGCACTCCAGGATAGGTTACACTGGACATCGAAAGGTAGTCGTTCAACTTATACAGTAATGATCGCGATTTAACTTTTTTGCGTGTGTATTCACATGTTTACTTCTTTTCATGCATCTAGCATAACAAATTCAGTTGTCAGCTAATACAATATCGTACTAAACGGCTAAATGTTAGTGTACTTAACTTTTCTCTAGTTTTATTTTACTTTCGAAATTGACATATAACAATCACGAATGAAATTGATTCGTTAGAAAAAGAAAACTGTAACAACATGGAGATCTTACGCAAAGAGGACGGAGCGGCAGAACACGGCTGTTTTTCTAACTTGCGCGTGTATATTGCAAGGGAAATCCTCGGCGTCTTTTTGAAGGTTATCACGTTAACATTGTAAAAAAAAGTGAGTTGTTTCTTGGTCGTTTTAAAGTTTCAAGATCTTTTGACATGCACGCTTTTTGGTTTCTCAAAATAAACGCCATTAAAACTATTTCTTTTGAAGAAATAATTAGTTTAATATTTTGTTCTATTTGTATTTACAAAAATATATATTTAAACGTCAATCATCTGATTCGCATAATTAAGAAAAAGCATCTCTTAACTTGCAAGGTCAGAGACTTAAAATTTTGTTTACATTAGTTTACGCGCGCTTTAGCTTTCTCTGCTTAAGGTCATACTTTAAAATAACGGTTGCATCACTTGGTGCCGTCGTCACTTCTGCCGTCCTCTTTGCATAAGGTCGCTATCACAGTTATAAATATACGTGAAAGCAGTTTAAATGTTCTGTAGATTATAATAATGATAATAAAATTCTTTAAGGTTAATGTCTATGTATTGAAAATATATTCTGCTGGAGTTTTCTGACATCGGACGGCGATGTTCGCATCGCCGTTCCAATGTTAAAAAAGACACAAGATGCTCTGGGGACGAGATTGTTTTTTACCCTTTCTTGTCTCGCTTATAAAATAGTCCCATTTCTCCATAAACGCAAAGAAGCCTCAATTTTCTCACATTTCTAACGAACGGCAAAAATCCCGCGTGAGGTGCTTTTGAAATTTGTTGGTTAACAAAAGCAAAACAAAAGAGTTGTTAATCATATCAGCCTATGAAGACATTAACAAAATTAATTTGACTACGTGCAATTTTGCTGCATTACATGAAAAAAAAGATAAAAATATGTAGAGATGAAAAGAATTTATTTGGAGAGCGCGCGGAAAACATGTCCCGAAATCGAGATTTCTCAACCTCGATCCCAGGGCTCTTTGTCTCTTTTTATAACGGGTCTCGCCGTCCCGTTATAAAAAAATTCTTATTTGTGTTCTTCCGTAAAAAATGACATATATGTTGAGCAGATTTACGACAGATGATAAATTTGAATTAGATATGTTAAAAACATAAACGTATACTTTTAAAAAGAAAGCAAATCTGTCTGAAAGATTATTCTATGAAAAATCTTGGTTCATAACGTTCTTATTATGTTCTTACCTTTTGACAAAATGTCGACATCAATGTTCTTAGAAGTTACAACCCCTCATAAAAACATCGAGACAAGAGTACTTTACTTCGGCCATTTTACGAAGCTTGCAAAAAGCACCAACTCGTGAATTCCGTGCTATTTTTCAAATGTATAGGTTAGGTAAGTAGCGCACCCTCGTCCCCTGTTTTTTTTGTCTTTTTGATATGAAGGATGACTTGTCATATCAAAAAGACAAAAACCCTGGGGACGAGGGTGGTAAATAACGTTTATACTGCGCTAGTCGCACTTTCTCACACGTCCGCTTGACAGAATGATCCACGTCCAGGCCGACAAAAGCCCGAATTTGTGGAAAACGGCGACGCTGACGTTAGCAACAATTAGCACATTTGGAGAGTTGGGGCTTAACCAATTAACCTAAGAGTCCACTGTGAACATTGACGTTTCTGAACAAGTTAAAATTGCTTAAATCTAGTATGAAAATGGACTAAATAAATTTAAAAAATTATTTTTTATTTTCACAAATTTTTAAAATAACAAAAAACGAACAACGCGTTTTTAAAAAGAACAAGATGCAGGCGCTGCATAAACTATCTCGCTATTTAAAAATACACAACTATGAAAACATCCACAATGCGACCCAATTCTACAATTTCTGCTAACAAAAATACAGCCTATCATCCATGGTTAAAAGTCGCGCGATTGAAACGTTTATGGTCTTAAACGGCATTTAGGTGACAAAAAATCAAAATTTTAATGTCACCATCATGTTCGGCATACTTGTTTTGTTAACTTTGCCAAATTTTGTTTAAAATAAAGTAGTTTTAATTTTTGGACCAATTTTGGCCTAAAATGACATTTAGGTGACAAAAATCAAAATTATGATGTCACTATTATGTTCAGCATACCTTTTTTGTTAACTGTACCAATTTTGTCGAAAACAAATACCAATTTTGGCCTGAAACGTCATTTAGATGACTTCCAAGTACTTAGAGAGTTTAGGTACGAAGTTTAAATCTGTGACGTTGCAATTGACCATTTGGGACATTTAGTTAGTTACGAGTTGGAAACCTATCCTCGCAGGCGAGATAGTAAAAAGAAAAAAAAAAAGTAAAAATAGTTACCAAGATGAGATTCGAACACACAACTACTCCCGTGTCGGTGCTCAGAGAGCCAAAAATTTCCATTTTGGGACGGACAGCTGTATTTGAATACTCCTCGCAGGCCAGGCGAGATAGTAATTAGGAAAAGCATTGTTCCTATAGTAATGCTGATTGAGAAATATTATACAATAAAAAAACCCGAGTGCAGTTATGATCTTTTAGTGTATATTATTTTATAGACAATTTAATTTGCTTTAATATCCAATAAATATTTTTGTAAAAAAAAACCAGGAACTTTTCAAAATATCTAATATACTGATATGTCTGAACCATTACAGTAAGCTTTCTTGTTAATCTATTTTGATAAAGAATTGCCTTTTCGAAGACCAAATACGTGTTTGCAACCTGTACAAGGCTTTTATATACACAGGTACTAATTCTCCTAAACCTAATAGTGAGACATCGTAGGCTAAGCAAATGAGACCAATTGTCAGAGAATTAGTCCTGGCATCGAGGTTACAGAAAGCAGAAAATATTAACAGCATTGTTTTTATTCTCCTAGACATAAACAACGCAAATAGGTTCCATTGTGTTTATATTAACAAAAGGTTACTATTTTGTTTTTAATTTATCGCATTTCGTTGCCATGGCTATATTTTCTTCTACATTCTGACCAACTGGAGTTGAGAAAAGAAACTTACAGGACTTTATTTAGTGCACAGTTATTGTAATTAGAAATCTTGTAGGTAATTTATCTAGTTTTCATCCATCGTAGCATATCTTAATATCAACGAAGAAGAAGAAGAACGAAAGGTTATCATCCATAGAATCTAAGTGTTTACATGCGAGTTTTTCAAATCGTTGGTTGTGTGAACATGCGCCATACTTTGTACTCATGCGCATTAAACTTTTTGAACATGCGCAATAGTTTTGATTCATCAACATTTTAGGGGCGAAAAAAAATTTCGGGCCTAAATGAGTTTCACTTCGCCCAAAATCATGTAAACATTTCTAGAACTAGACAAGAGAGCGAAATGAAATTTTCGTTTGGCGTCTGAAATGAAACTTCATGTAAATGCTGGTTAACAGATGGTGCAGTTAATGAACACCAATTACCTTTACACTCTCTTAAAAATGTTCAATCGCTGCCATAAAAGACAATCTATTCTATGTTAACCAAGCAATGGCCTTGGTATAGATACATACCATATCTTATAATTAGGTTATGTTATGAAAAACTTCAGTTCCACAGCAAATCATAGAGGAATGTTACAAAAAATGACAAACAAAATTCCCTGGCCAATCAGCAAAATTCCCATTTCAATAAAGCACCCGAGTAACGTTGTTAAGCAAAGGTTAAATAATGTACAGCATATTTCATTGCAACCCGGCCAGCCTGACTTTTTCTCTTCTACGTGTTTTACTGTTAAAATACTGATCAGAATCTTCGTAGTCTTTTTTTTGCTTCTTTCGCGAAGCGGCCGGATTAATTTCATTTTGGATGTAAAAGAGCAGACCAAGATTTGTAGCTAACCGATAAGAGTCGGACTGGTTCAGGTTACTTGGCCGACGCAATAAAAATCAGAAGGTGGGAGATATTTTTGACAGCTTTTCGACGTTGGTACAAAAAGTAAAGTAAAAAAAAACACAAGAATTGTCTAGTTTTTCTTATAACTGTTTGGGAGTTTTACAAAAAATTTTTTTTCAAATAAAATATAAAGACGGACACAACATCCGTTTATTTAAATCAGTCAATCAATCAATTAAAAACAAGATTTTAAATAAAGTAAATGTGACCACGTATACATATATATATATTTATACATTTCTAACTATAATTTCTAATAAATTTTTTTTTCAAACCGCCATCACTCTTACAGTGTACAAGCAGGAATTAGGCAGGCATGCATGCATGCAAATAATCAAATCACTTCATTCTCGATGAGATGAATGTTAAAATGGCGCCTGTATACTTTAAGGGCAGAAACTTTCGCGAGGAAAAAAACCACCAAATTTAAGGCAAACTTTTACGAGAGACTATGTTTTCCCAAAATTCGCGGAAAAACTTTCGAGAGCGATCTAATTAAACAAGTTAATCGTCTCTTTTAGTCAGAAACAAGCAAACAAAAAAATTATCTGTAAATTAGCGATTTTTTTAAATTGAAATATTCAAAGCTTTCGCGAGAAGAGCCAAAAACCGCGACAATCGCAAAACTTTCTACCCTTGCAAATGTCGGAACAGTTTTCTTATTTCAAACGTACTTCCAAAACACTCTAGGAACACTAATAGCAAAAATTTGTTAGATATGCATAAAAAAAATTGTTTGAAACAACTTCTCAGGGTTGGTTTAATAAAATAATTTAATATGTACAAAATGTACAAGCAAAAAAAAAACGTAATTCGAAAATAAAATTTAGCTTCATTCTATTAAACTTACAACACAATTTCAAACTAAATCCAGCACCTGAAATAAAAAATCATTCAATTAATCCAGGAAAATATAAATAAAAAGACAAAAACAAAATACCATAATTAAAAAATTCATAACATTTTCGAGCGAATTTTTTTTAACTTTTGCGTAATTTGAAATCTTAAAGTTTTTTCGTGCGTAGTGTTATTTCATCGTTCAAAAAAAGCGCGGTACAAAACATCTTTAACAAATGAACAAAAAAGTGAAATTATGTGCAGATAAATGAATTTATTATAGGCTTATAACCGGGTATGTTAATATACAGTCAATGTACACTTTGCTTTGTCACGTGACCAAGGAAATTAGAGGGCGGAATAAGCGGGAAAATATCACATCGTTAGTTAGTTTTGCACACCCACCCACCCGCCCTTAGTGTGAGATTTTTTGAGTACAATAATTATATATTTCTTGTAATTCTTTTGTAAATTTTATATTCCGACTGCATGTACAGGGCCTCCATTGATAGCAGTTTATTTTTTAAATTGACTGTAGCCACCCTGTATAAATATGTTTAAATAAAATAAATAAATAAATAACTACCTAGTCTGATTTACTACACTTGTATCGCATATACAAAGGTTATAAAGAGTTAATAAAACAAATGATTTTCGATTGAATGCAATGAATTAGAAAATAATGAAGATTTTCTCAAATACATAGTTGTTTAAAATTATCTTATCCATCAAAATTTTTTACGTCTAAAGACAACCAATCAAAAATTACTTACAACGGACAACAGTCTTACCTTTATTTGTCCTTGACTATTCGCAGCAACTACAACATTTGAATCCTAATGCCAAGACAAACGATAATATAAAACTACTAGCTTTGTAACACAATAATAAAAATAAAAATAACAACAAAAAATATCTTACAGGTTTCCAACAAACTGCAGAAACAAATTCATTCGATTCTTCTTCTTTTTTATCTTTATCCTACATCGAGACGAGAACAAATAAAGGACTGTTTCCGCTCAAAAAAAAATCTGTAAAGAAAGGGAATTTTAGGAAAAATTCATTCCGACGGCATTTCCACAACATGCAAAAACAACTCGAATGTAGATTTTTTCACACTGAAGTTGAAAAATGTCAACTCTTTTGTCCCAACTTTTTCAGCATCAAAAAAGAAACAACCGGATTTTTTTCGTTTTCGACAATAATTCATTCTGAAGTTAACCACATCAGTTCTACTATTATAGCTACTACTTACAAGTACACCGCGAACTGCATCAAATTTAAACGTCAAGAGTTGTTTAGAAACACCTTTGTAGTAGACATACAATGAATTGTTCTCACTTCCTGAAAAAAAATAATAATCTCCATTGCACATGCGCTTCCTTGACATGAAGAAAATTTGGAACACACATGATTTGTCGACTCTTATATATTACAAGTTGTTAGACAGTGGAACAACTACGGGAACACTGACTCAAAGCCAAGTCATTAAAAATATATCGCATTTGTTATGTCGCGTAACTTGAAAATTTCATGTGATAACTCGCTCTTGGCCGACAGACAAAATTGACACCGGGTATTATTATAGAGATATTATGGCCCTAAGCAAGTATTAGCTGAGTGTTAGTGACCATGACAGACAACATACGCAAAAAACAAGAACCTTACCACAAGCGATATAATCGCCATTTGTTGCCAGCCCGACAAAATTCTTCTCATTCGAGTGTCCCTTATACGTCCGCAGACATTGCGATGTTTTGATGTCCCACAGTTTTAACTGGCTATCAGTAGAACTAAAGAAATAAAGGATAGATAAAAAGCAGAAGTATATTAAATTTATTAAATAATCATTTACAAAGAGTTCAACGTGCATTAAAATCTATCACACTGAAACAATCTGTTATGTTTTTGCGGTGTAAGTTAGTTAATTAATTGTGGGAAGTGAAACCATTATTAAAAATACTTAGGCCGAAAGATTTTTTCCCGTGTGAGTTAGTTAATTAATTGTGGGAAGTGAAACCATTTATTAGGAATACTTACGCCGAAAGATTTTGTGCGGTGTAAGTTAGTTAATTAATTGTGGGAAGTGAAACCAATTATCAGGAATATTTACGCCGAAAGATTTTTTGCGGTGTAAGTTAGTTAATTAATTGTGGGAAGTGAAACCATTTATTAGGAATACTTACGCCCAAAGATATTTTGCGGTGTAAGTTAGTTAATTAATTGTGGGAAGTGAAACCAAGTATTGAAAATACTTACGCTGAAACGTTTTCTTTTTGCGTTGTAAGTTAGTTAATTAATTGTAGAAAGTGAAACCATTTATTAGGAATACTTACGCTGAAACAATTTGTTGCGAGTCGACAAATTTAGCGTACGAAACTGCTTTCCGATGACCCTTCAAAACTGCTAACGATCGTTTGGGGTTTCGTAAGTCGTAATAATGTACACAGTGGTCTAAAAAAATGCGCACAAATATCTTGAGAACGAAGTTTTAACTTCCTGACAAGAAAAAGCCCCCACATTTTTAGAAACCTCAATACTACAGCTATTTGCTATACTATACTATACTACTTCCCCACCAAATCAAACTTTTTGGTACTAAATCACTGGTCAGAATAATCGAGTAATACAGGAACAGGTCAATCGGAGTAATCAAGTTACCTGCAGAACCAAAGGCGATATTATAATGACTGCTTGGATTGAATTTAACGCAACAGACATTTGCTTTCGCTTCCAACGTTGCTACAGAATGTTCCATATTAGTTGACCAAAGTTTCACTGAAAAAAAACAACACATACTTGATGTGACATGCTGCAAGACAGGGTAGTTCAAATACAACATGATTACAACACAAAATACTGCAACAGTACGAAGTGTTCAAATATTTTTTAGATATAGGGCCGACATACCCTTCGCGTCATCCGATCCAGATGCGATTAAATTCGGATCAACAGTGTTAAAATCTACACTCCAACATCTCTTTTCGTGTTCCTATAATTGGAATATTCACAGTGTTATCATCAAATTTGTTCAAGTTAGATCTTTAAAGTTTCCCTAAGGCTATTTTTAATATAAAGTCCTGTAGGAAGTTTAAAGAATGTGAATCAGCAGAGAAGTGGTAATCACGTTAAATACACGATTCGGCAATTTCTTAAACATGGTATCTAGTATTACCTGAAAGAGCTGCGATTGAGTGCCAGTAAATGCATCCCATATTGTCACTGTTCCTTCATAGTCACTGCTAGCTAGCATGCCTTTGTGATATTGGCTCCAGCTAATGCAACTGATCTTGGAATTACAAGTCATTTCATGAGCTGGATAGTGTATGTCCACTACGTCACGGACGACTTGGCCATACTCAAACACCTAAAAGGAACTAGTCATGTTACATGTGTCTGTTCAAATAGCTACGGCGAGATTTTGGGACGAAAACAAGTAAAAGTTTGTACCTTGATTTTTTTGGTAACACCAGCAATAGCGAAATATTCACAATCCCGGTCGAACTCGATGCTAAATATAACATACACAAAAAAAACCTTCAGTTGCGTATTTGTCATACATATCAAGACTTTGGACACACATTGACAGGGTATCTGCTAGAATCTTAAGTTAGATTTCCCTAATTTCTCTCCTGATATTTTTCTGGTTTTATACCCTTTTGATGCTCTTTTCCGTTTTTTAAGCAGGCCTAGAATCAGCAATAGACATGAAGTACTGGGGCTTCAGATTCACCTATTCATTCCCGTGCTATTATAGACATTGCAATCAGTCGTCTTATGGACCAGGTTTTTCTTTAATTTCTCAGAAATTTTAGTAAACTCCCTGACTGTTCCCTGATCTGGCAGGATCCTTCATTAAGACAAGTTTTACATACCTAGAAACTATGCTTGATCCATTACAAATATCACTGGCGTAATTAAGCGTTGCTAAAGGTCTACACGAACTAAACTGCGTAAATTTTGCTAATGATTCTGTGATGTATTCTAAAGAATCTTCGGTCTTGACATCACCTAACACAAATATAAAGATATATGAACATTTAAGGATCAACATATGCTTGGACATTCTAAGTTTGAAAAAAATTATGTTTAAAAACAAATAAACAAATAAATAAATGGGAATTTATCTTGTCTTCTGAGGGTAATAGCTGAGGGTACTAATAAAACCAAGCTCATACAAATAATGCGTAGCATATGCGTATTTTTTTTTTACATGAACCTCAAAAAGCTTGTAAGGTAACGTATAAAAAAGACATGTAAAGCACTGAAGCACATAGCAGGTAATCAACACATAATCAAATCAAAACACAGACAAACAATAATTTAATGTCTGGTCTAAACATCTAAACTGATATTTTTCAACATTCTGTGCTTTATATTGACAAGTCTAAGCCTTTTTTAAACAGATTTAATGCCAGACGAATTTCAAGCGTTCTTTTAAATAATTACCTGCAATATTCCCCTTTTTTGCATTAAAATAACAAGTCTGAAGATCGTCGAAATGTTGATAAATTCGTTTTCTTCTGGCAGCTAGACTTGCCGTGGACCAGCCATGTCGAAAGTTCTGAAAAGAAAAAAAACATTGGCTGATGAATGCAGCTGCAAACATTTTGAGTAAAATACTTCATAGCAACATTTTCACAACATACAGCGTGCCTAGTTGAGTTAAAGCCATCATGGCAATTATCTTCCTGTTCGGAAGCATCATCAAGCGGGAAACTAAAAAAGAATATGGAATTCGAATAAAGCTGTCATACATACAAAAACAAGTTTGTGCAGAAATGCCACACCCCAAACTTACCAAGTACCCTTTGACATATTAAAGGGGACGATTGTTGGAGTGGTTGGCACAACGTGTGTCTAAAAAGTTAAAATGACTAATCTTATAATCCGTACAAAAGTAACAGGAATAAACGTCTCTTTCAGTCAGTGTGTTTCTAATTTCCATATACATGAAAAAAAAATTACCTGAATTAAATTTTGATTTTCTGTACAATGAGCGTTTATTTTACTCTAGAAAAAAGTTTTTAAAGTAGATGTTGAATTACGAAGCAAATACCAATAAACTCAGAAAATATACAATAACACACAAACCTCGACATGTGACAAATCGTCATCTAAAAATCTTACTTCTGCTGTTAATGCATCAAGTTCCTGAAAAAAATATGTCAAATTTGTCATGGTTTCTTATTTCCAGAACACCTACAAAAGTATCAGAATTGGCCTAATAGATTTCTTTGTTTATTTAGAATGTAGCTACTTTTCCAATATCAATAGCAAACAATTACACATGGCTCTTCTATGCTTGTCAATTGCAGTTATTTAATATTTATCTAATGTTACTTCCTGTTCACATAAAAACAAAGTGCTACCTGCTGTTTTGTCCTTTTTATTTGAAGCAAGAAGTCTTTTAATATTTCCAATTGTGCTGCTTTACTATCCTGCAAGAAAATTTTTATTTTTATAAAAAAGGAAAATTAAATCGCTCACACATACAGTACACAGCAGCCACCTGCGAATTAAAGAGCTGTTCAATTGAAACATTTGGTTAAATAAAGCTCACTGCATTCTTGAATTGTGGATGTGCACTATACACAGCCTTTTTAATTCAGTTTTATCTCTGTAGAGAAATGCTGACGTGAAATGCCATTTATCTGCTTTGTTAACACCTTAACACTTTATGTTGACATGTGAAAAGTCAGTGTTGACGTAACATAAAATTGTGCATAAATTTTTTTTTTTATCAACCATGCGTTCTTACTGCTTCCAGAGTCTCCTTCTTTCTTTGTAGTGCTTGCAAAAGATCGTTAACTTCACTTAATTCTAAATTTTCGGTATTGACTAGATCATGAACTTCATTTGTATGCTAAAATTGCAAGAACAACAAAACATTAACAATTTCTTTATTAGCAGAAATTTTATTAATGGCTCACTAGTTGAAAGGGCCCATGAAATAATCCACTTAGACAGAAGAAAAATGGAAATGATAAATGATTGTGGAGATTTCGATGACTTCAGCAAATACCTGTACAATAGCGAAACATTTTTAGGACATTTGTTATTTCAATTTTGTAGACGTCAAAACACTGATTAAGAAAATGTATGAGATCATGTCTTTTAACGAACAGTTAAGAAATATTGAGGTTTTTTGATGATGTCATCAACCTGTCTGTGTGTGTTGACCAAGCTTCAAAAAATTAGTCCCATTCTAGTCTTAGGTGGTTCCAATTTAACATGCAGGAGATGATGTTCGTTATTTCCATCGGTTTCCAAGTTATTTGGCCTTATAAGTGCACTGCAATACTTCACTAACTTTAAAAATACTGTTGACGTCAATCTTTGTAATGACATATTACATAAATAGCCGATAAACAAATATGATTTATTTTTCGAATTTGCACATTATTAAAGAGTAAAAAAAAGATCTTCTTTGGATAGCTGAATTTTGGCTTGATTCAATATTTTCCCTCACAGACAAACTTAGCTTCTTAATATAAAAGAACAAAACTGACTTACAACTGATGTGTCAGCTTTTCTACGTTTTGAAAACACTGATCCTTGTTTGTGCTTTAGAATTAGATCATTTACTAAGGAAAAAAATATAGTGCTAAGTCAACAATTGACTACATTTTTACGAGTGATAGAGTTAGAGAAATTATATCTTACAATGGAAATTCGGAAATATGTGGTCTTTTCGTTCTAGATAAGTTTGACACTTTGGACAACTACTTGATTCGTCAATTATTCTTCGGATACATTTATAACTAAAGAAAATTACAAAAATAAAAATAATATATCCAGACATAGCCATGACAAATCTTATATTTATAGTATATATAATACAAATTCTCACCAAAAACTATGGCCACATTTTGTTACATAAGCCTCTTCGATCATGTTGATACAAATCGGACTAAAAAAAAGTAATGGAGATTTTTTAATAAACACAAAAATTGAACAAAAACGTTTACTTAATGCAAATGTTGAGACAAATGTCACATTCACATTAAAACTATATTTTAGATGCGACCTTAAGAATAACAACAAACCATGTTGACATTAAATAAAAATTATTGTAATTACCATATAAAATCGTTTGTTTTGTCAACAAACGTGTTCGGTATTGAACTATATATCACAGGATGATCTTGAGGTCTCTTCTTGCCCTTTCTCGGGATTCCTTTAAAACTGCTATTACTTGCACTATTAATACTGGTTACTGTGTTAAGTATGGCAGTAGCAGTTGCTGATGGCAGACTGCCGGACGTAAGATCGATGGGTGATACAGTGGTTGCGACAGATGATGTTGAGCGTGATGACGAGGAAGACATTTTGGAATTGTGTATTTATATTCTAAAAAAAATAAACATGGTGTTCACTTCACACTTCAATTATATTCATGAATAAAATATAAACAAACAAAATGAATTTAACACTTTCTGCATGACCTAGAACATGGTGTGCACCTGTGAAATGTTTAATATCTCACCAAATCAACATCACAGACTTGAAAAATAAAAACAACACCTTTACAATAAAAAAAGGTTTTAGAACATAGAGTGGATTTTTGTGGTCTTATTTAGTTTTAAATATTTATAAACTACACATGTGTTTATACAATTTTACAAATGCCATCTCAACTCACACTCAGCATTTAGCCTCACTTACTACATATTTTCACAACTGTATTGCATAATAACTGCTGCTTGAAGTATAACATATGCATGGTATGCACAAAAAAGGCAAATGAGGCATTTAACTGATAGGAATCAAACATTACAAAGCAGTAAAAACATGCTGTAAATTACCTCTTGATCTATAAAATAACCAGAAAGAATGTTTACAATGCTGCAATCAGCTCTGTGGTTTTATGAAAACAGCTAGAGAAGATTGGACAGCTCTAACGAAGTCAATGACTGTTAATTAGAGATAAATACAAACTTTTGTGTTCAACAGGAAATGAGAAATCACTCTTATCTTTCAACAATTATGTATTTGTTTTTAATTGCATAGGAATAAACACATGGGACTATACATGCCAAAGATTAGAGGTGCTTAAAGGCACTAATGCATTATAAGGGACAAAATTAAAGTGTTGTAGCTGGTTCTTTTTTTACTGACATCATTTGGAGTAAGTCTGCCATTGAAGTAGCCTAAGTAATAACAAGAAAATATTTGTCCCTAAAGTGTTCACCAAATTGTGTGATAAATCGTCATGTTTTTAAGAAAAAAAATTGAGGCAAAATTATAGCAAGATGTGGACAAAAATAATATAAATCAATGTTCTCTTTTTGTTTTCCAATATAGTTAAAACTGTTATTTTTTCTAGTGTCCCAGACTGCTTAGTATATATACTTCTGTTTTTCATTACAATATATTTTTTTCACAAAACTGAGAGAAAAAAGTTATACAATGCCCTCAAATTTCAGTACAATTCTTTGTGCAAGACCAGGGTTTAAATTAGAAATATATAGTCAGTTCGCAAAAATTTGCTTACTGTACTGTAGAGAAGAAGACCTTGTTGCAATCGTGGTCTGGGAGCACTGTAGGCCACTTGCCATTGATCCCTAGATAATGGTTATTTTGTTGCAACAACCATTTTAGAAATAGGTGAAACAATTGATTGATGAAGAAATGGGTTTCGCAATTTTAATATTTTCTTTGTAGAATGATTTGCAAATATGGCATTTCGATTCAAACCCTGAAGGCTATATGATTCATTGTGAAGTTGATATAAATACTAGGTAATATAGGATTTCGCTCCCTCAAAGTAAAAAGGACATAATCCCATTTTGTCATTTTTAAATAATTACAACAAAGAATGGAGTTAGGTCCAAACATTTTAAGTTATATGTGTCCCTTCTACTTTGAAGGTATGATAATATTAATGCATAAAATTTTATTCAAACCACAAACCAATTTAGGAGAAATTTGTTTTATGAAAATAAAAAAACACAACTGTAGAACCTTGACAGAACAAGACATTCAAAGCAATGTATTAGGTAAATAGTGCAAACTCCATAGAACCATACATCTAGACCCAGGAGGCCTTAGATGCATTATTACCAGGATACACCACCTATTAAATCAGTTTAGCCTAATTTTTGTCTTGGAAGATGTTTTAATTATCTTGGAAAGGCTTCCTGCTCTTGCTTGTAGTCAGAATTAGTTAATATTTCACAGTTCAAACCAAAATTTGTAATGTGTAGTTTTCTGTTGTGGTGAAAGGAGAATTCTTGGCCTAATTTGCATTTGTTGTTCTGTTCTGCTTCAGGTTGGTAAATAAAATGAAAGAAATGTTAGAATTAGTGAATTGTGAGATTTTGCGGGACTCTAATCACAGACTGTCTTTTGTGCTAATTAGAGTAGAAGGCCAATTAGAATCCTACTTCAATGGTAAATGTGAAAGAACTCTAATGAGAGTCTTGCTTTGAGAATTGGCCTTCGAATCAGAATATAATCCCTCAGTATAAGGGGATTGTATTCCAACCGGTACAGCACAATTACTAAATACAGAGAACATCTGGTACCCTGAAACGGGGGGCAAATTGTCTGTCAAAATAGAGACCAGATAGACACTACAGAAACTATTCAAAAACACAACGTTGATAAACAAATAATAAGGACATTAATTTAAAGCCTGACAAGGAAACTCAATATAGTAATTTTAAATAAAAAAGTGTTACAAAATCAATAATTGAAAAATTGAATAAGACTGTTTGAAGCTGCTATTTTTCACATCTGAGTCAAGTCGGCAAGTACTACAACCATAGTATAAGTAATATCAATGTCTCACATTTAAATAAATTCATCCATGGGATTGAGGCACAAAATATGTAACTGAAACCACAGAAGTCCGTTTAGATGATGCTCAATATGGTTAGTATACCCTAGTTGTATATATTATTTTAGTCTTATTGAATAATTTTTAAATAACTGGCCTCTTTGAGCACTATTTTATTGGATGGGTGGCTTTAAAGCTTACCTCATGTGAGGAGAGGTAAGCTTTTAGAGAGCTTGGTTTAAGTTGTCTAGAAATTTATACATATTTTGTTTAAAATAATCTTGATCAGTTCTTGAGAATTTGGACTCAGAAGTTTCACTAATTATGCCTGAAATCACCTATATTAGAATTAAGTGAGGTTCTGTATTTAATAGTTTAATCAAGGTATGTTGGACATAACTACCTTGAAAAGTTACAATTTACTTAGCATTATTATTACTAAGTTGATAAGCCCATGAGAAAAACCACATAGGCAGAACAATTGAAAAGATTCATCATTTGAGATTTGATTGTGTCAGCAATGTCCCAATGATGCACCATAGAATTTTTTTACAAATTTACCTGTATTGTGTAGAATTTATAACGTGGATCAAAATGATGTATAGGATCGCATGGTTTTGATCAGCAGTTAAGGAGATGGTATAAAGATTTATTTTTCTGTCAGCAATGACCTGTTGAAACAAAAAATTGTTGAAGACGTCATTAACCCCTCTGTTCTAAAAGAGGTGGGTCGACCCAGCTTTATGAAATTATTCTTATTTTGGTAGTCCCTAGTCATCTGCACAGTGAATAATAACTGACGTCATCAGCCCGTTTCCAAGATATTTGTCCTCAGAGTTATTAACTGCATTGTAATGACTTGTTAATTTAAATTAAGCTACTGATGTTAAATTAATGTTGTGACATTTGTTTTGTGGATTAACATCAAAAAAGAGCACATCCACTATGCCTGCCAAAGTATAGGATTTTTAAGCAAGTATGGTGTTTTCAAAACATCAAATCTTTTTCTAATAAAAGCCTAAGTCCAAGAAGCTGTATCTGATACTATTTGCCTAATAAACATATAGTTGATGAAGTCACACAAATCTGTCCACTTTAGAGGTTTTTCTTTATTTGTTCTTAGGCCAACAGAATTAAAAGCGCTGTTTTGCCTTTTGCTTTCAGAGGAAAATTGGAAGGAATTTTAATCAAAATGTCACCTGCACTTGCCCTTATGAATATGCAGTTATTTGCAGTTTATTAACACCCTCATCTCATTTAAAAGGGGGGAGGGTGGGGGGATGGGGAGAGGTGAACAACTATATTAGATTATGAAGGCTTTAGGCTGATGTATATTACCTAGTTCAGGCTTTAAAGGAAAAACATGTCATCGCATGCAAGACCTTTGTATACAATTGCTCTATGCATGCTTAACATTGCATAAACAATGCAACAAAGTGTGGTACAAGACGGGTGGAAAATTAGCACATATTTAAACAATAAAAATCTTTGCCGAACGTGTAGCTACAATTTGTTTTAATTCCAGGTAAAGTTTTGATATTGCACCAAGAACAATGGACATGTGTACACATTACACAGGAAAAATATAAACTACAGACTGCAATGATTAAAGACATTGAAGGTAGTGAAAAAAACTGATGCTAAAACATGCAAATGCTGTTCTTACACAGATAAGATAATAGTTGAGAAAAAACAATTCCAATGCAGTTTTAAAATTATATTTCTGAAAATCTACCAATTTAGCCTATGTGGTTCTTCTGTTCTTGCCTGTCAGAATGTGTGTGCATATACGGAACTTTGAAAACATTCATTCTTAACATCTATAAGTTTTTGCATAGGTTTATATCCCTTCTTAATAATGACCTTTCTGAGGATAAAAATGTTGGTAGTGAAGTAACAATGAAAATAACAAATAATATTCAAAATGTTTCAAATCATAAAAGCATTCAAACAAGTGTTCTTTTTATGATACAATAATTAGATCACTTACAAACATCTTAATTCTGTTCTGCCCAAATTGCGAACATGGCCTGTTTATAAACAGGACTGCCGGTTTGTGTAAGCATGACCTGATTATGTTTTTTTTTGCCCTGATTATGTCGTGGTTACCGATTTATGAATGCTGATATAACTGCTGGCCAGGCAGGCTGTGATTGGCATTTTCTTCGAACTTTTGTGAAAACGGGGATGACCTAAATTATTCGTTTTGCAGGAATTAAGTTTGGTGAAAAGTTATTAAACTTGCAAATCTTAAAAATTAGTTTCCACGAAATTTTGTTTCATTTGAGAACAACAACTTTGCCACCAGGGTTATTTGCTTGTCAGATGTGATGACGAATTATATAAAAGCCGGTTGACCCAGATTATGTTTGTTCTATAAGTGAGGAATAACGTAAAAGCGTCGCACATAAGCCGGCCTGTCCCGATTATGTTCGTTCTATAAGTGAGAAATAATATAAAAGTGTTGCACAAAAGCTGGTTTGCCCCGATTATGTTCGTTCTATAAGTGAGAAATAATATAAAAGTGTTGTACATAAGTTGGCTAGCCCTGATTACGTTCGTTCTATAAGTGCCAAACAATATTCAACTGTCGTACATAAAGCCGGCCTGCCCCAATTTTGTTTTTTTATTAGGTAACAAATGATATTAGACTGTCGTACATAAGCTGGACAGTCCTGATTATGTTGCCCTGATTATGTACTTTCTGCCCTGTTTATAAACGGGGCAAGCTGCCGTACATAATCCAGGCAGCGTTCATAATCCGGGCAAAACAATTCCATGTACGCAAAGCCCGGGAAAGCAAAATCATAATGACTATTTTAATTTATGCCTTGTTCAAAAAGACTGTTAACTCCTTGTCTAACTAGGTGAGTTGCCTAATTAGGTGATGTTGCCGAATTAGGTGTTTATAGTAGGGAGTCAATAAATATTTTCTTCTAAACGAGGGGTGCTCATTTGAGAAGAAAATAGGAGAGTAAGGAATGCTCTAACAAGAGAAGGGGTACTCATTCTTTAATATTTGTACAATGCTATAATGATTATTTATTAGAGAGGAATATATATACGTATGAAATAGTCTTAGAGGTCACTTTTAAGCCTAGACTTGCAAATAGAACAGAAGTTGGTTTGTGTCTTGATTGAATCTCAAATAAACATAAAAATAGCTAGGAGGAGACGTTTTTCTTCTGTACAAGAACGAAAAAATAAGCCTAATAAAACCTTTGACAATACAGTGGAATATTGTTTACCCATAACCGAGTATATATAGTAATCCAATTCAAATTTTGCAAAAATTTTCTTCCCACCTCGACAACGTATTTACTGCAGAGCAAAAGATAGCTTTTTAAATCAACAAATAGCCGGCACTTTTGTTTGTTGTCTTTTTGAAAACACAATAGGCCAATGACAATGACAATGACAATACAATTATTCTTAATTTCAGGACCAGATATATCCGTTGCAAAGTTGTTATTATTGAGGATATTTCGACCCTCGGACAACAACCTTCTTATCCTTTCTCTTGACGTTATTTGCTTTTCTCTTTATTTATACGGTTTTTTACAGGAACATCTAAATTTTGTCCATGCGAAGAAGAAGTTGAGGAATTTTTCCATATGAAGTTCTCAACTAAACAATATTTAAAAAATTTATAAACTTTACCATACCTTATATGATGGTAAGTACACTTTTACGAAAAGCTTCGTTTTTAAAATATAATAAATTTATCTTTAAACATGTTGTATTAGTATCTGTTATAAACTTTAAAATTAGGGGTATTTAATTGAAAGATATTATTTTCCGCTTTCATTTTTTAAACACAGCATATCTGGCGATAAAAATGCGCTAAATTATTATCATATGTAATTTTTACTACTTTCATCACTCTTATTGCCAATGCTTTTTTTATTATTTTTTTTTATTTTTAGAGGAGGCGTCTATTTGGTTGACATGTTTTTAATGATTTGATTGGATTATTGCGGTTTGGATAAACAGAAAATCATTGTTGCTAAAAAGCGTGCGTATCGGATGTGCTTGCGATTTATATTTTGATGTGGAAATTCAGGGAAAATACGGCTGGTCTGCAAAATATTTTTGCTGATAAAGTTTGTGTCCTCGTAACCAGAAACTATAAGGGCAGCTTTACTTTATGGTCAGATATGGCAATGGCATGCTTTGCCCTCTACCAGCCTTTGTTGTTTGTTTTGTTTTGTCTGCCAGACGATACTTTTCTGAACCCATTAGTCCTTTTACAGAGAATTCAGAGGATTTTCTGCCTATATAAAGCATCTAGCTAGCTAGGGTTATTCTTTTGTGGCATGCATCATAAACACACATAATCATCATATAACAAATAAATGACCAAAAGCAGTTACACTAGTCAATCAAAATGTTTAACAAAATATTTTGCATAAAATTTAACCAGAGCAAAAAATATTTCCACTTTCCTTTACAGTCAGAGCTCTCTTAATTCATAACAGTGTACTTCCCCCCCAGGCGATCTAGCCAATTTTTTTACTATGTCCAGAGCGTTGAATATATATAAAAAACAATGCTGGGGGTCTTGGCGTGTTCTAAGCCATAGCTTCAGAAGTTTTTGTTACTAAAACGAGTTTTACGTACACTAATCCGCCAAGTTGTTATCCTCAACAAGGGAAAATATCAAGCCGAAACACAAGGGAAAATAAAGAGGGTGCCGACTCGCCGAAAGCGCCATATATGTTAGGGCGGCCACAGCGTTTTTTCAGGTTTTTTTCAAGGTTTTTGTCTGTAAACAGCCGGAAAAGCGTGGGCCTGTCCGAAACCGCCCGAATTGCGCCCGAAATGCAACGAGCGCAAGCTCATTGTTCTCATTTAAATTTCGTCAAGAAGAAGGAAGGTGCTATTTTGTCGTTGTACTCTCAGTTTTTTATTTGTGGAATTTTATTACAGCTATTTATCGAATAAAGGAGATAAAAAAACAGTTCTTTTCAGAACTCTTCCACTACCACTGCTCGACATTACAAGAATAAATTATATATACATGGTAATAAATATTTAAAAAAATGTTGTTTCGGGTTGATTCGGGTTTCTACGGGCGAAATTTTAAGTTTTTTTTTAAAACGCTGGAATTTGTCCGACAGCCCGCGGTTTTTGCGGCGTTTCCGGCGAGTCGGCACACTCGTGGAAAATATCAAGCCGTATCGAGGTTAAGTTTTATTCAAGTCTTAGTAATACATCTTTTTCCTAAAAAAATATTCTTGAGCATTTTGATCTGCAAAGTTGAGTTTCTTCAGCATCTTTCTATTGCTGTACCTAAAAAATATAAAACATATTTTTGAATGTTGCAAGTGTTTGCTGCATTTTCTATACAGAAATGCGAATTCAGCGATCGAAAAACAGGCACATTGTTTATTACATTAGTCACGGTTGATCCGCTATGGCATTTTTTTTAAACCAATCTTCTTGATTTCGCAAGAGTTTAAACCAATCAGGATATTTTAAAATCAATTTTTTTTAATCGACATGTGAGGCGAAGTAAACTTTTTTTGATAACTAAAGTCAAGTTTATTTGAACAAAAAAATCACTAAAAAGCTTATAAAGCTAACAAAAACAAATGATTTGCTTAACCCGTTCGGCATAGAAGACTTAAAAAAACTCAACGAAAATTTTCAGCTTGATGCCTACTTAAAATGTCAACATTTTACAACTCTTTGCTAACGAAATGTAATAAATTTTGTGGACAGTAGCTATAAGTACAAAGGATACCTATCTCTCTTCTCATCAAAAATATCAAAAAAAAGGAAAATGATGAGTTTAGTTTACCAGACTACAGTACAGTCTGAATGTAATCTACCGCGTACACGCTAATATCACACCTTTGCGTGGAGGACGGCAGTCGTTTGTCTTTTGTTATAATTAAATCCCTTAAGGGTTTTGCGAGTTTATATTTGCGTGTTAAAAAACAATGCGCTCGCGAAGAAATATCGGAGCAATTATATTTCTTGTAATAGCGAGATGCATTGTGTAAATGTATTGATAAGCTATTCCCTTAAGTATTAGCGTGAAGTATTTAAATAATAAAAATCTTTCGCGAAGTTTTATAATACGTTGCGCGAGAATGTATTGTTGATTTAATTACTTCAAAAGATTCCAGCGCGTTTTATTTAAGAAACATACGAGAAATATAAAAAAACATTTCTATCGCCGCTTTTCGTTTATAAACTTTTAAAATGCGATCTAAAAAAACATTTCTATCGCTGCTTTTCGTTTTTAAACTTTTAAAATGCCATCTAAAAAAACATTTCTATCGCCGCTTTTCGTTTATAAACTTTTAAAATGCGATATAAAAAAACATTTCTATCGCCGCTTTTCGTTCCTAAACTTTTAAAATGCGATCCAAAAAAACATTTTTATCGCCGCTTTTCGTATTTAAACTTTTAAAATGCCATCTAAAAAAACATTTCTATCGCCGCTTTTCGTTCATAAACTTTTAAAATGCGATCTAAAAGAGCATTTCTATCGCCCCTATTCGTTCTTAAAATTTTAAAATGCGATTTAAAAAAACATTTCTATCGCCGCTTTTCGTTTATAAACTTTTAAAATGCGATCTAAAAAAACATTTCTATCGCCGCTTTTCGAATTTAAACTTTTAAAATGCCATCTAAAAAAACATTTCTATCACCGCTTTTCGTTTATAAACTTTTAAAATGCGATCTAAAAGAGCATTTCTATTGCCGCTATTCGTTTTTAAACTTTCAAAATGCGATCTAAAAAAACATTTCTATCGCTGCTTTTCGTTTATAAACTTTTAAAATGCAATCTAAAAGAGCATTTCTATCGCCGCTATTCGTTTTTAAACTTTTAAAATGCAATATAAAAAAACATTTCTATCGCCGCTTTTCATTTATAAACTTTTAAAATGCGATTTAAAAAAACATTTCTATTGCCGCTTTTCGTTTATAAACTTTTAAAATGCGATCTAAAAGAGCATTTCTATCGCCGCTTTTCGTTTATATACTTTTAAAATGCAATCTAAAAAAAACATTTCTATCGCCGCTTTTCGTTTATAAACTTTTAAAATGCGATCTTAAAAAACATTTCTATCGCCGCTTTTCGTTTATAAACTTTTAAAGTGCGATCTAAAAAAACAATCGGTATTACTAAACTATGGAACTACCCAGAACCACCCAGAATCAGCCAGAACCACCTAGAATCAGCCAGAACCACCCAGAATCAGTCAGAATCACCCAGAATCAGTCAGAATCACCCAGACTCAGACAGGACCACTCAGACTCAGACAGAGACAGCTAGCTATAATTGGTAACCAAAGAAACGCATGCTTCATGCCTTGAGGCATGTACTACGATAAGGCTTTGCACAGGAATCTTTGATAGCTTCGGATGTTGTTTGTTTTCATTTAAAAAAAAGTGTTTGAAACTTCTTAAAAAAAAAACTATTTTGACTTTATTATTTTGGTCAACTTTTAATGACATATTAAATTACCATGTAAATATTTTTATACAATTAAATATGGTGCTCTGCGCGCAATTTTTTAATAAAACTTTCATGCGACGAGAACATCCCCCCATTCAAAATTTTCTGAAATGCCGATTTCTTTTTTGAAGAAAAAGTGCGGGTACCTACAATTTTGAACGCTATTCTTTAAGGACCTAACACAAAAAACACTATTAATAAGGCCATAACTATAAAATGTCTGAAAAAAGGAGCGTCCTTCTATGGTTTGATACACTTTTAGATAAAATCTTTTATAGTTAAACATTTATAAACATTTTATTCATTCTTGTTTTGTTTATTAAAAACATCTTCATGCTCAAAAAAACCCAGACACTCGGTGTCCTTGTTGTTGCGAATTTTTTATGTATGAAAACGTGACCGTATCCGATGATACGAAAAACAACCTCACTACTGCACAAAGTAACTTTTTACTTTCGTTAGGAATACCCATTACATTGTAAATATGTTTTTCATTAAATTACAGTAACTAAGTACTATTGATGTTACTATTACGATTAAGGTCACTCCAGTGCATGAAGTTTTTTGTGCATGTGTTTTACCAATCTTGTGGTTGTGAACAATCGCTTTTTAACATTGTTTATATTGTTTTACATGTAAATAAAAACATCTAAATAAAAATCATACTTCTTTCATAACTCTACACGATTGTCGCTACGTTTTATCGTATGTTACAAAAACCGTTAAAAGTCCAACATTGTTATTTGCCCAAGGATTTAGGGGTAAGACTGTTTATTTACTTTATTTACTAGAGAGGTGGAACAACGCTTACGCTCAATTTTTATACTGACTATGTACAGGTCTGAAAAAGTACTATAGAAAGGAGCATGATGTGATTCCTTACATTTGATGTTTTTGACTAAAGAAAGTGGCTTTACTATCAAATATATTTCTCCGTAGTAAATGAATGGATTAGTTTTCGCATGGGTAAATTAATGTTGGCGAAAAAACTTACTTTGGAAGATTTATTTGCTTTGCCTGGATTAATTTTCGCAAGGACAAAATTTAAAAGTGTTATTTTCTTCCAAGAAAATAATGAATATCGAAATCACAATGTCCAGCGCAACATACGTGGTTGACAAAATTTTTTAAAAAAGGTCAAATTTTCCCGCCACATATATATACTTAACTCGAAATTTTCTTCTGGGGATGTACGTCATTCTCACTTTTCGAAAAAGCGAGTCCAGCTGCGTGGTTGCGCATGTTATTTAAAATTGGCTGGGTGGTTCTGGTTGATTTTGGGTGGTTCTGGCTGATTCTGGGTGGTTCTGGTTGATTTTGGGTGGTTCTGGCTGATTCTGGGTAGTTCCATAGTTTAGTAATACCGAAAAACAATGTTGTTATTTATACATAAATACCACGATTTTTATGTACTTATTGTACGACCAAATTTTAAATATGGTTGGGCAAATGAGATGGCAAGGGTTTACATATACAATTTATATTTATCGAAGTAACTTTATATTAAAATACTATTTCTAATTCAACTCCGATAACTAATTTTATAATGTAACGCAAACAACTAAACTTTTATATTTAATTACTGCAATTAAAAATTTCAAAAGAGTTCGCGCAAAATAGATTGCTAAAATTGATCTTGCAACCTATTGTGATTTAAACAATCGATCGTGTGGGGTCATTGTTTATCAGCGAGGCAATTATTTTCTTAAAAAAACAAAAGCTATCGCGATGTTATTGTTCTGTGTAACTACTCATGCGAGTTTCGCGTACGCGGTAGATTGCATTCAGACTGTGTTGTATAAGATAAACGCTAGAAATTAGCTAAACAAAAAATGTAGAAACCTGAAACCACATATAGCTAAATTCGCCACATATCCGATATTTTGCACGTTTTGATTAGCTAAGATTATAAACAAAACATTATAGCCATAGTAACAAATAAGGAGAAACACATAGCTTAGCTATTATAGAAACAAAAAAGATTAACAAAAACAACTCACCTTAAAGCTATTGTGCAGCGATCCTTGTTTGTTTTCACATAGGTAGGAAGATAGTACTCTGCAGGTTAATTTCTTTCTTTGGATTAAACAAAAATCAAGTTGTTTTGTAGCACGTCAGGAAATGGTAACATAGAATTTTACGTTTAATTTCCTCTAGCAATTCGGCATATATTTCATGTATCCCATCAGAATTTTCTCATTCGAAAACCAACTTCACACGCTCTCACAAGCTGTTGCTAGCCATGTTGAGAACGGAAAAATCCTTCCGAACATGTGTGACCGATATTTATACCAAACGCCTATAATCTTTATCGATACCTAGAAACAACCTTGACAGGGTTTGTGTTCTATAAAGTCTAGTTCCACGGTCAAACCCTTTACAAAAGAACAAAAATAAAAATTTTTTTATATTTGTAAATATAAATATAATAAATATAAATATAAAAATACCATAGTTATGTCTAGGAACAACCTTGACAGGGTTTGTGTGCTATAAAGTATAGTCTTACGATCAAACCCTTACAGAGAAACATTCCATGGTTATACCTAGAAACAACCTTGACAGGGTTTGTGTGTTATGAAGTATATGTTTACGGTCTGACATAAAATAGGTTAGGCCAACATCGGTTGATTGAATTCACGTTGTGGGGTGTGTGATATAGCAGATAAGGCAAAGCAAACTAAGAAGTAGAAATTAGTTCCTGGAATTCCGGGTATAATTTAAAAATTTAGGATTATTTCGGAAATTATTTCTCGTACACCGCAGCGTAACATTTGGCTCATTTTTTTACTACGTCGCGTGACAGGGTTGCTTCCTTTTTTAATTCTCAAAGAGCGTTATAACAAAAAAAATTTAATGTTTAACTGAAACTGTAAAGTTGCGTATTAAAGATTACTAGCTTCTGCCAAAGATATTTACCCCCTCCTTTCTCTACCAGCTTCAAAAATTAAATGAAGACCTACACAATTTGCAACAATCTTTTTGTGTTTGTTTATTTAGGCCTGCTGGTCAGGAGTTGGGAGTAAAATTGCCCACGTGCAGCACATCACTCCCAAATTAAAGATGGCGCGCGATGATGATTGCATGCCCAAGTTATGTTAAGGCGTGCAAAAGAGCATAAGAGGCGTGTTACAAAAATTCCACTATTAATACAATCTTTCTTTATTAGCGTAGCTACGTTGCCTGTTATGCTGAAAGCGTAAAACATAAAACGAAGTAGATTCAAGATTTTTTGGTTTAATTAAATTTTTTTGAAGCTGGTAGAGGAAGGAAAGCTAGTAAGAGGGACGATCATATTTTGCTGATAATCTCTTACAAGGCGCCTGTTTCTAAAGTAGCAGTCGCATTGCAATGTTTTTAGGAAGTTTTTACTTCTTATGTCACATTTTAAAAGTTTTTAAATGCCATGAACTGGAAGTTGATGAATGCTAACAAAAAACACTCTAAAAACAGATAAACCTAAATAAGTTGTTGAATAAGATAAACTTTAAATGCCAAGGACTAGAACAGATAGGGCTGAAAGTGAATGCAGCAAAGTCTAAAGTCGTAATTTAGTATTAAAGCCAATTGTAGTTGGAAAGCTGCTGGAGTTTGTATAAAACAGGTTGGTGGTAACTTAATTTTTTTTGTCAGACTTATATAAGGGATCATCTCCATGATCGTTTTTAAAAATAATTGTTTCAATTCTTTTAATATTTTACTTAAAACGATCACAAAAAGATTTCAAAACAAATTTTAAGAATAATATTTCTATATCAAAAATTCGTTTCAAATTCGATTCAAAATAGTTTTAAAAGTGCTTCGTTGAATTGAAAATCGTTTCATAATTGTTTCCAAATCGTTTCACATTTGTTTTCATATCATTTCAAAATCAATTCATTTCAACACTCTGTTAAATTTGTTTTAGTTCAAATCGTTTCCAAATCATTTCTAATATAACACATGTTTATCACACTTTTTTAAAGAATTTTAATTATCAAATTATGTAAATATCTGCATTCTTTGTCACAAAACTACTAAACTGTGGATTGTCTACAAACTATCAAAACGATCGAAAGCGAGAACTTCAATGTAGATTGTTTTAAAACCATCAAAACGGATTTGTAGAAAACGAAATTATCTCTGCAATTCGTTTTAAAACCAGCAAAATTGGATGATTTGTTTTGTATGAAACTATCTCATGTCTTTGTTTAGAAAAGTTAAATTACCCTACTGTGATTTACATTTCAGTTTTTCAAACTTTTAATTACTACTCCTATCCAACACATATTGTTTTTTTGGCCGATTTTTTTGAAAAAATTCAGTTATGGAAAGCGTTGAACCACAAATATATTTAACAGTCTGTAAAAAAGTAGATTCTTTTATTTCTTTATCAATTTCAACGATGTATTTCCAAAATTATGTAGGCACCTTTTAAAATCACGTTGAGAAATTAGTTTCTCTTTGAAAAAGGAAAAGTTAAAGAATGTTGTTCGTTATAACGAAACCATTTTTACATCAAACCAATTTTAAATCGAGAGACATCGTATTTAAAATATTTCAAACAGGGAATAATAAATCTTCAACAAAAAGGAACTAAACATATATTGGCAGAATTATTGAAGAGGAAGAGGGACAAAGAATTTACTGCAAATGATATCAAAAGTTGTTTAAAGGTTTGATGAAACAAAAACACTTGCTACAAAACGAAAAAGTAGATGGAAAAGAAAACTTATGTCAGATCATCATATCTTTATTGACAAATGTTATAAAAAAACGATGAGTTAACTTCAGTTGTTATAAGTATAGTTATTTTAGGAGAAGTAAGAAAAGTATTTGCATTTGGAAAAGTTCAATGTTTTCTTTTTCTTTAAAGGAGAGGTGCATGAAATTTATTTCTTGGTGACAAAATTCTGTTAGATCTAAACTTTAGTTACCTTAAATAAACAATTACTCCAATTTTATAGAAAGACAATTAAAAAACAAATGGTGGAAACGCTACCCACACAATATGACAAGGAATTGAAAGAAGCTGGTATTAGAGCTGTCCGATTCAACGTTGATGGTGGATACTGTCTAACTTGTGGAAGTGATAAATCATTAAAATTATGGAATCCTTATAAGCAAATATTACTGAAAACATACATGGGTCATGGCTATGAAGTATTGGACTGTGATTCTTCTTTTGACAACAGTCAGGTTGTTTCATGCAGTGCAGATCGTACTGTAGTACTGTGGGATGTGGCAACTGGTCATTTGCTTCGAAAATTTAGAGGACATCTCAGTGTAAGTTCCAAACTTTTGCTTTAAACAAATCAATTTTTGATTCTATTAGTTTTGTAATTTATCTGAGGGTTTATATTTAAAAGACGTGTAATCATCGTGTTGGAGAATTTTTGAGGTCAAATTATTGCAAAAACAAGAAATAGCAAACCTAACCTTATTTCTCTCTGCCTATAAAACAACCATTACTGTTCATAGCATGATTCACGCGTTTATAAACACAGCAAAATCCACATGGTTGCTGGTTACATGCCATCACAGAAAATAATATACGGTCGAGAGTATCTATGGCTGTGTTTCCATCATAATGCTTTTTATAATTATATATATCAACAAAGTTCTGACTATAAAAAATCGATCATAGTTTCTGTGTTATTTTCTATGAATTGAAAGTTTTAATTTACTCAAATCAGGCTTCTTTGCAATACCAAGCCACCTCTTAATATTTTTTCAAAGACAGCTTTGCCTCGTTGTTGCCTTACGCTGGCTTTTAATGACGCAGATATTCAATTTTGTGAAACATTTCTTTAAAAATTATTGGGTATATATATATACATAATTTCTAAAATTAATTTCCAGAAGAATTAGTACCATTTAAGTATTTATATACAAAGTAACTTTGTGACCTGTTATTAAGTAAAAAGAATTTAAAGCAGCGTTAACACGATTCAACTAAGTTGAATCAACTTTGAGTTGCTTTAACAAATTGAAACGTGTAAACATGAATCTGCAAGTAAATTTCTCAAGTTGATGCATGCTTTCAAGCAGTTAAAAAGAAGTCCTTATCGCTCTCAAATAGCCCATTTAATATATTGAAATAAAAACTGTTTTTAAAACTTTTTAAGAACTTTCTTGGCAAGTAGATGTTTTTTTTAAAAAATGAAGAAAAAGATCCATGGCTGCATGACAGTGGCTGTGGTGAAAATGTTTTGCATTATAACAGTTTTTGTATTTTCAATTTTTTTTATAATTTATTGAAATTGCTAAAACAGGTACAGTATATCAGTAATCCTGAGTTTATTTTTCTTTTGTGACTGAAAGCACTTTAACAAATTTTACAACTACGTTGAAAGGATTTTTACACGTATACATGTTTTCACTTTGACTTGAAGCAATTTAAGTTGCTTTAACTAGTTGGATCGTGTGAATGCTGCGTAAAGCTCTCATCAATATAACATCCACAGAATCAGTTATTTTGCAAAATCACTATTTTTTCATCTGCATATAATTACTGCTAAGGTAAAGTCTCATCTTTATGAGTATTAATTTTTAGAAATAAAAACAAAACATTTTTTATTTCAGAGGGTAAATTGTGTCCGGTTTAACAAGCAGGAATCCTCTGTTATTGTGTCAGGCTCCTACGATTCAACTGTGCGATGTTGGGATTGCCGTACTAGAAGTTTGGAACCCATTCAAATTATGGATGATGCTAAAGATAGTGTACAAAGTCTTCAGGTTTCAGAGCATGAAGTTATTACTGGGTAAGATAGTGTGTTATACTTTAATATACTTTATTGTTTTAAGTTAAAAGAAAATACTTGAAATAAAGAAACAGCAAACTGAACTTTTTATTAGAAGTGTATAAAGTGGCAAAATCTTAGACATTTTCTTTCTGTTATGACTGCATTAGGTCTATGTTTGAATAAATCAAAAATTGTTGGAGAAAATGGATAATTCTATTGTTGACTATTCTGATAAAGAAATAACTTACTATTTGTTAATTGAATTTTATTCTAGCTTATAATAGGCATTTTGTCATCATTAGCTGGATTTGCACTCCTTTATAACTAATATATATGTTCATACGTGTGAGCTCTGCAGTATTTTTATTTGTTAAACAAATTTAGCCAGACACATCAGCACAAATTTAAGGTTGCAGAAATTTTTATGAAGTTTTATAAAAATACTTCCGGCAAAAGTTGATATTAAGATGTCCAGGATGTTGTTTGACTGATGCATAGGTGGACGCAAAACAACATGCAAGCGTGTTTACATTAATTCCTGTTAAACACAATTATTTTTATTTTCAGGTCAGTTGATGGTTATACACGTCATTATGACCTTCGTCAAGGTTGTCTTAAGGAGGACTGCATGGGAGAACCTGTGACCAGTGTAAACTTTACTAATGATGGGCAATGTATTCTAGCTTCAACTCTTGACAGCTCCATTCGATTAATTGACAAAGAAACTGGTGCTGTACTTAATACATTTAAGGGTCATCAAAATAAGGAGTATAAAATCGACAGCTGTCTGACTACTAAAGATACACATGTGATCAGTGGTTCGGAGGATGGATCAATTTACATTTGGGATTTAATTCAAGCCAATATCGTAAAGGAAATCAAAGGTGCACATAAAAATGCAATCTATTCATTAGCAAGACATCCAAGCAAAAATATTATTCTCACTGCAGCTACGGACACAGTCAAGTTATGGATCAACAGTGAAGAGGATATAAATGAGGATTAAGCAGTCATCTTTGTTTAAAAGCAAACATCAGTTTGATATTCCACAACGCGATTTTTTTTGAGTTCGGTGTTAGATACAGTACATGGAGTTAAAAAAAGAAAATTATATTTATGTACTTGGATGCTTTTCTATTCGGAGTTAATGTTGAATGCATTACTTTGCCTAATCGAGGTGTACAGCAACAACTATTTCCATTTAGAAACCCAAACAATGTTTTGGAGATTTAAGATTGAAGTATGCAATGTAACAAAAGTGAGATAATTTCAAAAGATAAGACAATTTTGTTAATAAGATAATAAATAGCGAAAATTAAGCATACACAGCACCATATTATTAGTACCTTTATTTTGTGTTTTCAAAATGGCTGTGTACAGCTTCATCCATAGTCCCCCATAAAGTAAGCAATTTACTGGTAAGCCAACCCATGGATTTTTCCACAGGTTAACGACTAGTATAATATTTCCTATTAAACTTAATCCAGTTTATTAGAAACACAATCTTTAACTTGAAAAGGTTCTTCTTTATACTAAGCAAGTTCTTATGAACCGTGGACCTCCTTTATAATTTGTGTTTATAATCTTGTGAAAAGTAAAGTGTTAAATCTTGTCAAATGTTAGATTTTGTATCCTCAGTTCTAATACACGTATAAGCACTAAGCTCCTGATAAATGCCAATATGTTAACAAAAAATTCTGATTCACTCCAACAAATATTTGTTGACAAGGGTTTTATTAACTAACATAAGTTTTTCAGTACATTCACTTATTGCTTATGTGTGGAAGCATGCAAGAGTAAAACAAAAAATAATATGAAACACATTTTAACAACATGAAGCAGGTAAATAGCAATTTACACCCTCAAAATTTGTAGAAATAAAATTAATAGAATTTTAAATAGGCTGTGTGTGTGTGATTATTGATGAGTTTCAACTTTGCAACTAATATGAATATTGTTTATAGTTTTAGCTTACAACTATGGAAAAAAATGAAAATTATTTAGAAAATGTTGAAAAAGCCTTGAAGAGTAATATTAACATCTTACTATCAACAAATACAAAGCAAGAACGAAGTGAAGGGCCTGATGATACTCTAACCAATGCTTTGAATGAATTTGAAGAATCAGTAAGAAAGCTAAAAATGTTCTTTACACAAGCTACGATATTACATAAAATAACTAATCCAAGTTACTATGAACAAGAAGAACTGAAAGAAATGCAAACTGAGTTGAGTAGAAAAGACAATATGATAAAAGAACAGGTCAAAAAATTGGCACGTTATCGTGCTGAATTGGAAGTATTACAAGAAGCACAAGTTCAAGCAATATCAAAGAATTTGTAGTATCACTTTTAATGTATGTCAATGGGTGTCAATGGTTTACCTGTTGTGTTCTTGTATACAAAAGCATTGAAAAGCATTGAGAATTTATTGGACATTAGTTAAAATGGGATGAAACATAACTTGCATCAGAAGTAAAATAAGCAATCATTAAACTTTTGTCAATGTGAACAAAATTGTTTTATTGTTATTTTATTGTTAGTTATTTAATTTTATCATGTTCTATTGACACTCTACTCGCATTCCTTAGCAGCTTCTAAGACAAAAGCTACTAAATATTTTAGCTGTGTCACACAATTCTGGTATAAATAACTTGACAACAAAATGGAAATTGTTGTTTTCTTCTATTTGGGTAACCAGAGCATACAAAACGTCCTCCTCTAGGTAGAAGCACCTGTTTTGAAACAGACGAGATGATGACATCATTAATAACGTTCTAGCGTATTTCGGTAAAATATTTATCAAATGGTTATGATCTTTAAATCATTTGATTCAGCTTTTGAAGGTCTATGGGAAGTAAATTTCTGAAAACACATTTTGTATGTCAAGTGACTATTGATGGTAGTAGAAAATGTGGAAAGAAAAATAATTTTTTAATGTTTTTCTGTGGCAGCGAATTATTCCATGAAGCTTACAGCTAGTAAATATTTAAGGTCTCAACAACATTTTACACTTCTATTTTCATGCCATGTGATAATTTCCTAAAACAACTTAGATCATAGCTGAATACAAAAACACACCATGCCTAATTCCGAAAAAGTATTGGGCAAGGTAAAAAACACAGTCAAATTCAAGAAAGAGGATGGAACTTTTTCGTTGCTGACCAACCGACTGACATGGCATTCTTCTTCCGGTGATGCAAAAACGTTTCAATGTGTCTACTCTGACATAAAAGGTAAGAAATTATTTGGGACTTGTAGACATGCATCTTACTGTACACCTAAATTCTTCTGAAATGCACCTAAATATCTCAGTATTTACCTAAGTATCTCAAATTTCAGTACTACCTTATCATTTGTTACACTGTATTGTATGTTTTTAATCTCTAAGTGTGTCATAAAATTTCCTTTCAGACTGCTTTCTGAAACATTTGCCAATATTTGTAATTTAAGATTCCTGTCGAACCATTGAAATTTACTTTGTAGGAAATTTCTTGATATAATATTATTTACAAATAAATTTTTGCAGAACTTTATTATGCACTTAATGTTGATCTTTTACTTTGTGTACTTATGTATGCATGACATGAAACTTTCAGAACGTTTATCAAAGGTTCCACAAGACGAGTAGAGAAAGTCTTGGTAACAAAATAATATTTTTAATGATTTCATCCCGAATAGATATATTTTTGACATAACACTTTCACAACTAATGTATTCTTGAAACCTTAACATATCTTAATGTTGAACTTTAACTAGGTGTGCTTATGTATTGGTATAAGGTATACTTTAAGAAATTACGAAGACATCTAGGATAGATATTACTATTAAAATATTTCCCCTGGTCGCTTGGATCTTCAGTACTGGTAAATAGAATAGCTTTCTCACAACATTTTCTTTCTAAGTCTCGACGATTTGAGTAGCAATCAAAATTATTTTTAGTTCAACGTATTAGCCCTGAAACGAGCTCGAAGGTTCAACTTCAAATTGTCTTGCACAATGACACTTCATATAACTTCCACTTTGCTAATCCAAATGGTAGGGACAATCAGCTAAACGATCGTAACCAAATGAAGGACTTGCTTGCAGAACTGATACCTGCGCATCGACACAAAGCAAATAAAGATTTGGAAGAAAAAAATAAGTAGGTATTGTTATATTCATTATATTTTGAAATAGCTGTTACCAAGATGTCACTAGAATTATTTAAAAGGGTGGACATAAATCAGAGCAGTTCATAGAACATTGTAATCTACTGCAAAATCTATTTCCATCTGCACACTGCACAATCGTTACAGTGCAATTTAAGTTTTAATGTCATTTTCCTTTCTTTTTAATAAAAAAACAACTTGTTTTTAATAAGAAGTCTTGTATATTTCTTAGTTGCAGTTTTCAACCATCTATTTCTTTTTCAGAATTTTTAAAGAAAGACCAGAACTTTATCAACTTTACAAGGAACTGGTTGTAAGTGGAATCATTACGGCAGACGATTTTTGGGACAATCAAAAAATGGTAAATACTTTAGGCTATGCTAATTACTGGTCCAAAATTTTACAGCCGTAGAGTGAATTTATATTGACTTCAGCAAAGAAAAAACAATCCTTTCTATCAAGCAAATTAGATCTAACTTATTCAAGTGACGTTCCAAATTTATAATATTATCAGTGACATGCAAAATGAAACAACTTGCATGATTTTTTATAGAATATAAATCCATCGAAGGAAACGGAGAAACAAGAAGTTGGTATTGGTTCAGGTTTCTTGGTATGTTCTTAAAATAGAATCATTATGTCATTTGAAGGAATTGACTTTTTACAAATTTGTTTTTCCTAGTGTACGGTAAGCTTAAATTTTATAGAGGAGTATATATATATTCAGAATATTCTTTTAAAAGCTAACTAATAAATTCTAAAAGTGTGCAAATTCATTTTATAGTTTCTTTTTTCTGAGAAAAGAACAATTATGTATCAAGAAAAGTAAGGATCATTTATAAAATTAGAGTGCTAATTTTCATTACACTGCCTACTAGCCCAGTCATGATCAAATTCTTTGATCATGACTGGGCTAGTAGGCAGTACCTTGATAAAACTTTACCTACATAAAAATTATTTGTTTTTACTATGGTTTGATAACGGCCAATAGTGATATTGTTACATTTGTATCAGTTTTTAAGCAGTGCTTCAAATACATATCTATAAACATAACATCATAACATAATTATTTTCTCTAAAATGTAATAGTAACTATGAAATTACCGTGGAAAGAATTATGAAACTTTTTAAACACTTCGTTGCTCAGCTCTCTTACAAGGCCAGGGAAAGTTGATATTCTGGTAAGCGTGAGGGCATGCAGTCAAATTCTAGCATATCTTCCTCTGTCCTCATATTATTTGACCTCGAAACAAAAACAAATAACATCATGACTAGCCCCAGAGATTTAGAATATAATATATTTCGGTGGCGTAAACTTTTTTTTGCACTCATAATAAAAATGTCATGTCAAAATTAGCTGGAAGGCTGGAATGAAAGATTTAGGACAAATTGGAAAAAGTAAACGCATCTAGATATTTTTAAGTTGGAAAGCCTTGCGTTATTGCAATTGTTTCATCAATGAAGCCCATCCTGCATTTACTTTTTAGTTGTGGCATCCTAATCAGAAGATTAAATTTTATTGACCCAACAGGAATTTTGTTTGTAATACTTTGTTCTTGTAAAAACATTTCCAACAGACTCTATCTTTGTTCTAACCGAACAAGTTTCTTATAAAAAACATGTATGTATCCCACAATATTTTGTACAATCAAACATTGTCTGTTCTTACTTTAGGCGGAGTTGAAACCAGACATGCATGGCTGTAATGAACTTCGTTTCAACTTGACAGCTGATAGCATCGAATCCATCTTTAAAATGTATCCTACAGGTATTTCTTTGTTGTTTTTTTATTACTGACAGAAATGTTTTATGTAAAGTAGTATAACACAAAAATATATAGCATTTGTTTATTTTAGTAAAAGAGAAATATGTCAACACTGTACCAAACGATGTAAGCTGCTGTTTCTTAAACATGCATGAAGTGATTGCAAATAACGTGTCTTCTTAGTTTCGTTAAAGGAAATACAAAAATTGGATAATTAGTGGCATTGATGTTGAAATACAGAATAATATAAGCATATAGCTTATATCCTAAACATAAAATTTTATATGTGACCAAATAAGAAATGCATATAAAGAGATCAGAATAAAAAGATGTATTGTTTCATTAAGCTAAACTGTTTATTCTGGTAAAAAAATTGATATGCTATTTCTAAAAACGGCTGTGTTTTGCTTTAGATGACTGAAAAAGAATTCTGGACAGAATTCTTCCAATCACAGCACTTTCATCGTGATAGAATACAAACAAACGCTTCTTCCAAGGATATGTTTGGAGAGTATGCTAAAAAAGACGAACAAGGTATAGTCTTTCTTGTGGATTTCATCATAATGAATAGCTTCTTCTTCTCCTCCTGTCGCAACTATGTCACGTTATATCCAGTGATTTGTATAGCATTGCTCGAGGTTGTTTGCCTGCTAACAAGCCAGTTCAGGGTCAGTAAATGGCTTAGAATTAGCTGACAATGTTACGTATATAGTACAACCTAGCGCTCCACCATGTTGCTTTTTGTCATACTGCACGGCTTGGAAAAGCATATGTCAATTTATTTTCAATTTATTTATTTTCTTAGAATATTTAAAAAAAGTCACACAAGATTTTTTTGACCCAATATTCGATTTTTCATCAACTTCACCAAACTTTGAAGAGGTTAGTTTTTTTTTTTTCTGGTTTCGTCCTCCTTTATCTTGGTTTATCCAATTCTATTTCGATACATTTGGTGGTCTGTGTATAAAGAGGTACTGTTGTGGGTGTAACATTGTGGGTAAATGTCTATTTTGGGACAAATCCTGCTCATTTCTAGGCAGTATTTTGACACTATCATCAATTTCAGCACTATTATTCTATTGTCAGTCTAGCAGCCCTTTAACTAATAATGTAACATGTAATCCATACTTTTAAGATTATCATGTCATAGGTTAGACTTCAGGTTAACCATCACTCTAGATGCTGAGGGTGTCGCCTATCCAGATAATGCCTAAGTAATATAAGCCTCTTATAGTGGGTGAAGCTTATATGATTAACTGATGGTCATAAAAAATATGGCAAAAATGTTTATTATTAAATATCCTGATTAACAGTTCCAAAGTCATATTTTAGACTGTTCATGCTTTTATGACGTAATTTTACATATGTTTATGTTCCACTGTTTTATCCTCTATCCAGGTTTGGACATATATGATAACGTCATCTTAGGCAGAATGACGTCATCTGGTATTTTTTATCCCAGTTTTCTTCCAATGTGCTAACACACATTTGTGCCAAGTGGCAATACGACGTCTTCTTTGTCTCTTTTAGAGGGAACGGATGACTTGGCAAAAAATGTCTGCTTATAGCTGAACGTCCAACTCCCATGTCAGCCTTTCTAATTCAGTTTTTTTCACGACGGTAGAACATTGCCGACGTGAAATGACATTTTCCTGTTTTGCGTCGGCAAACTTGTGTTTGACGTCGGAAATTTATATCAGCATTCGCCTCGGCAATTGCCGAATGCCGACGTGAATTAGAATGCCAGCCTGTCGACTTTTGTCTCTGTTTTTGCTACCCACTCCAAGGTGCGGATACCCCGTAATGAATGAAGAATTTCAAGCAATTAAAATAAAATGTAATTTTTGAATAGGCAAAAGGATTTGACGAGATTGAGTTGGCAGTCAGAGTTATAGGGAACATTTTGACAATAGATGTCGGAATAATTAGTGCGATTGATCCGAAGTATGTCCGTTTAGATGAGAAAGGGACAAAAAATGAGCAATTAGGTGAAAGTCCTAAATCCCTCGGATATAATTTGACCAGTGCGGTAACATGTTATAGGGAGAAAATCAAGAGAATTTCTTTTTTCAAAATATTTCAATTATAAAAACACCCCTTAGTAAGAAATTTGTTTACATTTTAAGGGGTATGGAACTACTTCAAGGTCAAAACCTTCTGTTAACGATCCACTAATAAAACACTTCAACCACCAAAGTTTAATGGTTCTGCAAAATACACAGAAAAGGTAAGATTTGCTGACTTAATTTTAATCAAATGACGGAGATAATACTCATAAAATTGGGGAGGTATATACATATTTAAGTAGATAAAGTATAAACGATGTATACGGTATACGGTATTTACATAGAAGCCTAGGTTTATCTTCTTACAAAGACATTTACGATAAAAAAAAATTTTTTCTGCATTTTAGTATTTGCTTATAAATGTTCTGTTTTTTTTCTTTTAACTTAATATAAATTTTTTTCCTGTATGTTTTGTTTTTGTTTTAATTATATATAACATTGTTTAGGTCCAACACAGAAAGAGATTCTGATGAATTTAAAAAGGTTAGTTTTCGTGCTTAGCCGAAATTTTTTTGGTCTTCTTTACCGACTTATAGTCAGCCATGGTCATTCTTCTTCCAGAAACGTATTCGAGAAGCATTGGAACTAGAAGACCTTGAAGAACACAGAGAAGGATCAGTGGCTACCCTAAAAATATTAGACATTGATAAATTCGCACATAAGCCAGCTGAAGGGGAACTGAACGGTTCTGAGGTGCGTATAAGATATTATGAAGTAAATAAAAGTGTATGGGCGCATTGCATTACAATTTCGTTAGCAATTTGCGTCACCAATAATATTTTTAACCTGATACTGCCCGCTTGATGGCGGGGATCTGTTCTGTTTCAAAAATGTTTGACAGCATCAATAGAATCCGCAATTTTACGGTTACAAGTTAAACATATCACTTGATCACGCGCAATTTATTTAAATTCAAGTTTCTGACATACATTTCGGCGTCATTGTCAGTGTTGGTGGGTTCCGCTCACCAATCTGTCCCGAAACCGTACGTAACATGGTATTTGATTTGAGTGATTTTCTGAAAATAATTTTTACCTTCTTTCTGTGTGTAAACTTAACACTTCTTATTCGTTGAATTCTATTATTGGTTTTGTAATCTTTCATTTTTATGCATTCTTAAAAACAAGCAAAGGTTTCGACAAAGTATCGTGTTTTTCTTGTCATTATTCACGATGTTAAGTGCTCGAAACTGCTTTTTCACAGATTCCATGAGTTTTTACCGTACGTAACACAAACATAAAATCATCAAGTATTTTCAGGAATTTTAAATGTTTTGAAATGTCTAAAGATAAGTTTTATTGGTAACCATTGCCATCTGTACCTTTTGTGTCTTTTACCTAAAAGTGTAACGTACGGTTATTTTTGGCCAGTTCTTAAGTCTGGAGCTGTTTGCTGCTATTAAAGACATTTAAATAAGCGTTCCATTGTTGTTCCATTTTTCCATAGAATGTTTAAGATGGCTTCTGGTATTTTTAGATATTTTTATAAAAGGTACATCTTCAGATATTGAAAATAAAATTGAAAAATTTATTCTTATTCTGTAGGTAAATTTTGATAAATTATGCAAATATCTTATGTTCCGGCACTGCTGTTTTTTTGTGTGTTTTATCTTGGCATGGGTTAGTAATTGTTTTTAACAGAAGTTAGATTTCTTTTCAAATTTTGATCAATCTTTCAGGAAAAATCTTATGTTGCGTACAGTCTCAAAAAATGACCAGGTCATATTAAGAAATTGGTTATTTTTTTTGGGTCCTTTAAGATGTTGCCCAAAACACATAATAATTAATCAAAAATTTGATTCTTTTTGGTACAGATTTGTGAGCGGAATCCTGGTATGTGTTGTTGTGTGCGTCTAATATATTATCCTACAACACCATTCGTATTGTACAACACCATTCGTATTGTCCTACAACACCATTCGTATTGTCCTACAACACCATTCGTATTGTCCTACAACACCATTCGTATTGTCCTACAACACCATTCGTATTGTCCTACAACACCATTCGTATTGTCCTACAACACCATTCGTATTGTACAACACCATTCGTATTGTCCTACAACACCATTCGTATTGTACAACACCATTCGTATTGTACAACACCATTCGTATTGTACAACACCATTCGTATTGTACAACACCATTCGTATTGTACAAACCATTCGTATTGTACAACACCATTCGTATTGTACAACACCATTCGTATTGTACAACACCATTCGTATTGTACAACACCATTCGTATTGTACAACACCATTCGTATTGTACAACACCATTCGTATTGTACAACACCATTCGTATTGTACAACACCATTCGTATTGTTTGCTTTCTTACGACACTGTGTAACGTATAATGTTTATGTCGCGCAACGTGTTTTAATAAACAACGGTATTTGCTTATTTGTTTTCTTAGAATGGATACAATCGCGCTGCATATCAAAAAAATATTATACAATTAAAAGAAAGCGTAACGGCTTGGACACCGCGGTTGTCACAAGTAATACAATATTCACAATGTTCATGCATCGTGAACTGATTTGTAGTTGTAATTTTTTGGTTATTTTTTAAGGTGCTTTCAGCTTCAGATGCAGCAGACGTCATGGAAGAGGTATCGCCTGGTGGCAAGTTTATGGCTCATGTTGGGAAAACGAATTTAGCTGGTATGTTGAGCTTCCCTACTCTGCTATTCATTTTCAGTGTACCGTTCACCCCTATTTTAGAAAATGGCGTTTTGCTAATAAAAATTAATGTACGTAGCAATAAAAATATTTTTTAAAAAGTCTGCAGAACTAAGCAGCGGTAATACTGCGCTCCGATTGGTTGTTCTTTTAGTAGCTCTCTCGATTCTTCGCAACTAAAACATTTCGGGACATTGTATCTCGCAATTTAGCCAGATAATTATTTTTTCGTTATTTTGTGCCACGGGGTCTCAAGGCGATATTTTTAGGCGATAGTAACAAATTCGATTTTGTTTCAATCGCGTAGTAAATTTATCGTGTCTCCACACATCTGTGCAACCAGTAATATTTCCATTACAACAAGGAAAGAATTCAGTGTAATTACCGCATTCTGATTGGCTAGATACAAAAGTGTTGACTCAGAATTGTTGCTGAAAGTGGCAGCACGAAGAAATGTTTTAGTAACATGATTTTTTGTTACTCGCAGCATGTTTGAGAGAGTCGACTTTATCCTTGACTAACTCTGTCGGAAAAAAATTTTCTCGGAACAGTATATACCCTGCTATTATATTCAAGGCAAGTTAAAACAGCCCAGCCTCACCCAATGCTTGTGATTCTTTTTTAAAATATGTTAAATGATTCACCACTTAAAATGCACTTTACTTGATGGAGCGGTGTACTGTATAAATATTTTTGTCTCTTAGAGACTGCACCAAGTGATTTACTGCAGGAAATGAAGAAACAATATATATCACTAGCGGAATTGTTGAGACATTTCTGGTCCTGTTTTCCTGTCAAGACTCCTCAATTAGAAGAAAAGGTACGTGTTAGAATTAGGACTAAAAAGTGCATTTGCGAATTTGTGCAAACGAAGGGTCTTAAAAATAAATATATAACATTTGCATGAACACATAATACACAACACACAATTCCTAAAATAATGTTGACACTTTTCTTTCTTAACTTGCAAATTGGCAACTGCTAATTTGGGCCCAGTATTGCAGTATTGATAACCACGCTAATATACACAGACTAAAAATAAAAGCATTCTTGGCACCTCGAAGTTTAAAGTTTGTTGTGATCGTTTTATATTGTTTTCACTGAGTTTATTTACAGGTTCGTCGAATGGCCAGCAGTTTAGAAAAATACCGAGATACGAAACTAGCCAACTTTCAATGTATGCAGCCGTCGCATTGCAATCAAGTAAGTATTTGTTTATGCCCTTCCCATTTATGTGTGGTCGACGTATGTGCCTATACCCTTCGCGTTTTTATCTTCGTGTGGTCGTTGTAAAACTAGTTTTCTATGCACATATATATAGCAAATTGTTTATCTTCGCGCGGTCGTTGTAAACTTGCTTTTTTTCTGCGTTTTTTTGCGTATTCATGTTTTTCTTGTGCTTGTGTGGTCTTTGTTGGTGTTTGTCTGCGTGCATTTGTGGTAACGTGTTTATCTTCACGTGGTCGTTGTAACTCTGATGTCTTCCTGCGGTCACTCTGAGATTGGTGTTTTATGTATCCATAGTAATGTTTAAATCATTGAGTGGTGTTTATTTATTGTAGCTGGCTGTTCACATGAGTGAGATGATAGAAGTGGCCATCAAAAAGTTTAAAAGTTGGGAAGAAAGACGAGCGAGTGTGAAGTTAGGTCGGACGTAACTAAATGTAGTGAGAGTAAACGTGCTGAAGTCGAAGTGGCAACTCATTTGTCGCGCAGGTTGTGTGGGATGAGTGCTTTGTAGATAAACATCAGTAAAAAATGTAAGAATAAATAAATAAATATCGAAAATAATAAACAATGTTTTTCAGTGTTGATACCGCACACATGTTTACACGGGATTCCAACAATGAACATTGACAAATCTTAAATTATCAATGTCGTCCCCAGGGCTAATTGTATTTTTTCTAGCATTGGGACGCCGCGTTTTGGAGTGAATGGTCCCAGGGAGAAAGTTGATTTGAGAAAGTGTGTTTTCAGGGAAAATCAAAAGTAGAAAAATTAGGGGAAATTCCAGCCTTGTCCCTAGGCGTTTTCTACACCTATGATATTCTGACGGGACGGATCTGTATTAGCTCTGGTCCATGCTGGTGAAAATCACCCTTATTTTGCTTGATTTTTACTGAGGAAGGCAAGCGAAAAAAAGATCGATGTAGTTGCAGCAGAACCGAAGTGAAGGTTGTTGTTTCGAGAGGTTCTGTTTCGCATTTTATACAAAAAGTTAAAATGTTAATCTTATTCAAGATTGTACCATAAAAAGCTTGTTTAAAGTCCCGTCAGAATATCTCCGTACAAAAGCCCTCAGGGCGAGGTTGAGAAAATTCTGTTCAAAGTAACGAGTCACTTGAATTCTAAAAGTTTTAGATAATTTTTTTATACCATGTACAAATTCTTGTGTCTACCCGCCTTTTTTCTGGTTTTAAAAGTCTTTGTAATTTGACTGGTTTAGTAGTACTTTCGGGACTTTTGCGTCAAAGGCATTCGTTATTTTTTTGTTTTGTTAAGGGGCGCTTAACAAGTAGGGGCGCTTTGTCTCGGCCAAACTAAGTCAATATAAAAGTACGTGCGATGGAGCACTCTTCTTAGAAGTTAAAAACCCTAAACTCCGCGAGAACAGTGTAATTGCCGAATAACCTCGTCCCCAGGGCATTGTTAAAAAGAGGAAGGTCTTGGGGATAAAAAGATGGCTACAAAGCTTTTTTCTCTTTGATATCGTGATGGCGAGAAAAATAGTGAAAAAAAGTCGAGATTAAAGATAACCAAAGTTTAGTGCTTTAAAAATGTTGGCGTCCCCGGGGCATCTTGTATCTTTTCTGATGTCGAGACGGCGATCATCATATCCTTGTACATGGTTTTTATAAGAATGTCAAGATTCTACCAGGCTTGTCATTTTTATTATTTCCTGTTGTTTTAAAAAACCCGATATTCTTATTAAAAGAAAAAGCGTGTGTCAGGATACAAGATGTCCTGTGCGGAGAAGAGATTGAATTTTTTTACTATCACGAAATCGAACAAAGAATATGTAAAAAATGTTCGTAGAATTAGCGTTTTATGCCGTTATATCTTGCGCAGGCCGAATATGGTTGTAGTGTCTTCGCCACGAGAGGACCCTAGTAACTAGGTGGAAATAGTTCATAGTTCTCACTGAGTCAAAGTTTCTTTCTCCCCCTCACGAGCCATGAAATACTTCCTTTTTTTTGCGATACCGAAAGAGCACAAAGATGGCCTCCGATGCTGACTATGAGCTAGCAAAAATTAGATTTAAAAGGCTGTATCAGAAAGCTAAAGACTTAAAAATCAGAGATGACGATTTAAAAAAGTTTTCATTTGTGAAGAAATATAAGGAAGAAAAGTTGAATATTGTTTCACTTGCTTTCAAATGGCTATTCATTGTACTAATAGTTTGCACATTGGTGTTGGCTGGAGTTTTTGTTGCAGTAAAAACTGATATACTTGCAGCGAAAACACTTGCAGAATGGAGTACTACTTTTACTGGGATTGATCTCAAAACAGACGCATGTGTTTACCCTTTTTCTGAATCGTTGTTAGATGTTTTTAGACCTCCTGTGGATTGTTCTTTTTGTCGTGGTATAACGAAATTTGACAGAGTTTCCCAATTAAGTCAACAGGACTTTGTGGAGAAATATGCATATTCTGGTCGACCAGTCATTATTACTGATGCAACAACAAATTGGACAGCAACCGAGAAATTTTCGTTTGACTTCATAAAATCTGTGTACAGAAAAGATAGCCCTGTTTTATCAGGTGACAGTAAAGAATGTCAATTTTTTCCCTACCAAACTAAGTTTGCTACACTTTCTGAAGTATTTAAGATGCCAGCAAAGATGAAGAATATGGAAGGGAAGCCATGGTACATAGGATGGTCAGTATTTAATTTTTTAACATATACGGAAAATAATGGGTGGATGTACATCTCTACGTGGTCTTTCAAAACAATTTTTTTTTATTTAAATCAATCAATCAAATTAATGCGCTGATTAAGAAAAAAAATATTTTGCTTAAAACTTGTAACTTTTCCAGAAGAATCCCCTAAAAGTTGTGAAAATGAGGAGCTCAACTTGTTTACAATCCATTGGCTTGCAGAATACAAGTGACGTAGTAGAGTATATTTCAAAGAAGCAGTGCCAATCAGTTAGAAACAAGATTTTTTTATAACCCCCATCAATAAGAAGCCAAAATTAATACAATGATTGGGTGCATTATTATGAAACACTGGGAAGAGGATGCAGAGTTGTCATTTTGCTGTTTTCAATAATAAACTGACTGACAGTTTCAAAGTAAAAGGTACTAAGAACAGGGTTGTTTATCATAATATATAACAAACATCTACTGCGAAAATCTTTTAATTTTCTCACTCTTTTCAAGAATGGTCGATTTATCCGGACAAACCGTATATGCAATGTTTTTAGGAGCGGTCATACAACCTTCAATATTTTCTATTTTTGTGTTGAGTTTCTTGCCGTTAAGTTTTCGTTGAACAACTTCCGCGAGCAAGCAATTAATGAAATTGTACGATTTTTTCTCCATGACTGGTTTTGCGATCCACTCTTTGGATAATCTACTCGATAAAAAATTGCCACTTCTTCTTGCCTAGATCACTACTGTCATTCCTCTTTTTGGTGATAACAGCCTGCTTTCTGCCAACAATATCATTGTGATCTACTAAGATAGCCAATTTGACTCGCAACATCATTACATTCAGCTCGAATTCTTGTCGTTTGGGAGCGTAAGAATTGATCAGAGAATGGAACACTTAGGCTCCCAGTGTGATAGGGTTTTGTCAAGTGCTGCATGTCCTTGATGTTTTTTGCATCAAATATAACCTTCTCTAGGTTATTATACGCAGGACTATCCTTTTCGATCCACTTCTTTTGTCTTGTTTGTTCCTTTGTGTAAGGTTTGTGAGCGCATTGTTGGTACTTTTTGTAACACTTGAATTTGTGACGATTTGTAACGTGATGTAACGGTGACTTCCACATAGCAACCAACTTTTCTGCATCACTGTCACAATTTTCTGCACATCAGAATAAGTGATTGCCTACAGGTTCGATCCATTCCTGCAGAATTTTACACCCTTTTCTTTTAGCTAGTGGCCTCGGTTTTGATTCATGTTACGCATGAACCACGATAGCCCACGAACCACGATAGCCCACGAACCACGATAGCCCACGATACGTAATTTTTTTAAAATCGTGGACCTCACGATCATGTTTCGTGGACTACACAAATGAAAATTAAATATTACACCGTGGCTTCCACGATAGATAACATCTATTGTAAAACAACAAAGACTGTATTAGCTTATCAATTAAATTAAAAACCTACGGCAAAAAAATAAATTAACATTTTTTTGTTTTAATTCGTTGTTATAAGGCTAGCTATATAAAAGATTTTAATCCTTCGTGAATCAAGCGCCGTCAAAAAGGTATTAAATAAAACTGTAACATTTTAAATAATTCTTTCACAAATTTATTTCTATTTTTTTAAAAAAACGCATCTCTGTTATAAATAAATGTTATAAAGGTTGTTTCATTTTAGTGTTACTCATCGTCACAAGCCATATGCATTCAAATTTATTGCATGGTATATACAATCAAGCGATTTTATTTCACGAATTCAAATTTTAAGGTCAAATGTAAACTTTTTATACGACTATACGCTCTTATAACAATACGGAAGTTTTTACGCAGAATATCCACTTCTTTTCCCATGGTTGCGCTTCAAAAAATATGAAAGTCAAGATACTTGTTCTTACTGTTTTTAAACATAACCTTACTGTCGCTAACGTTTTATTACTTGGTGAAACAGGTCTAATAATATCTGGCGATTTCAGGTTATTATACATTTTTTTTAAAAGAGCGAGGTTAGTATTTTTTTTACACTTTCTTTTTCCACGCCAGGGCTTGCAACCCTGGGCGCGAGTTGATTTTTTAAAACTTTTTTTATAAGAGTTTTTTCGTAACCCTTTCTTTTCTTATTTGTTTTCTTCCAAAATATTAAAATTTTTAAATAGATTGTTAAAATTATACTATAAAAAATCTGTTAGTAAAAAGTAAAATAATAGATTCAGAAATAATGTCACATTGAACTGCTGATCACGTTCTTATAAACTATTTTTTTATAACAACAAAATACCTGCATCAGGTGTTACGTTCATAAAAAGTTCACTTGGCTTCTGTTATTGAATAATTAATTATTAATAATGTGAAGTTTCGAAGCATTTTCTGCACAAATAAAATAGACAAAAATGACTTTTTGATCATTAAAAAAATGTTTGAAAATAATATTTCTTGTATGAATTTTAGACTCATATTGCGCGGGATTTTAGGCTGAGCATGTTCTTATAAACTAATTTTTATTAAGAAATAATGTGTCTAATTTTACGATCATAAAAAGTTCACATGGCTTCTCATCATCATCATCATCATTCTCGGCTTAACGTCCGTTTTCCATGCTAGCAGGGGTTGGACGGGGTATATTAATGACCCTCTTCCAATCTGATCTAGACTGTGTTAGATCTAAACTCAACTTCCTCTGTATCAAGTCTGTCCTTATAACCTCCTGCCAAGTCTTTCTCGGTCTGCCTCTGGGCTTTGCCCCAGGAACTATCAAGTCTCTACACTTTCTTACCCAATTATCCTCCTCCATTCTTTCCAAGTGCCCCAGCCAATTCAATCTTCTTATCTGGATAACATCTTTAATTCTACGGATACTTAGCCTGCTTCTTAGCTCTTCTGAACTCTTTCTGTCTCTCAGACTGGCGTTACACATCCACCTAACCATTCTCTTATCATTCCTTTCTAAACGGTCAAGATCTTCCTGCTTCACTGCCCATGTCTCACTACCGTACAACATAACACTTCTTACACAGGCCTCATACAACCCACCTTTTACCTCAATTGACAAGACTCTGCTAGTCAACAAAGGAAGTAACTCTCTGAACTTTTTCCAAGCAGAACCTATCCTGCAAGTAACACTTCTTCCAACACCCCCTTCACTGCCCAACATATCACCTAAGTAACAGAAGTTCTCAACTATCTCTAACGAGCCACTGTTGTACATCATTAAAGCTGGAAATACTTCATTCTCTATAATCTCACCTTTGCAACGCTTGCATACAAACTGAATGTCAGCTCTTAACCTTCCACCAATACTACTGCACTTCTTATGTACCCAATGCTTGCAAGTCTGACAAAAAATTGAGTTACTACCAACCCCTTTCCTGCAAACTCCACAAGGCCACTTTCCAACTACAAGGTCACACTTGGCTGCAATGCTACTAATCATGACTTTAGACTTTGCTGTGTTCACCCTTAGCCCTTTCTCTTCTAGTCCTTTCTTCCACTTCTCAAACTTTTCAACTAATTCTTCCATCGACTCTGCTATGAGAACCAAATCATCTGCATACAATAACTCCCATGGACAACCTGTTCTGAACTCCACCGACAGCGCTTCTAAGACTAGAACAAACAACAAAGGACTAAGTACAGAACCCTGATGTACACCAACATTTACACTAAATTCATCACTAGGTGAATCGTTAATCCTGACACGACTTCTAGCATTGCTGTACATAGACTGTACCATCGTAACTAGCCATTCATCCACACCTAATTTTCTCATAGCCCACCAAATAACTTTACGTGGCACTCTATCAAAAGCTTTCTCTAAATCTACAAAGGCAAAATAGAGATATTTTCTCTTTCCTAAATACTTTTCCTGAAGCTGTCTGAGTAAAAATATTGCATCTGTAGTGCCACGCCCTGGAACAAAACCAAATTGCATCTTATCTATATCAATTCTTTCTCTAAGTAACTTATCAATCACTCGTTCAATAACTTTCATTACTTGATCAACCAACTTCAAACCTCTATAGTTATCTCTTTCTAATGCATCACCCTTGCCCTTGCTTCTGTTATTAAATAATTAATTTTTAATTATGTGAAGTTTTAAAGCATTATCTGCACAAATAAAATTAGAAATAAATTGCTTCGTGTTGAAGGGTGCTAAAAAAATCAAAGTTTTGATGTTTTCAGACTTAGAAGGTTTATAAAGATTGTCAAGTGCAATTTTTGTAAGAATATATTTTTTATAATATTAGTCCACTAAAATAGATATTAATTTTTTTTGTTCATTTGTCTTCCAAACTTTTCGATATACCCGCCCATACATGTATTTTGTAAGGATGTTTTGCAGTGGGTTTCAAGTTTGGAAGACAGCCTTTTTTTACGAAAACATATTTTTCCGTGATTATCCATCATTATGGTGGAAAACGTTAAACTTCTCCATATGCAAATATTTCGTACTAAGGGTAATAAAACGGTAAAAAATATTTAAAGCTCACCAACTGAATTTAGTTCAACGTTTTTTTTTAGCATTTGTCAATAAAATTATGATGATCTGATGTAAGTTTTCTTTTTCGACCACTCTTTCGTTTTGGCGCTAGCGATTTCGTTTCATTAAATCTTCAAACAATTTTTGATATTTTTTCCCGCGAAATCTTTTTGCCATCTTCCTCTTCAATAATTTTGCTAATCTGTGTATAGGTCATTCCTTTTTGTTTAATATTTATTATTCGCTGTTTGAAATATTTTGGAAGCACCATGTCTTGATTTGTAAATTGTATAAATGGTTTCGCCAAACAGAGCATCCATATTTAACTTTTTTTTTCAAAGAGAAACTAATTGCTCAGCTGAGTTTTAAAGACGTTGACAAAATTAGAGAAACATACATCGGCAAAATAGATAAAGACATAAAAGAAAGAAAAACTCGATGACCAAATACGCTTTTAAAATCTACTTTAATTTTGAATGTGATAAACAACGATGAGAAAAGTGAGTCGTAATTTTAATAACTCACATGTTTGCGTTCTTCCAGCATTTTTCTTTTTAAAGAATGATTGTGCTTTAATATGGAAGTTCCATCCATGTTGATTATATCATAGGTTTCATGTTTAAATATACTAGGGACTGCTCCACACACCAGCTCTTTCCGTTTAGATTTGAATCCTGTCATTCGTCCTCTCATGTCATTTTTAATGCAGTCCGGATGAAAGAGATTTTCCCATACCACTTTGTTTTTTTCCAAACACGACCTTCTCTATATCTAATCCAGTACCTATATTATGTGACCACCGCATCGCTCTGAGTTTTTCGGAATCACTTACAGGTTTTGGAACCATAAAAAAACTTTTTTTAACTTTAACTCTCCCAGTGGTTTCTGAACATCCATAAGCCAAGCAAGTAGCCATTTTAAGTTATGATATTATTATAAAAATAGATTAATTACTAAAACGAAAATAATTTTCCCTTTTTTTTCTTCGTGACCTATGTATTTACAACATAAAAAGAAGTAGTTTCACTTAACGCGTAACATACGTCACGTCTCTCCATCGCAGAGTTTATTACTTTCTCTAATGTTCTTTGGCTCTAAATTCTTACAATAAGTTTTTTTTTCGAAAAAAAAGTTGAGCCCTATTTTTGTCACGGGTTAGAACGTTTATAACCTGGGGCTTTTTTTACCTGGGGCTAATGTAACATTTACTTGACCATATTCAATTGCTGCCAAAGGGAATCGAACCCTGGTCTCCTGCACAAAGTGCAAGAGTTACAAAAAGTGTTTTTAATTTAAATTCATTTTTTTAATCAGACAAAAGTAAACTGTTTTTAAAAATTAATATGTTGAAATTTACTTTTGCTCAACACATCTTAACTTTTTAATCCCAATGTAACTATCATTACTCTGAAGCATTTCGATAGTGCACTAAGCCTGATTTTATAAGCTGTGAAATGAGTTCAAATGCTTCACCATACAATGGCATTTTATAATATTCATTTTTAGGAGCAACTGTGACCCAAAAGCTGCTAATGTCTTGCGTAAACATTACACTCGACCATACTTCCTTTCTCCAGAAATGGAATCAAGTAGAACTGATTGGTTGTTTATGGGAACCCCTGGTTATGGAGCGCATATGCACGTAAGCTGTTAAGTTACCTTTGCATTTTTATTATTAGTTCTTAAACCACTGTTCCTAATTAAAATGTTTATTTAAGTTAAAAATATACTGTTGCAATTTATTTCTCAATCCAGATTGATGCTGTCCAGCAATCTTCCTGGCAAGCTCAAATACAGGGCAACAAAACTTGGATGTTGGATCCGCCACCAGAGTGTTATTACGAATGTGTTGGCTTCCAAGATACTGTAAAAGCTGGTGAAATCGGTAAGTATTGTACAATATTTTTTCTTCTTTCTAACCCTATTCGGTCAGGGGAGGGGAAGTGTTTTTTTTTTAATAACTCTTTTTTGCTATGCTGTATGGTTGACTTACTGATTTTTTATATTTATCTATTAGGCACTTGTATGACAAGTTTTTAGGTCCCATACCTCTCAGAGCTTTAGATATTGACTTTTACCTGAAAGTACCTTAAATAATCTTTATGAAGTCCTTTCGAAACTACCCCTAAAAACCTCTATGAAATCCTTATAATTGAGAAAATATAATAACTTTCATTACGACCGGATTTCCTTAGAACTTGAAACTTACAGCACAATTTATTTCATGAAGGAAAACATTTTGTAAATTTTGGAAAAAAGGATTAATCTGACTTCCTGATTATTTTAGATTTTATCCATGCTGAATGGTTGACTTACTGAGTCTTTATATTTATCTATTAGGCACTTGTATGCCAAGTTTTTAGGTCCCAAAAATGATTTTTCTGGAAATAATTGGCATTTTTTTCATACAAATTATGTAAAAACAGAAAATATGTTGAGTAACTTTTATTTTGCTGTCAAAAACTTTAGAATGTGAAAATCCGCTTAGAACAAATTTCAAGCTTCCAATATGGAAGTTTAAAAAATCCCAGAGCAAACAGGGTTAAAATCCTCACAATATTCTTTTTTATTTCCATGTTTACCAATTTTAGATGTGTTTACATTAGATCGTAAATCGTAAGGGAGGGGGCGTAGAGTATGCGAAATCTGTCCAAGTATTGTGTTGTTCATAAAACGTTTAAGTACTTTTTACCTCACACTCACCAAGGGAAAATGGTTTGAATTATAGCATTTCTTGCAAAATTCCATGAAATGCAGACCCATTTTTATTTTTTAACAAGGTGTTCTTATTGCGTTTAATTTTTAAGAGAATTTAGCTCTCTATATAAATCACTTTGTTTTCAACATTTGAAAGCGAAACAAAACATTTTTTACAAAACATTTTGTATAACTTAAGACATATAGGCAAATAAATTTTTTTGAAATATATACAGTATACAAATGACTGAACTCTCCCTAAAGTAAATGCCATTTTTTGTAGCGTGTATGTGTTTTTCGAAGTGATTTTTTGCTGTTATTCTGTTGTTATTGTTATCTTCACAATTAAAAGTTCTTCTAACTGTTTTTTGTTTATTTTTTAGTTGTGCTCGACACAAACAAGTGGTTTCATGGCACCAATGTTGTTGGTGATAAATTGAGCATCGTCATCGGCTCAGAGTATGATTAAGTAGCTACTGCTGTACTTTAAACAGTCACAGTATAACGTAACCGACCGTGAAAACCCACGGTGGTTGTTTAATGAATCGATTTATACCTTGGTTGTTAATTTAATAGAGTCAATTTTTGTTGTTTGTTGTGAGTACGTGTAGAAAGAAAATACTAAAAAAAAAATGATTGAAAATATCGTGGATCTATTTGTCTATATTATAATGCCCGTATACGTCTGTTCGTCTGTCTGTCTGTCTGTCACGCAAAATGGTAGCTTAGCTGCGACGGGCGAACCCGTGGATTTTTCCACGGGCTAACGACTAGTTTACCAAATTGACGCTGCTGTTTTCTGTCAAGAAGATGTAGTATTTCTTAATTTAATAGATTTGTTTGCCTTTTTGTTGTATAATTTTTTATGTTTTTAGTTTTAGTTACAGAATTTTGTTAGCCGTCTTCGGGAAAATGACGTTTTTTTTGACGATTTCTTACAGTATGTGTTGTTTTGTTTATTTTTTGTTGCATAGTGAAATATTTTACAGGAAACATTTTTTTTTACAGCAACTGAAGTGTGATTTCCACTCCATAACAAAAAACTGATTTCCTAAAACTTGGTTGCTTGCCCTTTGCTTTTTTAAGCAGAAGATTTTGCAGATAGAAACAAAAAAGGCGGAGTAACCAATTAAATGGCAGTGTTAGAATTGTTCCCTGGTAGTAATCCTGTTAAACCCGATTTTAGAATCGGAGTGTTTTTACTTTCCTTTTTGATTTGTTACATAATTTTGTGAATTTTATATGGTGCTGAATTTTTTTTACACTTGTCAGCAAATTATTTTTGATAAAGCTTTGATATTCTGTTGTATATATGGGAAGTAGTGACATTTTGTGTCGTAAACTCGAAATTTTTATTTATTGTGTTTTTCTTAAAGTCTTTGTAACAGAGTGTTGTTATTGTTATGGTGAAATTTATGATCAATCTTGTTCTTATTAACTTGACCAACTCAACCACTAGAGATAACGAGTATTTAGTAATTACATAATCAGCCCCTCTTTTGTCGAAGAAACTTGTTTCGCAGCACTAAAGTCAGCGCTAATTTTCAATTTAAAAATTGGCTAAATCCGTAGTGTCGACAAAAACATTGTGCCAACAAATAACTATTTTCAAGTTGTCGTTATTGATTTTAAAAATGCCAGAAAATGTGAAGTAACGCAGGTGACGGATGAAAAGTCAATGAAAGGATGCGTTGATTTTACGAATCCGTCGGTCGATGTCCACTAGAAAGAAAAATGTATAGTGAATGAGTTAAAATGTTTCTACAATTCAGTGGGGCAAATTTTCTTTAAGGAAAAACCATACATTTCGTCGGCGATTTCGCCGTCAAATCCCCTCGACAAAATCTGCCTAAGAACGGGCGTATAGCCTCTGTTTAGATAGATAGATGTGCATATTTTACATGGCTAGCCTCACAAATATCGAGGAATATATCCTGTCTATTATTTCCAGGAGGGGCCATGGCGTAGATAGGGAGACCTAGAGTTTATTGCTCATTTTGAGCTACGCAGACCCAATTAGGGTCCGCACTCTATCAGACAACTCCGTGCAACATCCAACGGCCCACACAGCGTGCCATCTTCCCAATTTCCTTTACATGGCTTGGGTTAACCCGGGGTTATGGTAATATTCACTCGTCCATATTGAATCGCCGCCAAGGGGAATCAAACCCCGGTCTTCCGCATAAAGGGCGAGAGTTATAACCACTAAGCTACGGCGCCACTTTAAGAAAATTTTCTGCGAAACAAAGAAAAAACGAACGAACAAAAGAATAATTAGCAGATAGGCGAGCAATCTTTTGTTACGTTCTGATCCGTTTTGCTTTCGAGTTAAAATCCACCTTTAGCGCGGTATCTGGCGGAAAATCCTACTTTCACAGTTTCGCGCTGTCCCCTCTTCTGTGTTTACGCATGCGTGTGTTATCAAAATAACATTCAAAGATGGCGGACCATTGTGGAAGGGGGAGTAGGTTTTGAGTAAAAAAGGGTCGTGTTTGAAACGACAGTATTAGTTTAGTGGTTTGTGGAATGAAAGAAATGAGAGATAGCTAGTCCATTTGGTGTACATTATATGAGATGACAAGACTTGCTGATTACTTCTGTGTTGTTGGAGTTGAAGAACAAACAGAGTTATGTAAGTGAGCTTTTTTCCAGAGACCTGGCTTATAGAAGGTAGCTAGCATCCACATTGCCACAGGTAGCCTTGTATTGGGGTAACTAAAAAGACACCAATTGTGTTGCCCTGTATACACCATAACGGGACTTTTTCAAAACAGTGTTCTACGTAAAAAATGTAATTTTAGAATTATGATGCTTGTGGGGCAAGTTGGACTTTGAACCCTTCGTTCTTAGTAGCAAAGCATGCAAAAGTGCTAAACAGAAGAGGCTATTTTGAGAGATTTATTAACTATCATGGCACGTTTACATTTGAGCACTAATATTAAATTATGGACCCTTTCGTGTGTTGTGTTATAGTTTGCGAATTTTCTAATTGCCTTGGATTTGGTAGTAAACAAGGCCTGAGGCCTAAAATATTATGTTGACACAAGCATTTCAAGAAAAGATGCAAATCTCTCAAAAGAGCCTTTACATTCTGTCACTTTTTTTAAGCTTTGCTACCTGAAAATGGGGATTAAATGTTCAGTTTGTACCACAACAATAAAAAATTAATGATGATATATATCCTTATTTCAAAATCGCGTATCAAATATATATATTTACTCGAAAAAAAACCCTTCTAGACTAGACCTCAATATTTACCTATTTAGCCCTGGCTTCTAATTGTTTTCAAAAGAAATAAGAAATGATAAACCAGTTCAGGTGAGTTACAGAAGTCAAAATGACTTCTATTGGGAAATTATTTCTATATATACAGTATTGGGAAAATATTTCCTGATCGATATAGAAATTATAAATGAATTAAGGTGTGGCGTAATGGTTTGCATTTGCATGGAGAACAATGGACATGAAAATGCATATGCACAGAAAAAAATATAAACAACAGACTGCAATGATCAAAGATATATTTTCAGTAAAAAAAAAAAGACTGACACTAAAATTGTTAAAGTCTGCTCTTAATCAGAGAAGAAATGGAGGAGATAGCACAATGTGTTAGCCGTTTGATGTTGCAGGGAGTTGTCTGTTTGCATAAACATCTCAAATACGTCAAGCATACACTTGTAAATGATTTTGAAAAAAATTGATGGTTTGAAAATCTAGAAAGATTTAATTCAATGGCACCAAAAAGGTGAGGAAAATTAATAATAAAAAAGTATTTTTCAAATTTAAAAACTTTTGAAAAACTTTTTATTATTTTTTACTTATTTTGGTTAACACATGGTCTTATATTACTTTAAAAAGTAAATATTCTTAAACAATTATAATATATATAGTGAGTTATAGTGATATATAGTGATAATAAATAAACTAACATTTTCATTTATGAATATGACTTGTCAGAAGCAAATGTTGTTTAAATATCTTGAGAACCTAAAAAAATTCACACAGCTCATATTCACACTGTAATGAACATTTTAAGCACAACTTGTTATCCATTGTTAGTTTTCTTTTAATTATGGAAAGCAAGTAAAGTAAAATAATTACCTTACCGTGGCCTTGTGGTTATGGCATTTGCTTTGTAATCACAAGGTCCGTGGTTAGGCTAGCTGGTGTATACCTAATGTATACATTCAGAACACAGGACCCATATTAATAACAGTGTTTCCAACACTGAAGTGGCTATATCCTGTATAAATATTCGGAATAATAATAATAATAATAACTAGATAGAATAGAACAATGTAATGGATTCTACAGACAAAGTTGTTTCAGTTGAAACTTACAAAAATGGGAAAAATAATTAAATAAACTTAACTATTAAACTTGAGCATTTTTCTCGTGTTTGGGGTTCACAAGTTCAAAATTCTTTGGTAGCAAGACATACATACTTGCATCTATGAAATGCCGACCCTACACGAACGAGTATTTTATCCAGCTGTTTTCAGAAAGTTTTAAGAATCCAGTTGCTTACTATCTTTGCTGGTACTTTTTCATTTTTTTTCGCGAATCGCCTTGTATTTCTTAAATGGAATGCTGAAAATATTAAATTCACAATGAATGTTGTTTTAAATGTTCATTGGTAAAAAACGGGTTAATTTTTGGTCATTTTCTCTGTGTACACTATTATTTTTAAGGATCATCGATCATGCTCAAAAACAATGATCATTGCCTTCAAAATGATTTTTTAAACTTTTTTAAGCGATCGTGTTACAGGCCTATCAATAAGAAAATAACACCAGAGCAATAAATCGCTCACCCAAGGTTACAATAATTTACACTGGGTGAGCAATCTGAATAAATAAAATAAGTTTATAAACGCATATTTTATCACAAAGACTTTTTTATCATTTTATTTTATCTTTTTTTTATATATTTTAGTTATTTTTTACTGTAATTAATAAGAAAGATAACATTGATTTCCATGTGAGATGAATTGATATTGCTCGGCCAGTCAAACTTTTTGTGGAATTGGGGGAGCAATTAATGGCTCAGCTAGTTTCTCACTTCTCAGAATTGGGCGAGTCTTTGCGTGAGCAAGAGCAATCTTAGAAAATCGTCTACAGATAAAAGATGTATATTTATATAAATTTGCTGATTCTTTTGTGGGCCTTTATATTATGAGAATTTTTTGTTTGTATAAAGAAATCGCAATACTTACGGAAGTTATATCAGGAAAAATTAAAAACCAGGCAAGTTATTTCTCATATTAATTATATATTTAATTTTTTAAAAGGGTTAAAATTGCTAATTTTTTATTTTCAAAAAATTAATTAGCATTTAAAACTAATTTTGAAAGGCAAATTTTTTAGATTTTATTGACACATTAGGGTTAGGGTCAACCTAAATTAATCTCCATCTATTTATTTAAATCTCTTTCCATAAAAATAAACAACATAATTATGACAAAGCGTCTTTAACCACAAAATACAAAAACTTCTTTTCTGATGTTTTCATACTAGTTCATTTATAGAGGCTATTTGTTACTTGAAAGCAGCAATTATTAAAAAAATATTTGCATCACCAACATTAATTTTAACTTTTTTAACAACAACAATTAATAATAAAGTCCTAAGCAATAAGTTGTGAAATACATGACAACACCTATAATGGATGGATACCTGCCATGCTGCTCTGTTACCAAAAGCAAATCATTTCAATGTGCTTAATATGATCAGGAAATATAAATAGATTGGAGTAACATCCAAAACGTGAAAGAAAAAAATAACTCCAGGATTGTGTTAGCGGTCTATTTCATAATGTAAGTGGAGGTTACACTCATGCCTGATCAGGTATGCACTTTCATCATTGAGAGGCCTTTTATTAACTGCATTGCCTTAAATTTTTAAAAAATTTCTGTGTATAGGTATATTTAAAAAAAAAACCCTGACCAACTGCTTCAGCATTGACACCTTCACTAGAGTAACTGCAAACGTAAATATTTTTTAGGTTAGCTATAGGTATAAAAGAGAGTGAGCATTCAATTTTTCATTTATTACAGATGATCAGAAGGAACTTAAAGGTTGCGTGATTCAAAGATTTCCAGAGAATGATTGGAAACACGTGCCATGTCCCCAAGGTCTTGAACATGTAAGTATACGCAAAACATTTGCGTTACAGGTACTTGAAATAAAAACTACAAAGGCTGTATAATAAGTAATTAAAAATCTTATCATTCTAGTTCTGTTTGCCTGGAGGATGGAGAGCTAGCAAAAAAAATAAACCTCCAACATTTTGCATTTCCATCCTTACAGATATGGAAGGCAAGCCCAGCTACCTTGCATGTTTATCCTTTCATGAAATGGCTAAAGATGAACAAAGCAATGACAATAAGTTGGAGAAACCAGTTGAAACACTATATGTACCAAAGTGTATATGTTTGATTTCACGACAGCGCTATTATGATATTTTAAAGGTGACTAGCATTATTCTGTTTTCATTGAAATGTATATACGTTTGTAAGACCAGGTCTTGTTATTTCACTATATGTCTTTTGTTTTTTTAGAACTGTTTAACAACTATATTTGTCGCTTATTTAAACCGTACATCCACAGATACAATTGAAAAAATGATTGGAACAGCAATTGGTTTTGTTCATGTCCCTCCTCCTGGTGGACCAAAACTGACATTCTCACTAGGTGGAGGTGACAATCAAGTTCTCCAACCACCACTCGATCCAAATCTTCCATGTACAAATGAGTCTGTTGCTATTTTATTCAACCAACTAGGTAAAAATATATAAATAATTTGTCTTGTCTTAGAGGTTCTATAATAGATGCATGATAAAAGATAATAATAACAGCCTTTTTTTATTCACTTCGAAGCACAGCAATTGCCAACGCGAATGCCAACATGTTAACCAAGCAGGCCGGTTTCTCCAGTCATTTACTTTTTTGTCATTTGTAGGAATAAATTCCATGCTACATGTGTTCACTGCTTTGGTAACAGAATGCAAAATATTACTTCTATCAGCCAGTTACAATCATCTAACAATGGCCGCTGAAGCATTGACAGCGTTACTGTATCCTTTAAAGTTTAAGTAAGATCTCTTTTCGACTTGTGTCCTTTAAAAAATCACATATTTTTGTAATAACACTGTATGTGATATTAGTGTTATATTTTTCTACTTTTTAGTTATGTATTTATTCCTGTTTTGCCATCTGGTCTTCTGGATTTCCTATCTGCACCAACTCCATTTTTAATGGGTGTTCACATGTCTTTTTCGGAATATATACCTGAGTTGGTATGAAAATGTTATTCTTACTGTTGTTACACTTTACACTATTCTCATTTAATTTGGTCATTTAAAAGAAGCTGATAATGTTAACGATGATATTTAAGAAGGAATGGCTTTTTCTTTCAGTTCGATGTCGTAATTGTAAATATTGACGAGGGTTTTGTTACTGTTCCTGACTCTATTCGCTTGGCTTCTATACCTGAACCTTACTATGATCAAGTGTTAGAATCATTAAAAATGGTGAGTATCAGTAGGCCAGCGAAGTCCTATTACATGTCTACTCCAACTAAGACTTGACAAAGCATTCTAGTCATCTGACAAATATTTTAAATGTTTATTTGTAAACTCAATAATTAGTTTATTATAGTAAACTTTCTTCATGTTACAGTTTTACTATTTATCCTGTCATCCCACATCCAGAAAAGTTTTTGTCAAACCAAAATGTTTTTTTTTTCATTTAGATTCTCACTCCATCTCTGTTTTCATCTGATATTCTGTTTCCTACAAACGATCCTCCTCCATCACTTGCCTTACAGGTTGGTTTTGTAATGATATGTAATTGCAAAAATTTTTTAATAAAACTTAAGCAGTAATGTAGCAGAATTGTGTTTGTAAAAAAAATGCTATACATTTTCATATACATTTTTGTTTAGGATAAAGAAATCCGTGCTGTTTTTATTAAACTTTTTGCTGATATGTTTTGTGGCTATAGGTCTTGTTTAACATTAATTAGAGTGCATCCGAAACCTGTCATTTCATTTAATAAGGTTTGTTTGAAATTTTATTTTAATATGGCTAGACATTACTATTAGTTAGGATTAACTAGAAGTGACTTCAAAAAAGGACACTTTTTTAAAAGAATCTTCTTGTTTTATAACCAGGGATTGCTCAGTCTGATATTTTTGCAGTACATTTTGGGAAGCTGTAAAATGTGTAATACATTTTAGTAATGTGTAAAGGAAAAGAGTGAGTTTATTATAATGTTGAGACATATGTCTTCCTTTTAGCTGGCATTTATGGAAAAACGTTGCTTTATTGGTGATGATTTTTTCAGCAAGGTAAGAACATTTAGTTAATAGTAAGTGAAATCTGGAACATACATGTTCCAACTGGTGTTTTTGTGATCTCGAAATGCATCTAATGACCTGATTTGTTGCATGGGGAATATTTCTTTTGTAGGTTCTAGATAGTGTAGGTTTCTCTGCGATGACTCAATCTCGCGGCCCACCTTATCGAGAAGTAGACATGTTTGATGAACTTATAGCCAATGCAAAGCCTTCACAAGAAAAGAAAAGTGCTGAAGAACTTATCCAAGACTTACTGCCTATAGTTGACCACTTGTGCCAAAATGTATGTTTTTTTGATGAGAAGGTTTTATTTATACAAAATAACTTGTGCATTGTCATTACTGTTTGGTTTATGTTGTAGTATTTGTTTTATTCGTTCTTTGCAGGAACCACGGTTTGACAATCCTGAAGCGAGTGTTTTACCTGTGGCAAATCCAGAAGTGTTGTTAAAACCGTTAAGACAATTTCCTTTTCTGAATGAAATCGAAATAAATAGTTTCCTGACAGCTAAGACATCACAAGGGAAAATCTTCACTGCTCCTGTCATTCAACCACAACAAGTGCCGATAAACCAGTACGATCATCCCAGCAGCCATTATATAAACCAACGAAGATTAGAAGTAATTCAAGATTGTGTCCAGTATATTTATGACAGCAAAATATCTGAAGCGAGAAAGGTAAGGGAGAAAGGAAAGCTGATGTTTTTTCCATTGTTGTGGCCAAATTGATAATTTAAACATTCTATTTGTTTCCCTTTAGGCTTTACCATCCGTGTTGCGAGCTTTAAAGAGCAATGGAGCACAGTATGCGTTGTGTAACGAGCTTGAATCTAGAGTAAAATTTGATAGTGCCATGTTAGATCATGATCAATACCATTTAATTATTCGACTGCTTAATGCAGCACTGCAGGACGATAATACAGTGAACAGCACAAATATAGCTGTGAAAATCATACCATTAGCAGCTGCCTTTCATAGGAAACTTGGACCTAGTGCAATTCAGTTTGCTTATACCTCGATTCAAGAACATGCTGTGTGGAGTAATATTCGGTTTTGGGAAGAAGCGTTTTATTCGGAAGCTCAAAGACAGATTGTTGAGTTGCATATTAAAGAAAAGCGTAAAAAAATGGCTGCTCTCGCAAAAGCAGAAGCGAAAAATAGTAAGGAGTCAAAAGATACTGTAAAAAAGACACAATCTGATGCGGAAGTAGAAGCGATCAGGAAAGCAGCTGAAAAAACTCTGAGTCCTGAGAAAACTAATCATCGGAATAGCATGTTGATAGCTCCCAGTACTCCTTCCTTTCGTAATCGTACGGCGACTGTTGGGAATGCACACTCCTCGCCTGAAGGGAAAAACACTGACACAAAAAACTCGCTCACGAAAGAAATTCCAGATGCTATGAAACTTGCAGCTGAACTTGTGAGTTTTTTGCTTTTCATTGTTTTTTTCGCTAGCTAAAAATTTTTTGTTTGATTGATTGGTTTATTTGATTATTTGATTGAGCGATGTCCAGAAAATCTTTATTTGGTAACATGTCTAAGCCTAGAAGGACTGATTACAAAAGCCAAAGTTATTTCGTCTGAGGACTTAATTGTTATAAAAAGTGACCATGCTTTAGAAAGAGGATGAATTGAGCTACCCAATGATTCGAAACATGAATCATCTGCGTCTTTTCCTTAGCTACCAATTGCAAATCAAAGTTTGGAAAGCTAATGAATTTTCTGTCTACAAAAAAATATTCTTTCGAAAAATGATGTCCAAGAACAACAAAGACTAATAGACCGTATTTTATATTTACAAAATTTAATTTCTGCTTAATTATCCTCCCTCGAAGCGGTATATCATTGTTCTTTAGTTGAGTGAATATGACTCGAAAAGTGAAACAGAGAAAGAGACGCTAATATACGAAGAAGAGAGTATAGTTTATAGCTTGACGATGTTGTTTGCGCAACGAATGATGTTTCTTCGTGTTCCGACGAATGCTTGTGTGGAAATGCGCAAGATACAACAGTTAAAACGACAGCAGTATGAACGGAGATTACAGCAGCAACAACAACAACAACTTTCTGTTCCAGGTAAGAATTCTGTCGGTATTTTAAGGAACATTTGTTTTCGTTTTCACATCTTTCACCGTTTTATTGTTCTGCAGGAGACAGTTCTGGAACACCCACTGAGGATACGGTTTCTATAGCAACAAGACCGTCCAATAGCATCATGAACGACGCAGCCTCCACATTTATGGGTAATACTCTAAACATAGAAAATTTTGCGCCAGTTATTTTTGCGGAATTTATTTTCGCATTTCAGCCATCAAATGTGATTTGTTAAATTGTTTAAAGATTAAAAAATGTCTCAGAAAAATGGCTTTTTATATTTTTATATAATTTGTTGTTTTCACCCTCAGTTGGTCCTTCAAATTTGTTGTTTTTTTGGGGATTTTTGTGGTTTTTATTACATAAACTCTGCATATTTCTACGTGGAAACATTCTGGCCGTTTGTATATCTATTTCTTTATCCCATTCTTTTATGAAGTGATTGTAAATAATAACTTATTTTTTCAGGTGAAAGTGTCATGGGAGGAAGTAGCAGTGGGTGGGGTAGCCAGCATGATCTCACCGATGGTGCATTTGATTTTGGCGAAAGCGTAAAAGACACTACGTCTAAGTTTATTTTAAGATTTGTGGAACGAGTTTGTATCGAGGCTGGTGTGACGGCAGCTCATTTGAAATCACTGCAGACGAATATTCCAAGTATGTCTGTTCAACCGGAAAGGTTTTTGTTTGATCAAGTTTCGATTTGAACCATCTAGCCTCGTTTTGAGGCTAAGCATGTGTGTATGTAATACTTGTTATTGTTTAGTGTTGGTCGGCATGCATATTGAATCACTTGAAGAAGTGTACAGAGAAACAAAAGATGCTCCCACTCAAAAGGTATGCTCATCTTCTTATAGCTATGTATTTTCAAGACCAGTTTTACACAAGCTTATTACGAATAAAACTTACCGCGTTCTGTTCTCTATACAGGCAAAAATCATGAAACCTGCGGTTCTTCCTGGTGAGAAAACTCAATTCGATGGATTACGCTGTTACCTGATTTCAGACGGTCGCGAGTTGGGCGTGCGCACTGAAGAAAACATCATACGCCCGAACGACAGTTACGATGATGAAATCAATGTTGGCGCTGACAATGGTGGACCGTGCTTGTTTCCAGCTGAGGGAGCCTTGTTTTTAACCAATTACAGAGTCGTATTCAAAGGAACACCTATTGATCAATTTGGTAAGTACTTTCTGAGCGTTACATGTTTTTTAAACTGTGTTGCAGCATTTCACTGCTTAATTTTTTCCTAAATAGCTTCTGAGATGACAGTCACCCGTTCATTTCCGATTGGATCGTTAATTAAAGAAAAGAAAGTGACGGGCACGTTTACCGTTTATCCTTCTCAAATTGCAAATTCGTATTTACAGTTACGTTCAAGCACTATGCAGGTATGTGTGTTTTTCCAATTACGACTTCTTGCGGTTATCGTCGGCACTGGAAAACTTCCCTTCCAACATTAACTTTTTGCAGCCATTTTGAACAGACAGAATGCGGGTTTTGATATAAGAGACTGGTCGATAGCCCGTGGATAAGTCCACGCGTTCGCCCGTTTATTTCGATTTTTTTTTCGCGCACAGAAAGACAAAATGGGGGTATTAATAAGTCGTGTCGATAAACTCATGAGAAGATCTATGGGTTTGACCGCCAGTGAAATTACTTACTCTGTGAGGAATCCGAAGTAAAGATGCGCGCAACCATATTGTATAGACAAAGTACAGGTATTAATAATATAAGAGATTATTTATTTAACTATTGTAGATGATGAAGCTTGCTTTCGATGAAGAAGTCCTACCAGAAACCATTGACAACTTCAGAAAGTCATTAGTGAAATCGCGCTGGCCACAGTCTGTGTACAACACGTTTGCTTTCAATTACAAAGCACCTCCGGTCTTGCAAAGAACTTTATCACAACGACAGCAATCTATTAGAAAAACGCATAAAACATTAACAAACGTTGTCAATTTAAAAAAGAAAGTAGGGCAGGGTTCTGTTAAGAAGAAGTCAGCACTTGCGGAAGATAATACCATACGAAAATACGAAGCAGTCAGTAAAGAAAATATCAATTCTGACGATGAGGATAAGAGTGATATGGAGCAAGTGTTATTCGAACAAGAGCAACGCGGACCGGACCGTTTACGCGAGTCAGCTTTATGCAAGGATTACGAAAGACTGGGACTAGGAGGAATTACGAAAATCTTATCATCTCCGTGGAGACTCTCTATGGCGAACTTTCATTATTCTGTATGTAGAAGGTTAGTGGTAACGTATACGAAAGTATCTGGCTACTGAGCAAAGTTAACATGCGAGATTGCCATGTATGTCTAATCCAAACCATTTGTAAATCCCATTTGAATAATTCTACTCACAGATACGTTAAGAGGACAAATATTCGCGGGTATTTTATTTCGTGGAAGAGAAATTTAGTTAATTTCTGCGAGAATTTAAGATTTTAGCAAAAACCGCGAAATTCACAAAAATTTGTAAGGTATTGTTATCTATATAATAATGCGACTGTATATGTGTGTGTGTGTTTGTTTTTTTGTGTATCGACGGGTTCTGGCAAACGTCATTCAAATTCAAGTTATGTTTCTCTTTTCCAATGTACTCCTTCCAAAGTGGATTCTTCCACGGGCCTTATCGACTAGTTTTTTTGACAATTTGTGTGCATAACAAACCATCTTTTGTTGAGAAGGAATATATTGCGTTGTGTTTGAGGTGCAACTATGGTGTTCACAGTAATGTTGATTTTGTTCTCCTTCTCTTCACAGTTACCCCGCCATTGTTGTTGTACCGTCACCTATCAAAGATGACGTCCTACTGAAAGTGGCGAAAAATCACAGACTAAGTCGATTCCCTGTAGCCGTTTGGCGGCATCGGAAAACGAAGGGAACCCTACTTCGATCTGGAACCATTAATAAAAGTTTATTAACCGCAGTGTTAAAAACTGGACTGGGTGGACAACAAACGCAAGGCTACCATAGTTCGAATATAACAGATGACGAGAAATTCTTCACCGAGATTGGTATGCTGAATTTTACTCTACAGCATAGTCCTATAGATTGTCCTATAGACTATAACTCCCCGCTTTCTTATTTTAATAACTTAAGTCCCCCTTGTCACATCGATAGCTCGTATCCCTGAAGGGCTAAAGAATAGTTAGACTATCAGTGGCGAAAAATTGAAAAGAGTACAATATGGCCGTATTTTCAAAATATCGAGGCTGTTTTAGCATGCCATACCCTCAATAATTTAAAAATACGACCATATTTTACTCTTTTTAATTTTTCGCCACGTATAGTTTCTAAGTCCCTCAGAGATACGAGCTATCGAAATACTTGAAGAGAAAACCACTCAGTTCTTTTTTGATCACTTTCTGTATTAAACCAACTTTTTTGTGTCCAACATTTCAGTGAGTGCAACCCACTTGTACACATTAAAAGGAAAACATCAAACTGTTAGCGCGGGTGCCGCTCCGTCGATGAAAGCCATGTCGGACGATTTTGCTAGCTTGTTTGACGGAGCTGAGCAAAGTAGACACATAGCTAGTGACATGGATGAAGTAAAACAATGGGAGCCCGCTCATTTGTACATATTCACTGACAAAGCGTCGTCAAAGGTGAGATAATTTTTTTTAGCTTTTACGCGCCAAAGCATGCGCTCCGAATAATCTTTAGTGTACTAACTAATATCGTATTTGCTAGGGTACCAAAATGGAATCGTCAAACAGGGTTGTGGTGGTTAACGTAGAGGTAGGTATTATCCAAGGCGATGTTTTCATTTCTCATCAAAGTTGAAATGACTGCTTGAATTTTTATATTTTTTTAAACTTCAGATTCACGATGTTACACAAGTTAAAACAAGTTTTTCAAAACTGGTTAAAGTGTGCTGTCCAAGTAGTTCAAACATTGAGAAAAGTTTTTTTAGTCTCTTCGAAGAGTCAAAATGGCTATCACAGGTATATGTTGACGCTTTTTCTAACATTTTCAAATATCTTCATATTTTTCAAATATCTCATGCTACGAGGATGAACTTGAGTGTAGAACCGTACACATGTTTTGTTTAAAGTGCGACGCTTTTGATTTCGTAAGAAAATATAGTCGTACTACTCGGTGGGGCGTGGAAAAATCCACGGGTTCGCCCGTCCTTTTTATACCGCATAACGTGCGTCTCGCTACTTGCGATACCATTTTGCGTGACAGACAGACGTATAACTGTATGAATAAAAATTAATGTTAAAGTGACCAATTTTCCCCAGAGAGAAATTGTGAAAAAAAAAGAAAAGTTTTAAGCTTCTCAAACGTGAAATATGCTCTTGAAAAAACATGTAATCAAGTTATTTTTTTCTTTTTGTTTCGCAGATATCTTCCTTGTTACAAGTAGCTTGCTCTATCGTCAACCTCATGGACATTCAAGGCTCGTCGTGTTTGGTATCGTTCGGTGACGGATCCGAAGTGACGTCACAAGTTGGTATTTCTTTGTCGGCCATTTTGTACTCTAGAAAAAATGCAAAATTAACAATCCGGGGGAGAGGGGGGAGGAGGACGATTATGCGGTTAGCAACGTTAACTCAACTCAGTGACTTTTTTTTAATGATAATGTTTTTCTTTTGTGTATTTAGGTTATAAGTTTAGTCCAACTGCTGTCAGATCCTTACTATCGCACTATTGATGGCTTTAAGGTATTGATCGAAAAAGATTGGTTGGCATTTGGTTATCGTTTTTCGCATCGTGGTAATCACGTGTTACCTCAAACGGCTATTGCACCATTCTTTTTGCAGTTCTTAGACTGCGTACATCAGGTAGGTTTATAGTTTTGAACCCACGACCTCTCGCTTGCCGGGCGATTGATCTCCCGACTTCGCTAGACATCCGATGCTATCTCCCTAGCACATGCAGTAGACGAGGCGAGCATACTACCTCCTTTTGACATACCACGAAGGCGAGGCGTGTGACCATTCGACATACCTTTCTATTAATAAGATGCAGTTTTACCAATAACCTCGCATATGTTTCGTTCCTATAATCTAAACTGCAAAATATTTTCTTGATTATATTGTATTTTTGTGTGGTTTTTTTGTTTCTAAAGATCTTGCTGCAGTTCCCACACGCATTCGAATTCAACAACTACCTTCTCAAATTCATGGCTTATCACCAGACCTCTATGAGATTCAACACGTTCTTTCTTGATTCTGAACATGAGAGATACCAACATGGCTGGTTCCCAGACTGCGAAGCACCAAAGGAAGACATCAAGGCGAAAACTGCAGATTTGCAAAACAAAGCAAAACAGGGGGCGTTAAATTTTCCGCGCCAGAAGAAAGATGGTAGTCTAAAAGCCGAGCAACTAGCGCAGCAACATCAAGAACAAAAGAAAAAGAAATCTACAAGTGTATCTTTGTGGGATCACCTAAAAAATGCAAGCTGCCAGAGTTACACTGTTTCAAAGTTTCAGTTACCATCCTGATTTAAACAAGGTTTGTCTTCTTCCGGTGTTTGTTTACTTCATCCTTCTCACAGGTTCTTATCACTGTGAAATTGATTTTTAGAATGTTCTTCGACCATTTTGCAACGTGTCGAACTTGGAAATATGGGATTACTATACATCTGAGAATCTCTACACCGGTCCAATATACGATCTTGAACTGTTCGCGGATCTGGAATTGGCTAATGTTAGCAATGAAGGAGGTGTTACTGCTAATCCTGATATAGACCGCGAAGACTTCCAAACTTGCTTGAATGGTTGCTATGGCAACACGCAAGATATACCACGTGACGAAGCGACGTATTTGTTGAACGAGTTGAACAGATTAAAAGAGGAGCTAGATCAAAAGACGCAACACTGGACTGCGACGTGGGATGATTTGAAAATAAAAGATGTTTTAAAAAGACAGACACGTATGGTACGAAAAAATAATTTACTGTGCGTTTATATTAACTCCTTATTACTTTTATTGACTCTTTTGTTATGTACTTTTTACAGCAGTGGCACTTGTACTGGGAGAAAGATAGACGTATGGCTGTTCATAAACGTACCACGATTGATATGGTAACTAAGGTAAGTGTGAACTTTGTTATAAGACAAATTGTGTTGTTTATAAACGTACCACGATTGATATGGTAACTAAGGTAAGTGTGAACTTTGTTATAAGACAAATTGTGTTGTTTATAAACGTACCACGATTGATATGGTAACTAAGGTAAGTGTGAACTTTGTTATAAGACAAATTGTGTTGTTCATAAACGCACCACGGTTGATATGGTGACCAAGGTCAGCAAGAACAGGGTTATAAGCCAAATTGTGTTGTTCATAAACGCACCACGGTTGATATGGTGACTAAGGTAAGCAAGAACAGGGTTATAAGCCAAATTGTGTTGTTCATAAACGCACTACGGTTGATATAGCAACTAAGGTACGTGTGTACGCGGTTTTGTGAGCTAGGTTAAGTTGTTCATAAAACGTACCACGAATGATGTTTATACATACCACGATTGATGATTGAGGGAAATGTGAACAAGGTTTTGTGAAGTGTCCTCTTGTTTCATGTGGTAAGTCAATTTTTTTGTAATTTTTTATTTTTTAGGGAAAAGTCACTGAGAATAATCAAGTCAGAAGTGAATTTGGATTCGAATACCCACACACTTTTGTTAATCATAGTTATATACGCGCAAATATATGCAACTACTGTTTGCAAAGCATCACGGGCTATCATGGCGGTATGTTCGAACTATTTTTAACGCATGATGTTCACGGTTTTTGTGTAAGAGCGAATGAAACAAGAACATTCTTAGTCTTTGTAAGTCAAAAAATAAACATGACCATCTAATATAAGAACTGTTATTGAAAAATATGATTTTAATGTTTTTTCTTCCAGGTTTTCAGTGTACGCAATGTGGCTTCAATGTCCACGAAAAATGTCAATCTATGGTGCCTGCGCAATGTCCGAAACACATTAGTTTAAACGATCAACCTGCTCAGCAGTTATCACTCAGCAATCACAGTCTGCCCGGGGTAAGCAACTTTTCGCACTCTCTTATTTTATTTCGCGAGTTGTATTTATAGATGTTTTAATAATTTCTGTTATTTTTTCTAGATGGAACGATCAAATCAACGAAATTTTAAAGGAACGTTGTATAAACGAGGCCACCTATTACGTCAATGGAAGGCGCGTTGGTTTGTTCTCGATGCGCAAAGAAATCATTTAACTTATTACGACTCTGAAGAAGATACGCAACTACAAGGCTACATCGACCTGGGTGAGCTGAGGGCGTGTCGGTTGGTCAATCCACCGCCACATGCACCTAAATGGGCGGACCGCCGATCTTTTTTCGAGGTTTGTTGATTTACTTACACAAACCTTCTTAAAGCGGACACTCGCGAGACAAAAAAATTTTCTCGCCTTAAAAAAGTATCTGCTTCAAGGAAGTTTGTTCTGGAATGTTCCACGTGTAACGTAATGTTGTTTCGCGTTTTGCAGACTCTCCATGGCCTTTCTCATTGTCTAACAACAGTAGTATTGCTTGATAGGTCAAGAGAAAACTATTTACTCCATAAAATGAAAACAGTTGTAGTGTTCAGAAGAACTGTCTATTAATATTCGCTTTATAGTAGTGGATTTCAGTTGAGGTGTTTACGCGGGCTGGTAAAAAGTGTCTGCGAGATTACGCCGTATGTTAGGAAATTGTAGAGATTATTTTTAATATCACTTTGGTTTTGCTTTTAGCTGGAAACGACGAAACGATGTTACTATTTGCTAGCCCCGAAATCCGATACGGCGAGCGAATGGTTAGATCGGCTTAACGCATTGAACGCCTGAGAAAATAATATCAGATTGTACACATATATCCAAATATATATTTATTCGCTATTATGCACTTAAAAGCAACCGGCTCAACGCCACGTTGATTAACCTTCATCGGAAGTACATAACGACAATAACGTCTGCAATTAGGCCGACAACGTCAAATGTCGGTGACGACTGACACTTTTAAATATATCGAATGCTTTTTTATTTATGTAATATTAAGAAGTTTTATTTGTAACATGGGTGAATGAGGCTGTTGTTTTTAAATTCTATACGTGACTTAATAAAATATATGCTCTTCTACCTTCAAAGTGTATTTATGATCTGTGAAGGAGATAAAATTAACATTTATTATTATTATTAATATGAATATGTAAATCATTTTTGTAGAGCTGTGGAAATATTTTTCTAGGAGTAGTTGATTTTTCTAGTTATTCTATTTAAAAATTTTATCTCTTTTTTTGGGGGTAAAATTCTTAAGTGTTTCTTCAATAAATTCTTCTAACCAACACGCAGCCAACAAAGTCGATATGTGTTACTGTTGCAATCTTGTTACGCTATCAAGTTTTAAAAATGGTAGATCAAGTTAAAATATTCTTTTTTAATATTCAACATTGAAGTTTTTAACAAATTCCGTAGTCATTGTATGTGTGGAAAAAGTGAAAATTTGTTTTGTGTAATGTCTCCTTTCTTTTCTTGAATTTTTTAATCGTAAATGCTCGATTAAGAGACCCGGGTGCTTATTTAAACTTTTGATTTAGGTTTGCATGGAGAAATTAAGTGTTCTTAAAAGCGAACTGCTTAAACGAAAAGCTAGATGTGAGCATTTTGACATGAAAGTTTATGTAGATTATTTTCAGGAAAAAAAACTATTTTTGAGTAAACAGTTGGGGTTCAAATATCGCCCCCTGGGCGCTTATTCGAGAGGGGTCCTTATAAAAGAAATTACTAAATAAAAAAAAGGCCGCTTTATTCGTTGCGCAAAACTTAGTACGAATAAGTTATATTTTTTAACTTCTGAATATTTTATTTGCTTAGGTTCGTTTTTTTTAGTCGTTAGGTTATGGGAACTGTTTGCGCTTTGTTGTGCTGGCGCACTTTGTTCGCGTTTTACATTTCTGCACAAGATCCTTTCTCATGGTACATATTACAGGTCTTTCTGCTTCAATGAATGCTCACTTATTTGGTTAGCTTCAAAATCTTAGGGCAGCAATCGAGACACGAAAGTTCCAGGCTTCAGTTTTTCTTCTGATTGGTGAGTATTCAAACTGATTCACTTTTATAAAAATTTTACAAGACAATGACAAAAACGGGACTAAATTGGCATTTTTTTATATCATAAAAAATAGCAATTTAGACCCAGCTTTGACACTTTACGGAGAAGGCAACACATATACCATTCTTCATCTTTCTTCAAGTTCTATGCAACAGAACAACTAGTTTTTCATAATCTAGGAGAGAACAGAGAAATACCAGTTTTTAACCTTAGGTGTCCAGTACACGTTACTTTGAAAATAGAAATTTTCGAGAGGCAAAAAAATTGCGAAATTGGTAGACGCATTCACGAATTTGGATTTTTCGCAAGAATTAACTTTCGCGAATTCATGTGTGTAACGAGGAAATGCACTATGTATTATTTCACTTTTGAAAGAAAATACGAATGCAAGTGAAGTAAAAAACTTTCGTAATTTACAAGTTTTCACGCGGCTAACTTTGGCGATTTAGGCCAAGACTCGTGAATATTTTACCTTTAAAGTAGCACAGATGAGAATTTCTACCTCTAATATACAAGGCTGGTAAAAAAAATATCTATGAGTGAATTACTTAGCGGATAGAAATTCCGATGATAGGTGGGAGATGAGCATTGCTACGATTCAGGCCATACAAGATGAGTTGGATAACGAATAAAACTAAAACACTAACTTACTTAAACTTATTGTCGTCATTTATGCTAAAAACATGTTTCAATGCATTTTCTATGTTAACGTACCGCAAAAGTCAATGTCAGTGTATTTTACTACGTTTGACCTTCTGCAAAAATTACAAATGTGTCTAGCCGTCCGTGAAATATAGTGACTCTGGAATAACCACGTTTTACTTTAATTTATGATAGAACAACCACGTGCTTTAATTTCATGTCGCCCAAGCAAAATCCGCACTATCAGTGGTTGTACGGCTGTCATACCAAATGCAACGTTTGTTACTCGCAATGAAAGCGTTCAAAAATTGTTGCACGAGGTTATAAACTTTTGATCCGCGTCCAACTAAACAGGTTTTCTCTTTTCGCAGCATTTTATGGGAAAAATTCTAAACAAAATTCACGTACGACACGTTGTGAAACCTCATGGGAATGGAATCACGTGATAATTAAACCCGGTAAAGTACGTTTGCATTTATCACATGACCTAACAGCAGTAGCTAGTCACGTGTTAATTTTATGTCACGTGCAACATTCGTTTCCAGCGTTTTAGTTGTTGGTATGGTTAGGTCTTTCAAAGCTATCTTTGTAGATAGATCTGTGTAACTAAGTACTTTCATGAGTTTGTTACATGAATTTTGAATTTTTTGAACAAAATCAAAAGTCACTTTTATCCTCCAACCGTTTTTAACTGACGATATATTTCTCGCTGAGCTAGAATACGGATCAGATGAAGTAGTGGCTTTGCCTGAAGTTGATAGAGAGATATAGTTTTTTTACGTTTTGCGAAAAGTTTAACTTTAAAAAATCGATGAATTTTCTCCGATATATGAAGTGGATCATCAGCAAAGTCTTCGAATCTCAAAAGCTTGTAATTAATAAAACTTTTACTTTGCTTTGCGTTATTTTCTGTAAAATATTCAATGTTGTTCAAAGTTTCTTCACATCGCTCTTTGATAAATATATCCTCGTTTTGATTTTTAAACCAACCAGCGTTCATCATGGAAGCGAGGTACGCTCTGGGATCTCTCACCAAATGAATGACATTCACATCAACATGGTCATTCAATTTACTCATATACTGAAGAAAAGATAAGTCTTTATTTGGCAAACGAAATTCTAAATCTTTAATAACTACACGTAAATTCTTGTCGCTGCACAAATTATTCATCAATTTAGCTGTAACATCACCACAAGATTCCTTACAGAACGGAGTTGAACTTAGTTTTTTACTATGAAATCGAAATTGCCCGAAATTCAAAGCTTTTAGATACCCATCATGCGTTTCGTGATATTCGCATTTCATGATGTCGTTTAAAAACTGAGTAAACTTTAAATTGATAAACGTTTGTGCTGATTGGTTGGTCAACATGAAATTGATTAAATTGTGATACTTCTCAACTGCAATTAACGGTTCGAACAAATACAAAACGTCCTCATGCTCGTTGAAGATACTTCCAAGGAGCGTGCTACCTGTTCGACCTTGACCGATTATAAAAATCACTTGCCTTCTATTCAAATTTAATTTAACTTCACTTGAATTTAAACTGTGCAACGAGCGATCACATTTACGGAAAAAACATATAAAAACTAAAACCATGAAAATAATCAATAACGCAAAAAGATTATTCAGTTTAATGGAGTTATAAAACGCCATACTGCTGAAATTTTAATCTTCACAATTCCACTCAATGAACAGTTATTTTTCAAGCATTAACATGAACAAATAATTATGCACCAAACCTGGTTACCTTGGAAACCATTTTGTATCGCATAATTAAATCGGCGGTGTTAAAAGAAAAAAACATGTGGTCACTAAATAAAAAAGCAAAGCTCGTTCCGCGTCTAGTTTAAGCTAGATAACACGCATTTAAAATATTAGCTTAGCTACGATGAACACAACACAACCAAGAGAGTCTGTTTATCATCCACCCTGCGAATAACAAGACTACAATATAGGGAATTTCTTCTATTTAAGCTAAAATTTAAAATAATTTATTTAAAAAATCAATTTAAAAACTTCTACGATTTGCTTCTTTTGTCAGGCTCGCAAGTCAGGTAGCATGTCATCAATCACTAGAAAACTGAATCGAGTTCACTTCTTGAGTGATCAAACCTCCCCCATAACTACCGCGCTTCTTTTTGGTTTTTTCATGGCGAAAACTTTTCCCTAAAAAATAAATAAATTATTAAACAAGCAACCAGAAAAAATTACCGTCTCGCAACTTCGGCTTAAATATACACAGGCAACAGCCTATCATTAACTCATCCAGCTAAGGCAGTCATCCAGCAATTTTTTTTGTGGAATAAGTTTCAGTAAATTTAATCGTCAGTTTAAACCACTGGTTAATCGAGACTGTCTTTGTATTGTGTACGGAATAACACTCATTGAATCAATCAACTTTCAACTTTTGCGTAAGTTTATATTACAGTAAAGAGTGTGATAAATTTTAGGATGAAATCAAAAGTTACGAACAGTAAAGCCTGCTCTTTTTTTGAAAAAACGTAATAACAAAATATAAATACTTTGAAAGAAAAGACAATTGTACATGGCATAAAAATATTAGTAGATTTTTAGTAGGAATCCATATTCTGGGTCCAAAGTTTAGGTTATTTACAGAAGTGTAACCACCCCAGTTTTACTGTCTTATCATAGCTACGAGAAGCTTTGAAACAAAAATATGATGTACAATTGCTTTTAACACTAAAGCACACATTTCGAAGACACAAGATGCAACAACCTACATAACTCAATATTTTAACCATGAAAACGAGGCTGCGATCTGTGTTAGTTAATGATATGTATCTGTAAAGTAACTTTGAAAATATGGTAGCCCAGCCCTTCCTAAACTTAATTAGACAACTCTTCAATATTTTTAAAGATTACCTTTAGTATGCTTCAAAACTTCATTCGCTTTTTCACCGTAATCTCCTGCCTTCCCTTTCTAGAAAAATACGAAAACGTTTAAAGAATAAGGCGTTATGTAAAATCCAATATTTCTACAACTGAGAAGACATATTTTATTAGACAAAAAATGCCGGGCAAAATATTTGTCACCTAGAGAAAATATTTGTCACCTAGAGAAAATATTGGTCACCTATTGGTCACTTTTTGTTTGTGTTTTTTCGCAGTCAGTTTTTGACCCAAACATAGTAAACACTTCACACAACTTCAGAGTATAACATTTTTCGTCAGACAAAATAATTTATTAAATTGCCGTCACTCTATAAAACTTTTGTCCGACATGTTTTGTCAGGTAAAGTAGCAACAGTCTGTACCAGAAAAAGAAATGGTTGAGAAATATACACAACGAAGATTGGAATTCTATGCTCATATAGATTATAAACAACATTCAGGCTCCAATGGCTATAATTACAGAGATGATTAAGAATATATCCCAGATTCAAATTTCATAAAAAGTGGACTACCAAACGTCGTCTATGTAATTCTTAATCACCTTAAATTATTTTGTTAGCAGGTAACTCGAACTTATTGTAGCTATCACGTGTATAAACTGACTGATTACATTGTCAGCAGTGAAGTGAGTTGCTAGCGACCTCGTCCCCAGGACATTCTCAGGCCGTCCAAACATAAAAAGTCTAACAAGTCCTGGGGACGAGGTTGAAGTTGCTAAGACTTTGACTTTCTATTTCCATCCATCAAAAGGTTAACCCTTATTACTGCTTAAATATAATGAACACATAAATATCAAATTTGAAATACAAATAAAAATTATATTCTGATAAGAATATAGATTATCTTTGAAAAGTATAACATCACATGCACTACGCCATTCAACAATACAATTTTGATCACTTCTTCGTGAGAGCACACGTTGTTTACTCCTCACAAAAAACAATTCAACAACAGCTTACTACAAAACATGTTGCGTTTATTTGCGTGAGTCACGTACACTGAAAATTATTGCCACCAAAACTTATTTTCCCAGTTTGTGCGTTTTTTTAAAATTTCACGAAATAAAATTTCACAAACATTTTAGATTCCCTTCATAACATATCGTCATTCTTAACCACCGTTTGCAATTAATTGTGAAACGTATTTTCAGTTTTATGCAATCCGAAAACTTGCTGTGTCACGTGACCTATCCAACCATCATCCCCAAATATATTTTATCTCCATAATACCTGGTCCACGATTCGATTTTGAAGATTTTCTTACATTGCAATTTATCAGTTGCGAAACACTTCTGAACAACAACAATAGACACTTTAAAATTAAATATATTAACAATTTGAAATAATTTTATGAAAATAAAAATTAGGGCTTACTCGAGTTTTCTCGTCATGAAATATTAAAAATATGAAGCATTAAAATATTAATATTATTAAAAATAATATATGACACGCGAGTTAGATTTCTGCACGGCAGCCATTTTTAGATTGTATGTCATAAAACATTCGACCTGTGCAAAAGAATAAAAAAAACTATGAAACAATCTGTCACGCCACCATTACAATTCACTGGATTCATTGTAAGAATCATACGTGACATTAGGGACAGTTAAATGTTTCGTCTTCCGTGTTTTTGGTGTAAGCAAGTTCTTCGCCATTTCGAACTTTTTATTAAGCGATAGAGATGGTTGTCGTTTAAGCCGCAGCGCTTCTTCTTTAAGCGCTTCTTTTCGCGCCTTTCCCCAAGCAACTAAAGAATCCACCAAACCAGCCAGTAAGGCCAACCCAAAACACCGGTAGACGACTAATGGTACAATGTATTGAATTTCCGTTTCTAGAGACGGATGAATATCTCCAAAACCAACCGTGGTAAATGTAACAATCCAAAAATATATACTATCGAGTAGTGTCCACTCTTCTTTGGAGACGGTAAACACACAACCCACACACATATAGCCAGCAAACAAAAGAAAAATGGAAATGGCGGACAATAATTCTTCGCTGACCTGAAAAGTAAAAAGTAAAACATTAGACAAAAGGAGACTATTTTTTATATATACCGTTCCAGTCACGGAGTTGCTACAATTAAATTCATAATTGTAACTTTGTATTTTTGACAAAAAACGCAATGTATATATATATATATATATATATATATCCTAATTTTTTATATAGAGCTTGTGAAGACTAATTTCTGCTTAGCTTAGAAACCTTTTAAACTAAAATTACAGTAGTTCCTTGTCAGAGATATCCTACCTATACCAAAAAATAGCGGATAACATATCTACGTACCAATTTTTTCTTTTTGCATAAACACTTATTGAAAAAACCAAACATTTTTTTATTCACCAATGTCATGATGTCACCACACGAAGCCAACAAGATCATCATGAGGGGAATGCCAACCACGCTGAAGCAAATATAAAATAATCTGCCATATTCGCTTGTCGGGGCGATGTCACCATAACCTATCACAAAAAAACACACAAACTTATGACGTCACATGACACAAGTTATGACGTCACGTGACACAAACTATGACGTCACAAAACAAACCCGACTACAGAAAGAGTTTTCACTACTCTTACCAATTGTTGTGGTTGCAATGGTGGCGAAGTAAAACCATTTTATAAATATATTCGTTCTGTCTTTGAGCTGCTCTTTCTTCTTTTCTTTGTCAATTCTTCGTGTGATAGCATCACGAAAATATATCACGTCCAAAAGAAAGTCTTCTTGATCAGTGACTCCAATATTAATTTTATACCGCTGTTGAAGGTACAGCCGAAACAAAGTTACGTTGCCGTCACTAAAATCGTCTTTGCTTAGGTTCGTTCGGTGAATTAGCAAATCAGATGTATTTTTTACTTCTTCACTGTACTTATCTACAGGGTCCTCAAGCAGGACAAACACAGTTGCCCCTGCAAATAAAATACCCATGACAATCAAAAACAGCATAGTAAATCTTAAAAATTTCATCAAAGGATTCCACCATTTTTTACTCTTTAATTTTTTTAGACAGGTCATCTTTTTTTCTGCTGTTTTTTTAGCGATAGCAGGCGGTTGGATTACAAAGAGTTCTTGTTGAATCAACGCGAGTCCGTAGTATCGATAAATATCGTTAAGTATTTCGTTTCGTAGTTTTCTCGTGTTTTCGTCATCCACTTCCATCACATGAAGAATAACAACTCACAAGCAAAAGCGATGTTATCACAGATGTATCTAGCCATAACTGTGATCCATATTACACAGGTTAAAAATACATGAATCGGAAAAACAATAAAGACGTATGATGTCTTGAATAATTTTTTTAATAATTAAGATTTGCTAATTATTGATGAGAAATTCACGCGCGCAAGAGGACATTTCGAGATTAATCTGAAGATTTGTGATTTCGTAGATTTTGATTGGTTAAAGTTGTACACTATTTGCTACTCGTGATTTCCGCCAAGCTATTTTATTGCTTTAAATTAAACAAACCGGATTGATCTCCTTCGTTGATGATATTTATCACGGCGTTCAAGTAAATAGTTAAAAAAAGGTGCGGGTGAGAACGGTTATAAAGGTGAATAAAGAATCGGTATTATAGAAGTTTTAACTCGTTACGTGAGCAAAGCCGAAATTTTTGGAGAGAAATAAACTTTTAAAAACAGTGATTCACCTGACAAAAATAAAGTTTTCGCGAATTTCGATTTTTCGTTCCAATTCGCGAAAATATCTTCTTGCAAATATACCAAAGTCAGTCATAAGCAAAAATTAATTCTAGCGAGAAAAAAAATGTAATTGCTCGGTTCACAAAAATAAAATATTTTCTGCATAAACTGGTTAACGAAGATAGGGTTAGGAAATATGTCCTAATTAACCAAATATTCTTGTTAATGGCACTCTGACAAAAGGAGTGAAAATGTCCCACATGACAAGAGTCAATTGAAGTTAATTTTTGTTTGGGTCAACTTGTTTGCAAACGTGTTTTCTTCGTTCGTTTGTTTTGATACAATGTTTTCGACTTCATACGTTCTCATCCCTATGATGTGAAGTCTTTGCATTAAAGTCTCACTTTAGTGATGTTTCTTGGTTGATAGGTCCAAAAATAGGTCCCACTAAGCGGAGTTTTTCTGTTCAAATTTGTAGAGAAGTTCAAGTGATCGAGAAATTCAGTGCCAGTTAGCTAAAGCCCCACTTTATGCATTTATCCATTCATTTATCCATTCATTCATTCATCCATTCATTTATCCATTCATTCATTCATCCATTCATTTATCCATTCATTCATTCATTCATTTACTTATTACCTCGTCAGTTACTATTAACACTGTTATCAAAAAAGAATCCCGCGAAGAAAATTCTAGTGCAATAAAGCTCTCATTAGAACTACAGAAGCCACACATGCATAGCAAGCCCTTAACCAGACAACCGCCTAATGTATCTCTTCTCATGTTGAATGCTACGAAAAAAAACGATTAATATTTTTATAGTCTCTGAAACAATTCGGTCGGGGACTAAACCCACGACGTACTGCATTGGACGCGAGCACTTTACCACAGGGCTACCCGTCTATGGATGATGTCCATCTTGTGAAAGCAAGAACAGATGTAACTGAGGAGAACTTACTGCTAGATGAAGTGAACGACTAATTTGCGTCAATATTGCTAAACAACAACCTAAAAACGCAGCTGTACCTTGAAAATAAGTGCAATTACATTAACAGAGTGCTTGCCACATTTCACTGCGGATTTTTTAGGTTCGGAGCAGATTAATAATCCCACCACTTCAATAGAAAGTTTAAATTTTCGTGCAGTTTATAAATAAATGGGTAAATATAAAACTAACAAAATTTGCCGAATTTCGAGCTCGCGCCATTTATGGTGAAATTAGCAGAATGAAATTTAGCAAATGACATATCTAAAGGCGTTTTTTTGAAGATGAAAAGAGAAGAGAAATCACGAAAAAGTGATCTTCTAAGAATAGACCAAGATTTTGAAATGTCACTTTCGCATGAAAATAAAAGTAAATTACGCGGAACAATTTTTGTAATATTTTTGTAATATATTTAATTTTCTTTTTACTATTTTGCATATAAACCTTAAATTTACAAATATATAAAACATAAAGAGAGTTGTTACGCTGAGGTTTAAGAACACATGAATGACATCAACTTTGTGTTTAATAACATGAAAAATTGCATACACTGTCGAACTCCCACTGGTTAACCTATTCTAATCTACAAACCGAATTTCAATTCTCGTGGTTTTAACAAAACTCTTTGTCATGGTGAAAAATGTTAAAGATAAATATTTAATACCCTTTCACTTTCACTTTCGCATTGACCAACATATGACAAATTTTTTTGACCCTGCGTAGAAAGGCCAAAGTAAGCGAAAAATCTCGCGGGATAAACCGGTATCGCAAACACTTTTCAACTACCAAATTTAATTCAACTTTACTTTCGACTAATTCTAATTTTATTATCATTCTTTTCAGACCTCCATAAAAATACACGTGAGAAAATATGTCCAATTAGATGGAACAACACCAGTGTTATTGAAGAGCGGAAAAATAAATCACACAAAGTTTTCTTTAAAAAAAATATTTAAAAATAAAAATATCAACACAACGTTTTAAAACAACATTAGCCAGTTCTTATATTTGATAGTTAAAAATTGGTCTCCGTAACAAACTCAACCGCATGTTTAATCACCTTTCAGCGTACCCCGCTATACAAGCAAAATTATACACTCAATTCGAACGATTTCACAATTTATTCGAAGGTGATGTAACTTTGTTGCCATAGTTACGCATATGTACAGTGCTGCGATTGAAACCACTTATAGTTCGATACACTTTCCTTGATTTCGCCAACACATCTTGCTTTACAGAGTTCATTTTTCCATTCAACAACGTCTGCAGTACTTTCCTCTCTCTTTGGACTCGATTATTCAACAAAATCGCATCCCTTCTTGCACGCATATAATCCAAAATAGAATCAATAACACCAGCTAGCAAAGCCAACCCAAACGTCCTGTACAATACTAACGGGACAATGTAATTAACCTGGGTTTCTAGGGGCTGTACGATGTCACCCAAACCGACCGTGGTAAAGGTTACCACCCAAAAATAAACACTGTCTATCAGAGAAAGGCTGTCTTTCGCCGATGTAAACAGACAACCAATCGCAAGGTAGATAATGAACATGCTAACAATAAAAATAGCAGATAATAATTCATCGCTCACCTAAAAAACAAAAAAAGGCAAGATATGTTAAAAAAGAGGTATAGAAATGTAACTCTGTTTGGTATGGGCTTTTTGAGGCCTTGAAAGTATGAGGGGAAGGGGGGGGGGATAAAGTGCCCCGTCTATAAATTCTCACAGAGTTTTACTTATGAAATATAACTTGGCACAATTGTAGTATAAGACAAAAAATATAAATTAGCATAATTCTTTTTTTGCTGAGGTCAGCATTTTTTGTGTGGTGTAATCATAAATTTTAAAATCGGGGAAAATACTATTACCTATCAAATTCGCGTTTCAGAATGTTCTAAGCAATATTTTACCAATTCATTTTGTATTTTTGTTGGTAAACAGTTTATATTTTTCAATTTAAAGAATTTACTCTGGCGGTTTTGAGCAATGTCTAATAATTATGACGTCATATTTTTAAAACAGATGCTAGAATAAAATAAGTTTTAAAAAAATTGAGCATTCCCCCCCCCCTTTACTTAATGAGAGATAAAACCCTGCTTAAATTTACCAAATAAGTACTAAAGGCCTGTTTGCACGTACCGGTTTTTTATTTTTGCACAAACATTGGTTGATAATGTGAAAGAAGTTCTTATTAATCATCGTCAACATTTCACCTGTCGATTTCAACAACGTCATCATTAACGGGATCCCGATTACTGAAAACACCATGTAAAAGAACTTCCCGTTTCCCGTTTTCGGATACACATCACCGTAACCTGAAATAAAAACAAATAAATAAATCGCTTCTATGTTGAGACAGCGAATTATACTAGATGAATGAATAAATACACAAACCAATCACCGATCGTCGTGGTAGCAATAGTCATGAAGTAAAACCACTTCGTGAAAACAAACTGACGATCGCGTATTTTAATCTCCTCGTTCAACATTTCTTCACGTTCCGCTACAGCGTCTAAAAAGTACGCCGTCGACTCCAAAAACACCAGTTTATCTTTCTCATTCAGAGAGATATTAAACTTGTTTTTAACGAACCACCAAAACACTGTCGCGTTGCCGTTACAGAAATTGTCACTTTTATAAGAATAGCTTTTGGGTAGTTTTCCGTTCTCAAGTTCCACTTGCGCTCCATTCTCCTGTTGCTTCGCATACGACGAGATGAGATGCCACGCGGTGTTGTCGTGATCGTATCCGATGCGATCTTCGATTCGCGCGAACACGACAGCACCAAGAAATAACACCAGCATCACAACAGCGAAGTGAACCACAAATTTGAACACTTTCACTAACGGATTCCAACATCGTTTTTTTCTCAACACCTTCAAACAAGATGTGCTCTCCTCCTCTTCACAAGTCTCACCCTCCTCCTCACTTGCGATATCTTCACCAACTTCATCGCCTATTGCAATGTTGGGCACAACAGTAGCTTTAAGTTTCGATGGTGTTGAGAGATTGTAAATATTGTTTATATCTTCAATTATGCTTGAACAAGCACTCGCGCGTCGAATTTCTTGCAAATTCAAAGGATCGTACAGTTTGTAAAACTCCAAAATGTCCTCCTTCATGCTTTTCTCCCGCCAGAAGTTCATCATGTTTATTTATCGCGAACACGTTACAGCATTCAGGCAAACATTACATCCTCTCATGTGTTGGTAAAACGTTTATTTCATCTACACTAACAAATCACATTATTTTTTAATTGCTGACTTAGTAACAGTATGAATGATTTATGTTTGCAGGTGAATGAGCAAAATTGGGTGACAAAGTTTATATCACGTGGTCACGAAGGCTATTCATAACGACAACTTGAATCATATGGACAACAATACGACCAACCCATGTGAATACAGCCAGCTCGAATTTAACTCGTAAATGTGTCATCATGAAAATATAATATTCATTGAAGCTGTCCATTTGGTTATTTTATCATTTAATGTAATAAACTAGGTTGAGAATATCGCATACAAAGGTTCGCACTACTTAAAAAGTAAATTTCAGGAGTTTTATCGGCCAAATTTTGACCAAAAAAATAATAAAAAGGGTGTTTTGCGCGGTGTAACAAGCTATAAATAAGAGTACAAGGTATTTTTTGTAACAATTAAATTTACATAGCTTTAATGTTTTAGTTTCTTAGAAAAAAATCTGAAAAAACATTCGATCTCGGGATCTGAATTAAGAAAAAATTCAAACCTTGTTATATTCGAATTACATGAGTTCAACTGTAATTAAAATGTCCTTTTACGCTACAGAAAATATGTGCCCCACTGAGGCACTGGCTTTAACGACAAAACATATTCCCTGCAACTTTTTGTAAACACTATGTTACACAACAAAAAATTGAAGATCACACTATAAAAACTTTCAGCATGCGCCTTTAAAATACGGGCATACTCACTCCCCTCATAATAGCAGATGCAATTTCATAGACTTACTTTTGCTTCGTAACTGTTATTTTGTAAGGCTTCAGGTACCACTACTTCTTCTTCCATAACCCTTCGAAATGGTGTTTTAACCTGTTGAAGATTAGAACAAAACGTTATGACTGTTGCTTTCATTACAGTGCACATCCGCTCATTCGAATGTTGTTAATTCGACCATCCGCTTTTTTTATTGTTTAATTCAAACTCTTTATTTAAACGAATTTCGCGACCTCGTATTCGAATTAGAAGATCTGTAGTGCATTAGTCACCAAACATTTGAGAAAGAGAATGTTTGTGTAAAAGAGAGACGGAACGACAGTGGGAAAGGGACGAAAAACGGATACCCAATTTCTTTGGCGTTGCTATTCAAAATTTAGTGTTTATATGGTAAAATTTCATTCTAAGTATTTTTTCGTCCTGTCCCACAATGGACCTCGCCTCATTCAATTTTTCATCCTGCCCTGCCTACTTACAAGCAGTCCTAAGAATAGAAACGTACCACCTTCATACAAGCGAAATTGTGAGATTATTTCGATACTGAAAGAAAGAATAATTTCTAATGCCAAAAGCCCACAATAGAAGCATTTGCTGTTAAGAAACTTTGAAATTTAATCTCTGGCCCGGTATAGAGCAAAAATTAGTACTACGTGAAATATTTGGCAATTTTGGCCTAAAATAATATTTTCAGGTTACAAAATAAAATCAAAAATTTGAAATCACTAACTTGTTTAGCACGTTTTTTTTAATTGTTACTGTACCAAAAGTTTGAACCAATTTTAAAACAGCATTGTAGGTGACAAAAAGAACAAAGAAGTTTTAATTATTGGACTAATTTGGCCTAAAACGGTATTAAGGTGATAAAAATATCATAACTTCGATGCCAACATCATTTTCAGCCTGCTGTGTTTGTTAACTGTGCCAAATTTTCTTGAAAACAAGAATGTGCTCCAGTTAGTCTGTCAGACTCAATAATCCCACTCAAGGCTTCCTGCAAACGACGTATATTTAAAAGTAGGGCTAAAAAAATATAATCACGAAAGCCTTTTGCAATAAATCACTCTCCTACAGGTATGATTTAATGAAATTTTACAACAGTAACTTGCAACATACTTTTTTGCTCTTCTTCGTAGACTGGGATACTACCATCTCTTCTACAGAAACAAAAAACAACAACTATATATAGCTGTAAACAGAAGAACTAAAAAAAAGCTCTTTGTGGGAGATACATTTTACGACATTCTGCATTTTTTGTAGCATGGTGAAAATAAGGAGGTTTAACTTACCATCATCTTTTGTTTTTGTAGGTGTACTGGTTTTTTCTGCTGGAAAGAAACAAACACAACAAGTAAACACGATAGAAATACAACACCTATTGCATCTATAATGATAATAACTAATTACACTCATCAAATACCTTTGGGGTTTTTCTTTTTCTTCTTCTTCTTTTTCTTTTCGCTCACCTCGTCTTCTTCAGTAGCCTCTATAAAACACACACATCAAATATTATACTTTCATACAAATTCAAACTGTACGATACAGCATTATATGTATTCTTACCAGAAGCATCCTCTACGATTTTCTTCTTTTTCTTCTTTTTCTTTTTGTTTTCGTCCAATTCATCTTCTTCTGTGATCGTTGTCTCTACAAATGAACACACATTATGTAATTTGTATGTATCTTTGTATGCATGACCAGGGTTGTCCACGGAACAAAAAGTCATGGGTTTCTTTTTTAACATTGAATATTAAATGTGGGTAAGCATGGTTCTATGGATGCTGAAACATGCTGAGACATTTTGCAGGGCGTAATGGCAAAACTATTTATTTTTAAATATATCCTGATCAGGACCTTTCAGTAAAAATGCTGATAGAATGTTAGCTGTAAGTTTGCTACTGTTTTCCCTACATGATGCAAGCAATCTAACCAGCTATGGCAGCTTTTTTGTGTTTAAAGTTTCCTTCACTTGGCTATGCTTTTCTTGATAGTTTGGTGGAGATATATAATGCATTCACAAGGTCCCCACTCCTTTTTCATATCAAAAATGTAGAATATCCAGAAGCTAATACCTAATACTGGCTGCTAAGTACGACACAGGATTGCATTTTAGATAGTTTTACATAACATAAAACAAAGCCACACAGGGTTATTACTGCCAATAAGTTTTGATTATATTGCCATGTTTAATAAAAAAACGTTTTTAAAGAAACCTAGCATATTCTGGCTCATAGACAGACAATGCGTATCATAACATCGACTAGGCGTTAACCTTTGGAAAAATCCATTGCCACTACAGATACAATTTCACACACAAACAAACAGACGTAATAAGGGTATTCACAAGTGCTTTTTAGATTCTTTGTGCCATCTATCAAGATTTTTAGACACCAGGCAGAACCTTTTATTATGGATGAAACTACGCAATGTACTACTATAATCAATGCTTGGACAATGTGTGAAGACATTCTTTCTTTAGTAAAATAAAAGCACAAAAATTGTGGCTCGGTTTCATCGCTGTTATATTGTTCACATGATTAAAGTGTAACACCATCATATTCTAACCTGAAGTTTCATTGCTAAACTTTTTCTTTTTGGCATCATCTATCAGATCATCACTTTTCTTTTCATGTTTACGTTTCTTTGTGTCAGGTACTTCTACATCTTCTTCGTCAGTTTTCTTCTTCTTCTTCTTTTTCTTTTTAATTAATTCTTCCTTAAAATTAGGAGCAGTAGGCATCACTATTTTTAGTAATACAGGTCCTTAATCCAATTTCCAATAAAACCTCTACTTTCAAGTTTTTCCAGAGTTGGTAACAAAACAACCAGAATTTTAGACATGTTAGGGAGTGCATTAGGGAGTGCATTGTATATATTCTTATGACACTTCGACTAGTATCCTTAATTTTTTAAAAGTTTAAAAAACTCTACCTGATCCATGTCTTCATCTTCATCTTCAGATTTTTTTCTAGAATAAAACATCGTTTTTTAGTACTCCCCTAAATAAACATGTAATATGTATGTTGTTTGATTACATAATAACCAAAATAAAATAACCAATAGTTAAAGCCTACATTTTTTTCTTCGTTTCCTTTTTTGCAGCTAATTGTGGTGGTACATATGGAGATTCTAACACAATCCCATTTGCTAGTCTGACAAGTGTCTTTTTTGGTTTTGTAGTTTCGCTCTCACTCTCAGAAGATGTATCAGAATTTTTAACTGTTTTTTGTGGTGTCCTTGAAATAATCTTCTTTTTAGGAATCTCATCTTCATCTGAACTTGTGGTATCTGTGTCAGAGTTGTGAATTTTTGATACATTCTTTTTCGGCACCTCCACACAAGAAGAATCGGAATCGAATGAAGGTATATGTTGTGAAGATTTCTTATCATGACCTGCTTTGGCGTTTGCCTCATTTTTTAAATTCGTCTTTACACCATTGTGTTTTTCTACATTATTATTCTGTTGGTCTAGTTGAGAAGCAGTAATTATTCTATCATAAACGTTTGCTAGTTTTTCTTCCATTTCTGGACAAATCCATTCACCGGGAGGTACAAATGGTTTAGACTTTTCTTTCTTTTTCACTTTCTTTTCTGTAACTGTTGCTTCTTTGCTGGATTGCAAATTTGTATCACCTTTAGACTTTTTATCATTGGTCTTTTTCGATTTATCAACAGCTTCTGTCGACTTATCAACAGCTTCTGTCGACTTATCAACAGCTTTAGTTAATTTTGTAGCCTTAGAGTGCTTTGTCACTTTCTTTGTGCTCTTCGTATCCGGTTTTGAAAACAAAGTTGCCATGCTAAAACAAGAATGATGCAACAAGATGCACTGCATGTCAACAATTAAGTTTTATAAAGAAAGAACGGAATAGAAATAATAATCGTGTTTAAAGCACAGCAGTATTTTATTGTTTGCTAAATTTTAAACTCCTCTTATAGTAATGTGCGAATGTTTGCAAGGTATTTTGTGGGATTGTTTTTAAAAACAAACTATTTAAGGCTGTATAAATAGTAGTGCCTAATTATTAGGATTAACTGTGGTTGGATATAATTTTACGTAATAAAAAAGCAATATTGAACTTATAAAACCTATTTAAATCTCAGGTTAGATTTCTGCTTAACATCCAAAAAAATATCATATCATATAAAGAAAAATTGTAGGGGAAATAATTAGATCTGAGATATTTGATTCTTGTGTGAGTGGATTAAAATAAAAGCAAATAAATAATTGTGCAAATAAAGGGAGAAAACAGTATAACTCCTAACTATACATTCTTTGTATAAGCTTTTGTACGTTAATATGTAAACACGAATACAGAGAAGAGAAAATATGCAGGATAAAATTTCCCCTGACCTTTCCCTAACTAAAATGTTAATTCACCTAGCTTGTATACGTAAAAGTGCTTATAACAAAAAACACAAAAAAATTACTCAAGGCAATGTTTGATCCAACAAAATCCAATGATTTTCTGACTCTTCATTGCAATTTTAATTAGTGCTTGGAAGAATGTAAAGTGTTTATATAAAATGATACACAAAATATTGATATTGTGTAGAAAACAGATTTTAATGGCTGGGTTGGTTTAAAAAATCATTCTGACAAAGATTAAGTTGTTACTACCGTGTCATCAACATCTTTACCTAATACATTAATTTTTACTTTTTCTGAACTGAATTTTTAATTCGAGTTCTTGTTCTTGTTAGTATGGAATAGTTAGTAAATAAAGGGAACTGAAAACCTGATACGCAATATATGATGAGGTACATGAGAACAACAGTATATATATAATTTATAATATATGATTTAATTCTGCTTAATTATCCCCTCCTGTAATAAGCATCTGGTCATTACTAGAAATAAATATAAGCTAAAACAACGGTCCCAAACTTCATTTTGATAACAATTAAAATGCTCCTAAAAACAAAACATTTCACTCCTGACTAGGCCTGCTATATGTGTATCTTTGATATCTTGGTACATAGGTATACTTACGCTCCATAACATGCAACAATCTGTGTTAAGGTCACATCGTCATTTATCTTAATATCCTAAAAAAAGAAAGTCAAATATTTAAATGCATGATAATAAAATGGTAAAATGAATAAATTCACATTTTTTAATAAATCTACTGAGGAAGGTTTGATGTTAAAATAATATATTGATTTAAAACTATGTTTTTAATAATATATTTTAACAAATCTGTATACAGTTAAAAATAAGCCATTGCCTTAATCTTGAAAATAATTGCACAAGGAGAGTTGCCTGTACGCAGTTAGTTGCATTTGAAGACCGATTTTTTAAAAATAACTGACTTTTTTATTTATACCTATATCTCTGATTTTAAATCCTTTAACCTAAAAACGCTGTTAAATATTAAGTTTCATTAAACCTTAAGATGTAAATGCTATCTAACATTCTGCAATTTTAGTAAAAATATTTTAGTTATACTTATTTCTGAAAAAGTTGCTGTTATGGAAAAAGCTCAAAAGATGATGATGGGCAAGGTCTTACAATCCAATGTAACAGATATATATAAACATAAAGTGTTATAGTTTTATTGTTGTTTTCCGTAACGTTTCTTTTTTTCTTTTATAAAACAAACATAATTGAAGAGTTAACTTTTCCCTCTTATTACAAATTCTTAGAAAAGGACTGCACACTTAGCAGGGTAATAATAAAAATGTTTCCTGATTAGCTACTTGGGAGGGGAGGAGAGAAGAGGGGGGGGGGGGTGTTCTACTACTAAGTCCCGTTGTTTACTAACTCTCAAAATACTGCTCCAATAAGACAAAAACTTATTGACTTTCAAAAATATCTGGCTACTTTCCAAGAAAATATTTTTGTTGTTGCTATGGCAATAGTATTCGTTATACTATATTCCACTATTTCATTAACACAACTTAGCCATTCAAAAGTTGACACATTGACTGGTGGTGTTTTAAAAAAAGGTAGAGGCAGCAAATTTGAGAGTAAAGAAACTGTTTTAAACCGGCTTAAATAAACTTTAGCATTTCTTATTGCATATTTTCATTTCTTTTGTGTGAAGTGTTCCACGCCAGTTATGTGATTGTTAACTTTATTTACATGTTACTTGTCAAACAGTCCCATTTTTTTTTATTTAGAGGCCTGTTGCTATTTGTTTAATAATATTTAATTTATTATTTTCTTTTCACGGAAAGATTGTGAGCACTAACTATTCTTTGCTTTGAGTGGAATTAAAATGAGAGCTGTCATGCGGAACATATTTGGCACAATATGCTTCTATTGTCAAATTCGTCAAATTCACAATACATTCAAAAGTCTACTCAGTATCACAAAACCATCAATAACAACTTTTAAGCTTCACAAGCTCAACATCATTTTTTTACTTTGGGATTTCTCCTGCTATCCCGTAACAAGTATTAAAGTAAAGGTTAATACGATACTCTACATGATTAATCGTATATGGCTTTTTAAAAATCATATAATTTTTGACCAATATAAATAAAAAAAAGTCATATATGCTTTACTTTCTATGAGTAATCGAAATGTTTTTACCCAGTCAGAATGTAGTAAACTAAATCCAGCAAATAGGCAAGACAAAAGATGAAAATTTAACATAATTTATATCCTTTGCTATTAGTTTTGTGTAATGCGGAATTAAAAAACTGTTACAACCAAATGATTATGCCAAATTTTATTTCTTAAAATTCTGCCTCAAAATCAGATCTGATTTATCATATAGTGTATCACAGCCTTAAAGCTCAAAATTTGTTAAACTCTACTTGTATATACCCCATTTCTTTTATATTCCCCCACTTCACATTGCTTAACTTCCAAGCACAACTTCCTATTAACAAAAGAAGGATTCTGACTGCTGTAACCTAACAATGAAAAAAATCTAAAAAGGTACACAACATATTGGAACACATACCTTCCCATATTCTTCTTCCAATGATCTACTTGTTCTGAGTAAGTGGTTTTCTTTTAACCAGCCATATATCAAAGGTATGACACCGTCAATTGTTTGAAAACTCATTTTTTTCCCAATCTATTTCATTTCTAAATATACAAATAATAAAAATCAGCAAAAGTTTTGGGCTCAACTTCTCACTGAAATCTGCTTTATTAACAACACCTTATCTTCTGCAATTTATGTTGTGTGGTGCTCGGTCAAAAATATATGAATATCGTAAAAAGCTTTAGACATTAATAAGATTTTCGTATTTGTATTCATGTATTCATTCATGCTATGCTTTAATTTGATGTGTCGTCTTGTAGAATATTTTTTCACAAAGTATTTCACAATGACCCGGTGGTCTTTGAGAAAGTTCAAATCTCAAGTTACGGAGTTGTGAGCAAATAATTGTGTATCATCAGGACATAATTGTTTATGTAAACTAATGATCAATAATTTATAACAGGTCCTCACATCACATTATTCCTCACATGAACGCTCTATTTTTAAACCAAGTCTCTACCATCTGCTATATCCCCAGAAGCATCGGGAATCTAGGAAATTTGGTGACTGCAATTGATTATCAGAATTTGCTGTCACAGTCATCTAAATTAGAGACTAAATTCACTTTTTGTCATTGAGGAGCTGTTATGTTTCAAATTTACATTTGCCATCACAATTATTAAAGCAAAACAAAGACTATCATTGGTTCTGGTAAATATTTGTTTATGCTCTGCAATAAATCACTCACACGACACAATTAATACATTGTATTAAAGGGGCACTCCAGTGAAAAAAAAACATATGTTAATTGTTATTTTGATAAGACAATACATAAATATACCTTTTACAAACGTTAAAAATCTTCATTTAAACCGCCTCTGGAAACATAAATGAGCATACGTCACATTGTCCAGAAAGTTTGAGAGCTAGGCAGCTCGCCTTCTAGAAGTTTTGTTTACTTACTGTTTGCATTGTTCGTTGATAAGATGTCTTGTAATAATGACAAAGATTATAACTTAGAAAGCTCAGAATCGAATAATTCTCTTCATGAAAAAGACTTTACAAAGCTACAGCCACACGACTTTAAGCCTCTTGTGTCTGACGAGTAAAAAATTAACAACGATGTATAGAAAGTAACGTTACTGAGGCAGAGCCACGTACAGGTAATACGAATTGGTGTGAATGTGGAAATTGTAGAGCAATAAGGCATGTGCTGTATCGAATCAAACGAAATTCCTGATGAGTATTTCCAAGGTAGCTAGGAGATATACAGCAACGATTTTCGAATGATATAAATTTTTCTTTTTTTAAAAAAATATATATATATTTCATCGCTATTTTTTACATTCCTTTCATCAAAAATATTTAATTTTGCTTCAGTAAAATAATCTTTCATCACTTCTTTCTTACTACACAAACCAATTTATTTCAACAATATCATTCCTCCGCACGCGCTTTTTCGCAAACAAATCTTATTTAATGTTGATTTTTTCCCCGTGATAAAGAACCATAAAAATGCTTGATCAAAAGATCGAATAATGCTGGTGTTGAAATGATAAGTTGGTAAAACGGGGGTATAAATATTATATAAATAAAAATCACATAAATGCATTACAGAAGCTGCTGATTTTCCAGTGATTGTTTTGACAAAAGCTGTTTTAGAAACTGTGCTATCTGCATTGCATAATTTAAGAGGGGACATCATCATCATCATCATCATCATCATTCTCGGCTTAACGTCCGTTTTCCATGCTAGCATGGGTTGGACGGGGTATATTAATGACCCTCTTCCAATCTGATCTAGACTGTGTTAGATCTAAACTCAACTTCCTCTGTATCAAGTCTGTCCTTATAACCTCCTGCCAAGTCTTTCTCGGTCTGCCTCTGGGCTTTGCCCCAGGAACTATCAAGTCTTTACACTTTCTTACCCAATTATCCTCCTCCATTCTTTCCAAGTGCCCCAGCCAATTCAATCTTCTTATCTGGATAACATCTTTAATTCTACGGAGACTTAGCCTGCTTCTTAGCTCATCTGAACTCTTTCTGTCTCTCAGACTGGCGTTACACATCCACCTAACCATTCTCATATCATTCCTTTCTAAACGGTCAAGATCTTCCTGCTTCACTGCCCATGTCTCACTACCGTACAACATAACACTTCTTACACAGGCCTCATACAACCTACCTTTTACCTCAATTGACAGGACTCTGCTAGTCAACAAAGGAAGTAACTCTCTGAACTTTTTCCAAGCAGAACCTATCCTGCAAGTAACACTTCTTCCAACACCCCCTCCACTGCCCAACATATCACCTAAGTAACAGAAGTTCTCAACTATCTCTAACGAGCCACTGTTGTACATCATTAAAGCTGGAAATACTTCATTCTCTATAATCTCACCTTTGCAACGCTTGCATACAAACTGAATGTCAGCTCTTAACCTTCCACTAATACTACTGCACTTCTTATGTACCCAATGCTTGCAAGTCTGACAAAAAATTGAGTTACTACCAACCCCTTTCCTGCAAACTCCACAAGGCCACTTTCCAACTACAAGGTCACACTTGGCTGCAATGCTACTAATCATGACTTTAGACTTTGCTGTGTTTACCTTTAGCCCTTTCTCTTCTAGTCCTTTCTTCCACTTCTCAAACTTTTCAACTAATTCTTCCATCGACTCTGCTATGAGAACCAAATCATCTGCATACAATAACTCCCATGGACAACCTGTTCTGAACTCCATCGACAGCGCTTCTAAGACTAGAACAAACAACAAAGGACTAAGTACAGAACCCTGATGTACACCAACATTTACACTAAATTCATCACTAAGTGAATCGTTAATCCTGACACGACTTCTAGCATTGCTGTACATAGACTGTACCATCGTAACTAGCCACTCATCCACACCTAATTTTCTCATAGCCCACCAAATAACTTTACGTGGCACTCTATCAAAAGCTTTCTCTAAATCTACAAAGGCAAAATAGAGATTCTTTCTCTTTCCTAAATACTTTTCCTGAAGCTGTCTGAGTAAAAATATTGCATCTGTAGTGCCACGCCCTGGAACAAAACCAAATTGCATCTTATCTATATCAATCCTTTCTCTAAGTAACTTATCAATCACTCTTTCAATAACTTTCATTACTTGATCAACCAACTTCAAACCTCTATAGTTACCCCTTTCTAATGCATCACCCTTGCCCTTGAAACAATTCACTATTACACTCGACTGCCACTCACTCGGAATAGCACCATCCTTTATAATCTGGTTAGCAAGACTTGTAATAAGCTCAACTCCAATATATCCAGATGCTTTTACCATCTCTGCAACAATACCTGATACTCCTGCAGCCTTGCCAATCTTCAATTTCCTAATAGCCTCCACTACCCATTCCGTCTTGATCTGCATAGCTGGCCCTTCTACAACATCATCATCAGACAAATTATCCTCATCCCAATCAAACTCAGTGTTAAGCAACCTCTGATAATAATTCTTCCAAGCTACCCTTTTCTCCTCCTCTGTGCTAGCCAAAACACCTTCATCATTACGTATACACTTCTCACCTACAACATCTTGATTAGTCTTCTTCATTTGCTTTGCTATCTTGAATACCTCATTGCGCTGGTCTTCCCTTATTAACACATCTGCAAATCTGTTTCTCTCTGCTTCTGATTTTGCCTTATACACTGTTGTACGAGCACGACGCTTAGCTTCTAAGTAAATATTTTTACTACCACCTGACTTCCACTCTTTCCAAAGTTTCCTCTTTTCCTTTATACACTGGTCAACCTCATTATTCCACCACCAGGTCTGTCTATGTCTAGCTGGTCCTTTCGTCCACCCACAGGTATCATCAGAAGCTTCTAGAAGACAATTCTTCAAAGTAGTCCAAGTACTTTCAACATTGTCACTATCACATTGACCATTGTGGGCTAACTGCTGAACTTTTGCACTAAATTGTCTTGCTACAATCTCTTCCTTCAGCTTCCAGACTTTTCGACGGGGCCTGTACTTTCCCTTGGCTTCTTTAACACTCTTCAAGATAATATCACAAACCAGCAACCTATGCTGGGAAACACACTCTTCCCCCGATATAACTTTCACGTCCTTCACCACTTTCTTGTCTGACTTTCTAACCAGGAAGTAATCTATCTGTGTCTTACAACCACCTGACTCATATGTTATCAGCCTACTCTGTCTCTTACTGAATGATGTGTTGCAAACCACCATGTCCGTTGCCATTCCAAACTCAAGCAATCTCTCCCCTTCCTTATTTCTGCTCCCAAATCCATAGCCTCCATGCACACCTCTATAACCTTCAGATAACTTCCCAACATGACCATTAAAGTCGCCGCCCACCATGACAAGTTCAGTGTCTCCAAACTTTGATGTGACTGCTATTAACTCATCATAAAACTTATCTTTATCTTCCTCACTGAGTCCACACTGTGGAGCATAAACTGACAGAAAAGTGACAATCCTATTACCTATCAAAAACTTTATCACTATAATACAACTATTAACACGCATAACGGACACTTTAGAATTAAAAAATGAGTAAGTCGTTCAACCTTGTTTCCAAGCCCTTCGTTTGTCTGAAAAATAAAAGGGGAAAAACTGATATTTTCATCATAATTGTTGTCAATGTAAATTTGTAATTGCGGTGAGTATAAAGAATGATCAGAAGGGCATTCATCACCATAGACCATATCATGATCACTTTCCATTTTTTCATTCAGCAAGAATGTCACGTCAGCTTGCGGTGGAAAGGATAGTTCAGAGTTAGTAGACTTACACTGTCAGTGCCGTCATCATCCTTCGTTGGTTGTATCTCAACATTTTTAGGATGGATCGCATCTAAGGGATCACATTGTGTTCTAACAGACCTGGTAAATGTATTGGGACCAACCGATTTCCTTGCTGTTTCCACAATTGCACTAACGCCTTGTTCCTTAACCAATGAAATTATTTCTTGTTCAGCGTATATTTCAAGGTCAACATCATCCTCCACACATAAAGCAACACGCTGGCAAAAAGATGATCAGAATAACCTCCAAGAAATAACACTAGCACAACTCACAATTTAGCAATGGCATAAATAGTAAAAACACACTTGTTTTAAAGCGAAAGTTTCCAATCTTTTTTATGTTGATTCTCTTGAAATTTCAGGCTTACCGAAAGAAAAAATTGTTAGAACAGCATCTTCGGTCAACTGTCTCTTTCTTTTGATACTGGTAAGTTCAGCCTAAACAGTAACAAAGATTGAAAGTAGCGCCACTGAAATGATGGTAATAAAATGGGCACATTTACCCCCTGAAAAAATGCGGCAGGTCCTTCCATCAAAAAAGCTTCTCTTTTTAAAAACAAAGAATAGAAACTGACGAGCGCTACAATAGATACATGTCTAACTAGATAACTTTTTTATCTGTGTTTGTATTGGAAATTGGTATAATGTTCTTTTATTTAATATAAAAATATACAAAACGTTATTTGGTCGTGTTGTGTGGATATAAATACAAATAATGAAATGAGAAGAAATAAGAAGAAATAAGAAACTTTGACTGCATTGACTAGCTAAAAAGGCATTTTTACACAGTGGCAATATTTTAAGGAACTTTATTACTTAGAGATCTCTTTTAAAAGAACTATCTGTGAAGTGCAACGAACAAATATAAAAACTTTGATCGCTTGCACAGCGTATTTTCTTGAACCATTTTTGTCTGACTTCTTTCTTTTTCAAAGACGGGATTCTGTGAAAACTAACTTCTTTACACTTCTCTGATCGATTGGTATACATCCAAACGCAGAACAACTAACCATTTTTTAAAGATTTAAAGATAAAGTACATACAAAAAGCGATTTAAATGTAAACTATAGGTTTAACATGAATGTTCTCTGCACTTGCTTAAACTTTTTGCATGATGTGACGTCATTTTTTATAATCGGGTCCATTTCTAAATGAAATCGCGCCTGTCTGTATTTTTATTAGAAAAAAATTGAATATACAAAGGCTGGTACAACAATTTTAAATAAGAAAAACAAGTAAAGTAAGTTGTTTTTGATTTTTTATGCTTTTCTGAGTACGTATCACAAGGTAGATAACACTAGGTTGAGGATGGCTAACGTGTAAATGTTGGTACTCTGAGAGGTAGAGCAGGTGAAGTAGTTGAAATGTTAGAACGTAGATCTGTTGATATGTGTTGTGTTCAGGAAGTCAGGTGGAGAGGAGCTTTAGTGAGATTTGTGGAAGGTAGGAGGGCAAGGTATAAGCTTTTTTGGATTGGTAATAGTGATGGATATGGAGGAGTTGGCATATTCGTTGCAGAGAAGTGGGTAGAAAAAGTAATAGATGTAATGCGTGTTAATAGTCGTATTATAGTGATAAAGTGTTTGATAGGTAATAGGATTGTCACTTTTCTGTCAGTTTGTGCTCCACAGTGTGGACTCAGTGAGGAAGATAAAGATTGCTTGAGTTTGGAATGGCAACGGACATGGTGGTTTGCAACACATCATTCAGTAAGAGACAGAGTAGGCTGATAACATATGAGTCAGGTGGTTGTAAGACACAGATAGATTACTTCCTGGTTAGAAAGTCAGACAAGAAAGTGGTGAAGGACGTGAAAGTTATATCGAGAATGATGATGATGATGTATAAAAAAAAAAGAAAAAAGTGATTTTCACTGGAGTTCCCCTTTAATCCAATCTTGTCATGAAAGAAAAGTTTTATTTTACTGTATGACATGTTTATTTTTTAGTTTGATTTATTCACATATTTAGTGAGCATGCTTTTTTTAAAGAAATTTTAAAATTATTTTGTGTACCATAATTCTAGTGACCATAGTACGGTACTATGGTCACTAGAAGAAAGGTTGGAGAATGAGGTATACCTTTGACTCAGGAAATCTAGATTTCCTAATTCTAACTAACTGTGGTGACTTCAGTCTATACTATTGTACTATTTTGCTCTGCCCTAGTACGGTAATCTGGATAAATTTGGCCTAAACTGTTTCGTGTATTGCCTCACTTTGTGGCGCTGCAGCTTAGTGGTTATAATTCTCGCACTTTGTGCGGGAGACCAGGATTCTTCCTGGCAGCGATTCAATATGGGCGAGTGCATGTTACTATAGCCCCGGGTTAACCCAAGCCATGTGAGGGAAATTGTGGAGATGCAGGAAGTTGTCTGGCAGAGCGCAGAACCTAATTGGGTCTGCATAGCTCGAAATGTTTTTTTCTTCGGCTTAACGTCTGTTTTCCATGCATGGGTTGGACGGGGTATATTGATGACCCTCTTCCAATCTGATCTAGACTGAGTTAGATCTAAACCCAAATTCCTCATCGTCAAGTCTATCCTTATTACCTCCTCCCAAGTCTTTTCCAGTCTACCTCTGGGCTTTGCCCCAGGAACTATCAAGTCTCTACACTTTCTTACCCAATTACCCCCCTCCATTCTTTCCAAGTGTCTGCAACTCAATCTTCTCATCTGGATAACATCTTTAATGCTACAGATACCCAGCCTTCTTCTTAGCTCATCTTAACTCTTTCTATCTCTCAGACTGGTGTTGCACATCCACCTAACCATTCTCATATCATTCCTTTCTAAACGGTCAAGATCTTCCTGCTTCACTGCCCATGTCTCACTACCATACAACATCACACTTCTTACACAGGCCTCATACAACCTACCTTTTTTGCCTCAATTGACAAGAGTCTGCTAGTCAACAAAGGAAGTAACTCTCTGAACTTTTTTCCAAGCAGAACCTATCCTGCTAGTAACACGTCTTCCAACAACCCCTTCACTAGCACTAAATGAGCATTAAATACTCTAGGACTCCCCATCAGAGCCATGGCCCCTCCTGGAAATAATAGACATGGTATACCCCCGATATTTGTGAGGCTAGCCATGTAAAATATGCACATCTATCTAACTAAGTCAATAATGCAGGAACATGTGTCAATCCAGTCTTTTAAGTCATAAAGAAATGTAAGGGCTATGAGAGGTAAGAACTCTTCAGATTTAAAGACCCAACCACCCTCCCTTTATCATTGGTAGAACTGTATCCAATTTTCCTGACTAACAATGTTTTCTTTCTTTTGTGTGCTGCCATACTTGATGACATTCGCTGAATATGACTCATGCAACAAATCGAACAAGCTATAACGAACTGGCCAGCACTGTGCTGCACTGTGACGACCAAGTGATTGATAATCACCCTAGCGTCAATAAATATAACTTTACTGTTGCTCTTAGGTGCACGGTTTTCTTGCACAACCATTTGGCTACAAGAGTTGTCAAGGTTTTTGTCCAGCGGATAATAGATAAATAAATTAGAAGTGGAAGTGAAACCTCATGAAACAGACAAGTAAATAAATAATTAGTGATAGATAAATAAATAAATTAGTGGTGAAATGTACCTCGTGAATATAGAGGAAATGAGAACCAAATTCATGCATGAAGAGATTGAGGTCATGCTTATTTACTCATGGCATCCCGATCTATTCCTCAAATTTACAAATTGTGTTTAAACAGGGTAGGTTTGTATTCTAAAAAAATATTTTCTTTACAAATTCTAGTTTTTTTAAGAGGGTGGCGATATAGAGACTGACTTGGTGATGATAGGACGGCCCGAAACAGAAGTAAATTTTAATACATGTGTAGTGAAACATGGTGGAAGAGCCAGAAAACCGGTTTCCGAGTGTCGGAAAGATAGAACTTTATGAATCCACTACACTTAATGCAGATCGGCAGGATTTTATAAAACTCTAGAAAAGTGGCAATATAAGAGTGGTATACGCTAGCTATATACTTGGTGGAAAATCACTCTGCAAAGATTTTTGTCTCTTTTTATTATTTTTTATTGGGCACTGTGTTGTGACCCCTCCCCTCCTTCAGCCATCGTAAATGACTGATTAGCACCCTGGGCACTTAATTTTTTTTTGAACTTTTAGGGTTGGTATAGATGAGTTGCAAATGTTTACAAAGTTCCGTATACGCGCGCGCATCTTGACAGGCAAGACTATATAACCAAATTGAATCTTTATGCTAATTTATGGATTTTTAGGAATATAAGGTTGAAAATAAATACATGGAATCACAGTCCCGATATTTACTTGCACACGCATCTAAGTGATTACGTAATGCCCGATGCGCGCGCAGAAATGTAGGTAAAAATGTAAACAAACCAAGCGGACACGGAGGAAAACGTTCAAAACAAAATCCACAATAAAAACGTGGGGGAAATTCAGGTTTCAACATTTATTCACTATATGTTTTAACCATGCTATACTGGCACAATTTTATTTTAACATTCACACAAATAAAACATGCATTCAAAGCTTGACTTCTTTCGCGTACCGCTCCGAGCACAGCATCTATGCGCAATCTTTGTTGTCACTTTTATGCTTGTTTAGCAAAGTAATTTTCAGAAAGGGATTACGCAAAGTAGACATCTAATCTAATCTATGCTTTGTAAAAGCGATCTTTTAACTATAATTTGAACCATAACATTAACGAATGGTGCTTTGCACGAGCACGAATGATGACATAAGCCCTTGTGAATTGAACATTCAGTCTCTTTTCATTTTTCCAAGGAGTATTGGCTGTGGAAAAAGATCGACTAACTGCTGTGTTATACAGCAGTTAGTCGATCTTTTTCCTTTTTTCCGCTTTGCTAGCCTTGTGTTTTTCTGCACTAATGTTTTCGTTACCTCCATTTCTGCGCACGCATCTTTTTTGGATAGCATTACGTAATGTTATTTGATGCGTGCGCAGGAAAAACACGGCACTATGATTGAGTGTATTGGAATTGTTTTTCTCAAGTATTATCTTCCCTGTTTAAGAGCAGACATTACCAATTTTAGAGTCAGTTTTTTTTTTACACTTAATATTTTCTATCTCAGCGGTCCGTTGTTTATATTCTTTGCCTGTGCACATGCGTGCGCATGTCCATTGTTCTAGATGCAAAATCAAAACATTACAGTACGTCACCACGCCGTAACTCATCTAGCTAGCTATATGCTAGCCTAATCAAAACGACAAAAATCTTTCAGTGTCAACAGACACATCATATAACTGGCTTAGGTGGCCAAGTTAGGCTAAGATTCCCTCTCCTAATTTGGTGAATAGCCGTTTTAGCGTATGATAATTTGCTGTTTTTGCTGACTTGGAAAATTAAAAATTAAAGTGGAAATCCAATTATATTACTATACAAAAAACACATCGATGGGGGAGGAAGGCATCAATAAGACATGTTCCTCATCAGTTTGCCATAATTTATGTCACACTAAACACCACGCTTGATCGTCCATGCTTTCTGCACCGCCATTGTGCTATTCCTAACCTGATTTTGAGAGGGTGTATAATATCGGCCATTTTAGACAATGTGGGACAAGGTTTTTAAAACCACAAAAGAGTCAAGTGGGGTTCCAGCTATAAAATACATCTTTCTGTTGGTAGGAAAAGTAGGTCCTGTTTTTAGTAAAAGGTTTTGAAACCTTCTGAAACTTCAGGATTGCAAAAAGCAGCACAGGTACCTAGCATTTTTTAGAATTAAGAGAACAACCTCGTCCCCAGGGGCTTTTGGCTTTTGACATCGAAACTGACGGGCGATAGGCAACAAACCCTGGGGACGAGGATGTTAACAGAAGTATCATCTGCTAAATTGCTAGGTTGTTTTTTGTTGTTGTTTTTTTCTTATTTTCACCAGGGTTTTTTATTAAAACCATCCAAGTTCTAAAACCTAATAAAGCATTTAGACTGACAAAAAAATTTACAAATAGAAAATTAAGTTAGAATTGGATAATACATGTATTATTGTACCCGTCTAGAAACCTCGTCCCCAATTCTTTAAATATGTAACAAGCCCTGAGGACAAAACCACGTCGCCTTGTATCTTTTCAGTATCTTTTATTTCTATATTTTCTGACGTTGGACGGCAATGCGGTTCGTCTCGCCGTGCCGCTATAAAAATAAAAAAAACAAGCGCTGGGAACGAGGTTGAGAGATGGCAAATCTCCAACAGCCAAACAAGCTTCCACGCATTCTTCTTTGTAAAAAATGTGTTCTGTAAGACTCCTGTCCGGTTGTTTTTATTTAAATTTGGGTAACCTCAGGTTCCGTTTAAATTAAAAAACGTAACAAGCCCTGGAGTAAGGTTGCAATATATTAATGTGCTGGAGTACACTGCCTCCTGAAAAGGTCAACGTCGTCCCCATGGGTTTTTCCCTTTTGACATTGTCCGTTCTCAAATAAGTGATAGTGGCTTAGATATCGGGGGACGAGGATACTTAAAGGCTAATTGTGAAAAAATTTAGCTATAAATATTATTTATGCATTCGTTAAATATGGTCAAATGTAACACATTTATAATTCGAATTAATAAATCAATTCGTAATGATTCAGGTGGGATTTGAACCCACTTTCACTTACGACGCAAGTGACTTACCAATTAGAATCTGAATCAAACAACAAATGAACAGTTTTCCTAAATTGCGGTCGACCGGGAATGCATATAATCCATGTGTAATAGCGAAATTTTGTAATATAATTAGAATATGGTAAATTAACACATATAAATTCCCTGCAATTATTTCATGTTGTTATATCCTTCAAATTGGCAGCTAATGAAGCAGCACTTTTAGTCACAGCTCTTTTTAAGAAAATTATTAAGCTAATTAACAAGAGTACGCAACTTCGTCCCTAGGGCAGGATAGGTGCAGAGTACGTATAGTCCTTCTTAAGGTAAGTCACTAAAGAAGATGCAACCACCCCACTGTTGTGTAGCTAGAGTTCGAAACAAATGTGAATGTTGGTGGGTCACCCCTACTAATAATTCTAAAAAATAAAAAAGAACATTGCTCTTTTACGGATTAGCAGGTCTTGAATACCTATGGGCGTCACTTGGAATTTTCCGCTATCTACTATCTAGCAAACAGTGCACAAACAAGTATCCACTGCCGCGGATGTGCAATGTAGAATTAACACTATGCCAAGTTCAACAATTCTCTAAAGCGCGGGACATATTCGGTGGAACGTGCGGGAAAAACCTGAGCTGCAACAAAATTTAAGGACTGTAAAACCTTGATATAAGATTTGTTAACTTTGCTAACTACACAATTAACTAACTTATCTTACATGGATTACATGGATTACTTTTAAGTAATACTTATTAAACTGAATGTTAGCAAAACTAATGAACTGGATTAGGTAACTTAGTCATTAAATCTAATTTCTTTCGGTCCTTTTTTTCTCTATTTCAATTTTCATTCGATTTCCCCGAATTTGAGAAGACAGTTGTTTCATGCGCAAACCAATCACAACTGGCGTGTCGACCGACGTTCATAAAATGATAAAACTTTGACAAAATATAGTGAATACAAAAACATACCCGAGGCTTTAATTCGTATAAACGAAGGTGAGTACTGTAATGCTTACTACTGTCATATTATATTTAGACCTCTGATCCTACCTCTGATCCAGCTAGCTGTACCTATTATGTCTAGTGTAGCTAGCTTTTTTTTTACCATTTTCCTGTGACGTATTTTTTTGATTTTTCGTTTAGAACAATGACATGCACACTCGTTCCTGTAGGTAGAAAATATAAACAAAAGGCCACACGAGTCAAATAAATTCTTTAAAAAACAAAGTATTGTCTTAAAAGTGGAACTTTTAAAACTAGTAGCTAGTGTCAAAAACAAATAATTTATTTGAATTCCAATAATATTTTACCATGTTTCTGCATTTTTGCCCAGAAGAATAGATGGATTCCAGTGTGGTATTATTTGTCTACTTTTCAGTAGTAAGCTCTTTAGCTCTGGCATTTGCTTTGCAGGTAAAAGATGCTGGAATTTGGTGAAGAGAGGTCTTGTCCTGTCGATTACTTCGCACAGAAACATCGTTGCAGTTATAAACTATTATTGAGTGTAGATTGATGACTCTGATTTGAATTAATTTAAAGTCCTAAGAATTCCTTCGTGTAATGAAATGGAAAGATAATTACTTTACTTCACATAGCCTATATTTTTTCCTGCAACACAAATGCCAAAGCCGAAAGATCTTGCCTCTGAAAATGTAAACAAAGAAATTTTTCTATATGTCCATGTATTAAAATCTGACAATGTTTACAAAAGTTCAATAAGCTTTTATAAAACATTGACAAGTACATCTATATACTTAATAACTAAGTCACATTGCTTATAGATATCAACACATTCTTTTCCAACAAATTCTTTAACCCAACATCACCAAAGCGTTTACAATAAGACAGAAATGTACAGGCTGTGTGAAATCCACACACACGCAAAAGGTCTGTATAAAGGATTTTGTAAAGATATGCATGTCTTTAGCATAAATGGCTTGGTCCATGACAACATTTACATGATTTACGTTATGTATACAACCTTTAATTTTTTTAGTTTTCAAAACACACAAAAGACAGAATAAAAATAAAAGTTAAGCAAAATTGACAAGCGGCTGTTTCAAAAACAAAACATCCACTTTGCCTGTTACAGAGACACGGAACTGGCGTATTATTATTTAGACTAGTCAATAAAGACCCGTGGAAAAATCCATTTAGGCAAAAGGACATTGGAAAAATTGGTTGTTTTAGATGTTTTGCTGACGTCAGCAGTGCATTTATACAAAAACAATTTGGCAAAATTTAGTTCATTCATTGCTTGTAATGTGTAGAGGTTGAAACGATGAGCAAAATAATGTATAGGATCATATGTTAGGCAAACGCCTAAGGAGATATAAGGGTTTAAAATTTTTTCTGACGTCAGCAAAGTCCCCTAAAGTACGAAAAAAATCTACCTTGTTGCCTTCATCGTATAGATCTTGAAACGCTGATCAAGAAAATGTATAGGATCATGTACTTTTGATAAACGGTTGCAGAGAGATTAGGGTTTGAAGGTTTTTTGATGACGTCATCAACCCACCTATTCTGTAACAGATTCGGCGACCCAGGTTTGGGAAAATTACCCAAATTGGTCCTAAGTGGTCCCTAGTTACCCACGCGGTGAAAAATCATTGACGTCACCACCTCGTTTCCAAGTTATTTGGCCTCAAAGTTTTAAGTGCACTGTAATTGCTTCATTAATTTAATATAGGATATTGACGTCAAAGTAGTGTTATTGGCGTCGCATCGTAACGTCAGAAAATTTAGCATATTCGACATGCATTTTTCGGCAACATTGAAGGAAAATGAACACATCCACTTTGCCTGTTACAGACACATGGAATTGGCGTATTATTATAGAGACTAGTCAATAAGGCCCGTGGAGAAATCCACTTAGTCAGAAGGACAATGGAAAATAGGTTGTTTTAGATGTTTTGATGACGTCAGCAACCCATCCACAAAAAAAGAAATTGGAACCTTCTTTTCACCTTGCCTCTATTGTGTAGAGCTTAAAACGCTGATCAAGAAAATATATATGATCATGTGCTCTTGATGAATGGTTAATGAGATAATAAAGCTTGGAAAATTGTGCTGACGTCAGCAAAGTCTTCTGAAAGTACTAAAAAATTTTTTTTAGAAAATTTATATACCCGTTGTCTTCATCGTATAGATCTTGAAATGCTGATCAAGAAAATGTATAAGATCGCGTACTTCTGAAAAACGGTTACAGAAATATTGAGGTTTTTTGATGACGTCATCAAACCGGTCATTCCGAAACGGATTCAGGGACCCAGGTTTGGGAAACTTACCCAAATTGGTCCCAGGTGGTCCCTAGTTACCCATGGGTGAAAAATCATTGACATCACCACCTCGTTTTCAAGTTATTTGGCCTCAAAGTTTTAAGTGCACTGTAATGGCTTTTTAAACTCACACATAAAAAACTCATCATTGTAGAGTACAGTTCTATTGCTGTAGATAGGACAAAAATTACAAAACATTTATATATAGTAATAGCTGAAAATATATACAAGCATGAAATGAAAGTAGAACATATATATAATATAAGCAACAACAAAGCCAAGGTAATAACACATCTCTATATAATATTAATAAGCGTGAACAAAATATATATATACATAGCATAGCTCACAACGTAAAATATGTGAAAACATAGAGGTATATATAATAGAAGCAGGGAGGGAGGAGGAAGAAAAACTGCTAGAACTGAAAAGGAAAACCATGAGGCAACTGCAGCTTAAATACTAGCAAGACTGCTGACCAAAATATATACTGCTGACCAGAAAAGGCACATAGGTAATGGTAAACTAACTATGGGCAATACAAACCAGAGTACTGTAGGAAGAAGATCTATATATGTGTGCATTTAAACACTCATAAATATATATTTATGAGTCACTTAAACTCACACATAAAAAACTCATCATTGTAGAGTACAGTTCTATTGCTGTAGATAGGACAAAAATTACAAAACATTTATATATAGTAATAGCTGAAAATATATACAAGCATGAAATGAAAGTAGAACAGATATATAATATAAGCAACAACAAAGCCAAGGTAATAACACATCTCTATATAATATTAATAAGCGTGAACAAAATATATATATACATAGCATAGCTCACAACGTAAAATATGTGAAAACATAGAGTCCAAATCCAAAGTAGTAGTAGAAAATAAAATAAAATAAAATATGTCATGCAAGGTGTGATGCCATAAGTCGTTGGGCAGAAAACCGCTGAGCAAGGGGCATGTGAAGGTAGAGAAACATACTATCAGATTTCCAGTCCCCCAATAAGGATATGACATCCAGGGGAACACCTGCCTCTAAAGCAAAGGTAGCACCCCCACGGCGAAACGAGTGGGTACCATATTGGGAGGTAGAACACCCTAACTCTGTCAACACTTTTTTCATAAAGGACATGAAAGTCCGATATGTCAATACAGTGTTGGGTAGCATCGAGGATTTGCGCCAACAAAAGGCTTGAGCATCAGGCAGAACACCTGGAGTGAGAGAAAAAGCATGCAAAATAGCCCGAACTGGACAAAGAGGAGAAGAAGGAATAGCCACCAGTGGAACAGTAATTGTGCGCTGTCCCAGTTGGATGGTCTTACTCCATCTAACTAGAACGAGAATATGGTCGTCATGAAAAGTAAAATCAGACCGAACTAGTTGTTTGAGCGGATTAAATATTGTAGAAGATGCTGGCAATAAATGTGACTTACGGAACAGACCAAAAAATGAAACTAAACAAACAGCCCAAAATGAAGCATGAAAGCTACAATTTAGGTTAAGGCGAGAACGAATACCAAAAAGAAGAGCAGTGGTAATAGGAAGACTTGGCTTGGCCGGAACACCAAGCATACGCTTCATACCTTTTAAAACTGTTGATAGTGTCCAATTGTTGGTTAGAGGATTAGCATATCCCATCTCAAGATGTAGAAGGCCAACAAAATTTAGATACATACAAACTGATTGTGGTAGTAAAAACCTAGCCAAATGGGCATAAAAAATCTGTGGAGGCAGGCACAAGTGGCGAAGACATCTGGCTACAAAAACATTCATAGGCCTTGCGATGTGTGCGATAGCTCTTTTTTGTATTCTCAGCATAGGTGGCCTGCCGAAAAAGGACAACGTCGTGCACCAACTCCGAAACGAAGGGGGGCAACTCTAGAGGAAGGAGAATACAAAAATTAGCTACCACAGATGGTATACTTACCAATGAGAAAATAATAAGAATAGGCAGACATATGATTGATGGCAACCAAATCACAGACTGAAGTCAGTGAGTTGAGCTGCAAAAAGTGCAAAAATTATAATAAGTGTTGTCTTGAATGAAGACGTGATATGTCGTCAGCAAGGACATTCTGAGCACCAGCTACATGGAAAGCCTTCAAACGAAAATTGAAGGTAGCCGATAACCAAAACAACTGACGTAAATAGTCCATCATAACAGGGTGATGGGTAGTTCCTTTATTAAGCATAGCAAAAGCAGCAGTATTATCGCAGAAGACATGAATAGTTTTGTTCTTCTAAGTGGGAGCCCAGCGAATAGCAGAAAGAACTACACACAGGGCTTCCTTAAAATTAATATGTAAAGAGACAAGAGGGGAATGGTCTACCCATAGATGAGAATAGAACCAATCACCCTCAAAAAAGGCACCAACAGCGTCAGAGCAAGCATCAGTTTGCAGACTGGTAATAGGTCTTTGGTCATAGAAATCGCATTGTCCATTAAACACACCCAAGAACTGATCCCACCAAGCTATATCCCTGTGAAATTCGAGCATCAAGCGACACTTCGAGGCAGGGGAAGACAAGGTGTTCATCAGATCCAGGACACGTCTCAAGAACGTTCTACCACCATACACGACTTTACAAGCCCAATTTAGGCAACCAGCAAGGCGTTGCAACTCTTTCTTAGAGGCTCTCTGCTTGGTTAAAAAATGTGACACTACTTCCCTCAATGCATCCAGTTTAGCAGGTGGAAGAGAAAGGGTAAGTGACACAGTGTCAAGCAGAATTCCAAGAAAAGTAAGTTGCTGGCATGGAGGAACCAACTTAGCAGGGCTAAGCTGAAACCCTAGTGCAACAAGTAATTTACAGAGTGTGTTATAGGCCTCATAACATTCAGTCTGTGTTCGGCCAATAACAAGGAAATCATCTAGGTAGACAATAACGAGAGGAAAACCTCGTCTTAGCATCATACGACGAACAGATTGTGTAAGGCGATGAAATATTCTAGGAGCACTTCGACCTCCAAAAGGAAGTCGAGTATCGACAAGATATGAGTATCGAGTGCTTCCAGAAAACCGCCATTTTAGACCAAGCGCAGCATAGTTTGATGGATGAACAGGCACTGACCGATATGCATGGCGTAGATCAACCTTGGCCATAAAATATCCCTGTTTGATCATAGCACAGGCATCATCGATAGTTTGAAATTTTTGTTTTTCAATATCAATGTACGTATTGACACCCTTTCCAACTGGCATGGAACAGTCATGTATAATGCGTAACTCGTCAGAGTCAGGTTTGGGGACAGCCCCAAGAGCACTGACAATGGTAGGTTTACATTGAGTAAGAATATAGTTACCAGTTTTAAGTTCATCCAGCAGAGTAGCTTCTACTTTCATATGAGCTGTAGGACTGGTAACAGAAAAGTAGTTATTCATTTCGGCAGGCAATAAATCAGAGTCCTTAGGAAGAAGCTGAAAACCACAGTGAATTCCATCAAGGAGGAAGTCACGATCTGGGTCTTCAGCCAGTTCATTGGTCCATAAGTCAACATTAAGAGGAGTGCGAAATTCTGAGGGTAGTCAATTGTCAGAATTGTGGTTTTGTCCAGAATGAGGTTTGCCACAAGCCTGATTACCAATTTTGCGGTTGCAGACGTGGGTGAATTTACATTCTGTTTTCTGGCAACCTTTTTGGCGGTTAAAATTACGACATATTTCCACACCGGAAGAAGTATGTGTAGGAAACCCCGAAGACGATCCTGAGGCAGGTGAACCTGAATTTCCCTTACTTAAGGTACTGGAAGTGTTAGAGACAGGAGGGGAGGCCCATAAGCATCACTTCATGCAAATGGCTATTGTCAAAGCTCCATGGATAGCCATAAGTGTGCTGAAGAATTCAATATTCATCGTCATACTTCAGCACAGACTCCCAGGTATACTTTCTAGCCAACTCTAAGATCTTAATGGAATAAGACAAATAGTCACGTAAATCGGACGAGGTTGGCAATGTGGCAGAAGACAATAATTCATAAAAAATTCTCAAATTAGCTATGTTATATTGTTCCATGGAAAGAGATTCCAGTCTTGGCTTCTTATTACCAATGGCCAACATTAGCGTAGTTTGCGAACCAGGATCAGTAGAAATAACTTTCTCCTGCTCCACAGGACGAAGACGAGACACAAAATCGACAATACGAAGGGGCTTACCATTTCCAGTGTTGGAAGAAAGTACAGGGCGCAGAAACAATTCTGAACTACGGTCTTCTTGCTGGCGAAAAACATCCGATAGGGAGCGTGTTTGTTGTTGTGACGAGACAGTGCGATTGGTCAACAAATTGGCGGACTGTTGCGGAGCAAGCAAGGAAGCAAAACAAGATGGCGGTTGTACGTCAAGAGGTGAAGGGCGGAGATTGTCTTGAACACGATTGGTTTGATTTACAGTTTGCTGCAACGGGGAAGTGCTTAAAATTTGTGCTGGGCGGGCATTTCTGGAAGAAGCTGAGCGAAGCCTAGCTAATTCTGATTGTCGAGCAGCAATCTGATTGAGAAGGTGTTGCTCTTCTGTTTGTAAACTTTCCCTTAGGGATAGCTCTTCCTGTTCTAAGACAGCCAGCTGATTTCGAAGAGCAGCTAGCTGAGACGGCGAAGAAGATTTGTTTGATGTGGCCAGGTGAGACTGCAGAGGCGAAGATCTTTGGATTGAAGACATTGGATTATTAGCGATAGTTGAGGAAAGTGTCGAAGCAGCTGATGTGACAGTGTTGGTAGCGCTAGAACGACGACCTGGACAGTGACGACTGGGAATACCAAAGTCGTGTAGAGCCGGAAGTTCCTTGCAGCCAGGACATTTTGGGTACGTTTCTTTTTGAGTGTGGACGATTCCTCAAGAGCGACAGATATTGCAGCAGATTGGAAGGTTTGTGAAGTTGAATCTTCATCTTCTGAGCCATCTGGCGTTTGAGTAGGTGAGATAAAATATAACAGCATCCATATAGGTGATAAATTCATGTTTAATTAGCCAAAGATTGGTTTGATTGCAAAATGATTGATTAGATATAAGTGGATTAATAAGCAGCAGACATAAGCATAAGAAAAACTGCTAGAACTGAAAAGGAAAACCATGAGGCAACTGCAGCTTAAATACTAGCAAGACTGCTGACCAAAATATATACTGCTGACCAGAAAAGGCACATAGGTAATGGTAAACTAACTATGGGCAATACAAACCAGAGTACTGTAGGAAGAAGATCTATATATGTGTGCATTTAAACACTCATAAATATATATTTATGAGTCACATTAATTTAAATTAAGATTTGACGTAAAAGTAGTGATATTGACGTCGCGCCGTAATGTCAGAAAATTTAAAATTTAAGACATAACTTTTTCGGCTACATCAAAGGAAAATGAACACATCCACTTTTCCTGTTACAGACACACAGACAGACACACTCCCTGTATTATTATAAGAGATATAACAACTTGTGTCTTTTCTACTCACTATTTCAAATTCTTCATGTGATTTCATTCGAATTGGTGAATGAAAAACGGCATGGGTGTTTTCTGTGCTAACAATATAGTTCAACAAAAAACAATATTTTTTAACAATATTTCGTTTATCTTTTTATATTTCATAAATAAATATTTTTTCATATATATTTATACACAAATTTTTATTAAAAAGGATAGAACTATACTTGTGATTTAGTTTATTATTTGATAATTTCCTTTGCCGTAAAGACTTAATTAACCGCCGGAGGCTTATTTAATATTTTGGGAGTCAAGGGGGTATCATTCAAGGATGGGGGGGGGGTTATTCGAGGGGAGGTTATGAAAATTTTTTTGTGATTTTGGACATTTACCAAGCAAACTTTCACAACTGCTAAAAAATTTTCAAGCACTGGTGAAGGAAAAAACAACTTAAAAGCTGAAGTCATTGGTAAAAGAAAGGAGAGGTTGGCTTGGTTGTCCCAGCCAATATACTGCTACAATGGACGATAAAAGATTTCCTAAAATCCCGAAAAATAAACTCAAAGAAAGACAAGAATTTGTTGACATTGAAGTAATAGAAATAATAGAAAACGATGTAAAAATGTTTTCTTGCTACATATAAATGTAATAGATAACTTAGAATACTCGTTTTATTGAAAATTTGAATAAGCACCCCTTTTAATTGTAGAAAGAGGATGCTTATGGGGGGCTTAATTGAGTCTTTAAGGTATATAATAGTTCAAACAAAATATTTGCTGGTGTAAACGCTAGAATAAGTTACCAATCACTCTTTCAATAACTTTCATTATTTGTTCAACCAACTTCATCCCTCTTAATTACCTTTTTCTAATATAGTGAAAACAAGATTTGAAATATAATAGGGCGAAAAATATGAAAGTAAAATGAACAAAAAATGTTTGTCATTTTCCAAAATAATAATAAAAACATTAAATTTGTATATATAGTAATCAGGCCTATCAATAAGAAAATAACACCAGAGCAATAAATCGCTCTCCCAAGGTTACAATAATTTAAACTGGGTGAGCAATCTGAATGAATAGAATAAGTTTATAAACGCATATTTTATCACAAAGTCTTTTTTATCTATTTTATATCTTTTTTTATATATTTTGGTTCTTTTTTACTGTAAATAATAAGAAAGGGAACATTGATTTCCATGTGAGATGAATTGATATTGCTCGGCCAGAAAAACTTTTTTTGGAATTGGGGGAGCAATTAATGGCTCAGCTAGTTTCTCATTTCTCAGAATTGGGCGAGCCTTTGCGCGAGCAAGAGCAATTGCTCTCCCCTTATTGATAGGCCTGAGTAATGTATTATTTTTGGTACTCATGTTATCACATATCCTATATGTGGTTGAAAAAAAGGCATGAGATTATTGTTTTTACCAGCATGTTTTGTGTATGTTATTAAAAGCTAAAACTTTAGTAGTTTAGTTAAATCTCTTGTTTAACAAACTTTACGGATTGTAGTTAATAAAAAATAGCTTGCAGTTGGCAATTGTTCTTGAGTATTTACTCTTATTTTTCTCAACTCTTTATTTCAGGGTTCAAATTAAAGATACGTAATATACCTTAAATTTAAATGATGCATAGTGTAGGTAACAGGAAGCAGTTAAATAAAATAAAATATTGTATCACAAACACATTTTTCTTAAAATTGTTGACAAAGTCATATTTTAGATAGAAAATTATGAATGATATGCTACAGTAAAGCATTGTTTTAACTATTTCATTTCTGGCAATAAAGTTAGTATTAACTTCAACTATAATATTAACTTCTTTTTTTTATCTCATGTGTTTACCTATCAATTCCTATGGAAACCCATCACACAATTAATGAATTACTCTGCCTGATAAAACCGAATGACTACAGACGAACTTTCATTTTATTTTTCTAATACTGCCAACACTAAAATCTAATGATTACAGACAAACTTTCAAATTATTTTCTAATATTACATTTATATACACTTAAGTTTTATACAGATCTAAAGAAATTTTTTGGATTCAAATGAAAACATAATAAATTAAAAAGGGAAATGTTTTTTTCTCGTTTTCATCTGTTTACATGTACCAAAGCATATAAATTTAATTATCACCTGCATAATATACCAAAGTTATTCAGATATATTGCGTTTTTGTCAGTTTACAATAGAAAATTCATATGGATTCAAGTAATTTTTTTGGATGATTTAACAAATCCAGAAAAAACGTTTTTGAAAATATTTTTTGTCATTTTCATGCTGAATCTGTATAAATTTGAAAAATCTAGTGTAAATGCAATTCATGTAGCTTTCTAATTTTAGTAACATGACTCATGAATCCGGATAAATGTGCTCAAGTGTATAAGTAGTATATGCTGAATATCAAATAGGAAAAAAAAACCTACGTTAGGCGACAACCCTTGATAAAAATTAGTTAAAAGGAGGGCAGAATTTTTAAGATCGTAGCCACAGGCAATTAAGAATGCTGTTTTTATCTAAGTAACATCCACTCTGAACCTGTCAATGTTTACAGTGGAGTAAGTATTTCAGATTATAGGTTATCTGTTCAAGTCCACAATCTTAAAAAGTTTGATGTGGTCAGTACACCTAAAATTTTCTGGTTTGGAATGACACCAGTAGTGAAGATTCTTTAGCAATTTTTTGTTTGGACATAAAAAATGGCACAACAAACTAAATAATTTCAATGCAAGATACAGGATAGTAAAATAATGAAACTTGCTTCATATCAATTTTTACTATATATGCTGAAAAATACACTTCCTTAGGCTCAATAAAACAAGATTTTTTTTAAACATTTTAGAAGCCTCAGTATTGACTGCTTGTAAACATTGACTTTCAAAAATATATTTACATTGTAAGCTAACCTCTTATGAAAATAAAAACAAGTTAGTTTCATATGAAAGATCTTGGAAATTTGTTTATGAATCTTCTTTTTTCAAAAAATATTAATCAGTATTTTAATAGGTAAGATTCTTGACTCTGAAGTTTTGCTAATTATACTAATTACTAGTCAATAAGGCCCGTGGAAAAATCCACTTAGGCAAAAGGCCATTGAAAAAATAGGGTGCTTTAGATGTTTTGCTGACGTCAGCAGTGCATATACAAAAAAAAATGTTCTTAAAATCTTACACAAAATGTCAAATCTTGCACAAAATAAAAAAGAACAGCTTGCAAGGTGCAAAATCTACTTTATAAAAAAGTTACAACAACGACACTCATGACATCGACACTCACAACACCAATACTCACAAAACTGACAGTAAGAACACCGACAGTTACAACACCGACAGTCACAACACGGATAATAACAATGTCAGAAATAACGCATCTCAAATATGTACATCTTATAAGTGATTATGTTGAAAATCCTCAGTGTTTTATTCTGAAATGTCAAAAAGTTGGCCTGCAAGAGCACAAATCAACAAAAATAAGTTATTTACACATTTTAAGTCTTTCCCTTAAAAGCCTATACAAAAATATGAAAAAGCTATAGTTTGGAAAACATCAAATTTAAATCTACAAAAATCAGTCATTTCAGTTGCATACCATCCTCTCCCACAAAAATTTACACAAAATGTAAAAATCAACCAGTTAAGAACACAAAAAATTTTCTTTTTTAGTTTGATGATCCGTACTGCCCTTTAACAACAATTTTGAACCTAAATGTCAAAAAATCAATAAGCAAAGAATAAACTTGAATAAAAAAAGATCATTATTTTGGAAACATTGTATACGGTTCGTAAACAAAAGTTTACACAAAATGTAAAACAGATTGGTTTTTGAGAAACACATCTAAATCAACAAAAATAATTTCATTCAGCATGTCGTATATTCCCATTATCCATTAATCTTCCACAAAAAGGTTATAAACACACATCAAAATTTAGAAAAATTAGTCATTTCAGTGTATACAGTCCTCGCCCATTAGATTACAAAATATAAAAAACAAAAACAGTTTCAGTCAGAACATTAAGTATTTTTTTATCATCAGCAAACATTAATCCCTACAAAATTTTGTAAAATTCTCAAGAAAAACAAAACCGTGAAACCATGGAATTTTCTTCCAGCAAAAATGACATCACATACAGTTAGTTCTCCCCAACAATAGTTTATATTACGAAATATAAAGACATCAGCTTATACAACAGCTTACAGTGAAGTCCGATTCTACAAAAATTTGTTCTTTCAGTATATATTGCATGTGGTCTATTTCCACAAAAGTTTCCACAAAATTTCAAAAAACAGCATTTTGCAACACAAACAATATAAACTGACCTAACCATACCATCCTCTCATAATTTTTTTTAACCCAAAGTCATAAACCAACGTAAATTTCCAATCAAATGTAAAAAACCCCTGTAAAAAAACCTGGCATTTTACATGTAAGCTGACAAAAGTTTAACAGGATGTCAGAAACAAAACAATAAAAAATAACTTAACACACACACTTTAAATTCTACAAAATTTGTTCCACTTGTGATATTGCATGTGGTCCCCTTGTAAAGTTTGCAGGTAATGTGAAAAAAACTATACTCTATGGGCATTAACATGAGTCACACTATCCTAAAAGTTCAAGAAAGATTTTGTAGCTAGCTTGCTACATCATAATTCGTGTTCAAAAAAGAAGAAAAGTTTTGACTACTAAGGTAGCTATAAATACCTAAAAAAAGAGGAATAACAACATAACTTATAAGTTAGAGCTAACTATGGGATGGAGCCTTCTTGAAGCTAACATTAGCTAACTAACAGTAGCTAGGACACCCAGTTAAATATACTTAAGCTAGGGAGACTTAGCTACGTCTATAGCTAGCCATTTGTGCTTAGTATATTTGATATAGTATGAGGTGCTGTATTGGCAAGGCATGTTTGATGTTTTTCAGCCACCTAGTTTGATTTGGAATAGGTTTACATGAATATTATGAATTTACTCTGATTATCTTTTACATCAGCAATTGTTTATCATCAGCAAACTTATGATGTCATAATTTCGCTATCAAAATTTCCAAGTCCTATATCCTGAGAACCAATAAAGATCTTTTTAAAAAATAAAAAGATTCCTAGACAATTTTTGAAGCTCTTTCATACGACCTCTACTTGTTTTTTCAGAGGAGGTAAGATTCAACTTTCTATTTTATTTATTCTGCTTTAGGCTTGGTGTTATTTAACTTTCCTTTGCTTTAACAAATTTTGAAGCTCTTTCATACAACCTCACCTTGTTTTTCCACAGGGGGTAAGCTTCAATTTTTCCTTTTATGAACTCCACTTTAAGCTTGGTGTTTATTTAACTTTCTTTTGCTTTAGCTACCTTCTGTATCTCTAGCTACCTACTATTTCATGTTTCAAGTCTAGCAAGAAAATTGACTATTAAATTGGTGTTGATATTATTATGTGAATTGAAATGTCTGATATACATGAAAACCCTGGAATTGTATTTTAATGTCAAATATTTTGGAAAGTCCTTTGATAATAAGGTTACATTAGTATTCTATTAAAATTCTATTAAAAATCAGAGCAAATACTTTGTTCATCCAATAGTTGAGTTATGTTTTGGCTTAAACAACTGGCTAACTCTGTAGAACAACCATGTTTTTGGTACTGGAAGGAAAAACTAACTGAGAAAAAGATTTAAATTCTTGAAAAATATACATTCTTACCTGGTAACACATAAGCAGGTTGATAAAACAACAAATGATTGAATATGGATGAAACCTGTTACACCCATTCAAAAATTCTCATATTTTTTGTCTTTTTGTGACATTTTAATCACAATCTGGTCGAATTTCAAGTGGTAACTTCCCTATGAACTTTTGAACAGGGAAATTCCCATTTTTTGATTCATGTGCAGATTTATTTAGCTACCTGGTTGCTGGAATTTAGATTTTTTTAAACTTTTAAAGTGTTTGGTTTAGTTATTCTGTATTCATTCAATATTTATTTGCTTTTTTTTTCATTACTCTTTTTTTACTCCATCTTTATACAGTATAAGAGAAAACATTACCAAATACCCCAAAAAAGTTAGGGAAGTTATTGTCAGGTTTCTGTGTTGCTTTTGTTAGGTTTAAGATTTAAGCAAGGCAATAAATCACAATATTTGGTTGGTTGTGATATAGAAGCACTAAAAGCCTCAATTTTTACTTTAAGTTGGAAAATTAGGATGCTCTTGAAAAGACTAAACTAAGTTTTTGTTGTTATTTTATGACTTGGTAATTTATGCAAACATTTGCAAAAAATGGTATTGACATTTTCTGTATTAAAAAGAAAGTAAACAGAGTGAATTGAAGGCTTTGAGCATGAGCAATATTTCTCATTTTTTGAAAAATAATCAGTCTCACAGCATGAAAATTTAGTATGTTGTTGAAGTAACCCTACTCAAAACATATGTTTAGGAATTGTAACTTTTCTTTTTAAAATTTTTCACAACAAGTTATTTCACTCTTTTTTATGGTCAGAGCCTTCTAAATTCAGTTTACTTCTTTTTTCTCCATTCTCAGAACGTTATAACAGAAAAATGGTTTATATAAACAATGGTTAACCAACACTGTGAAATCGTGTATATTTGCTGACCTTATCAAAATTCAAACGACTGATCTTTTTTATTTTTCTTCTACATAAGTGGATTTTTCCACAGGCCTTATTGACTAGTTATTCTACATTTTTGACAAACTATAGAATTCTCAAATGAACAGCATTGTCTTGTTTTTTTTGCTGTATTTTGATAAAAAATCAAAATTTTAAATAAAAATACTCAATGTAATGCATATTTGTCTAAATTAAAATAAATTTTAAAGCAACAGGGAAATTCCCTATGTACTACTTGTATTCTGTTCCCTGGGATACCACTTTCTCTTCACCCATCATGCATTATGTTAATCTGATGTTGATAAGGTCCCTTGTTGTAGTTAGCCTTGTTTGATTTCTCTTTGACCGGTTTTAACGGGAAGGAAAACTTGGTTTGTGAAACTTTGGATGAAAAAAAACAAGGTGATCTATGAAAAGTTGAATCGCTAGCAATTTTAATGTTTTAATAAACAATGCTTTCCTTTAAACCAGCGCAGCAATCCTGGAAATGTTTGTTGTTATTTTATCTAAACAAAAAGGAACTAAAAAAAACCCAAATCTATAACTTCGTTTCAGTACGGTCAAACTTTAGTATGTATTTCATTATGACCATTGATTAGTGCCACCTGTATCTACAACAGCAAGATATTCATAGCATACAACTTTACCAAGCATACAAAATATTTTAAAGATAGAAACGTGAGATATTTTCAAGCAAGATGTTTACGGAATATGCAAATTAAAACAACAAAAAGTGTAACATTTTGTAGAAGCAAAATTTAGCTAACAATGTATATATATATATAATATATAACATAATAAGCGCCCAGGCGTATGGGCGTTCATTTGAGTTAAAAAAAGAACACTTTTTTTTATATGAATGCAGTTTATAGGAACGCTTAGGCTGGAATTTTGCCAATATTAATCTCAATATTATTAAAAAACGTTCTCGGCCTAAACTTTCTCATAGATTATAGGAAAAAAATAATGTTAGCCTGGAATTAATAAGAAACAACTATCTCCTGACATTTTCTCTTCTTTTGACGCTAATATGGTAAACATATTTTACCTACATCTGTTTCTTTCAATCCTAAATTATACTTTCATCATCCTGTAAATTTGACTATGTATTTTCTTATTTTTTCTGAAGAACACAAATAAGACCAACCAAGGCTGGAAATATGTTAAAAAAAACACATCCAGTCTCAGTTGCAATTTAGAAAAGGAATAGGTACAACTAAGGAGAGACTAACATACACTTTTGTCTAATATAAAACTCTCTGTACATTGATTTAACAATAAGTCCTCGAAGTAAAGGGGGATTTTCACGAAGCGAATTGAACGGCGAATTCGATGGCGAATTCGCTTTTTAATTTTCACGACAAAATAAATTAGGCGCCAAATTCATTGTTGACATTAGTTAACCGCGTTCTGATTGGTCAAAAACTAGCAGCGAAACCTATAGCCGCGAAAAAGTAGGAACTGTTTCTACTTTTCAGCGAAGCGAATATTTCGATGCAAAATCAAAACAAACAAAACTGCGCATGCTCAGATACAATTCGCCGTCGAATTCGCCGTTCAATTCGCTTCGTGAAAATCCCCCTTAAGAGTGCAATTGATATAAAGATCTCTTTTTAGTAGCTTAATTGTTATTCCTGTTTATTATAAACCCGTTTTGTTTAGATCTAATATGACCAAGAAAATATTTATTAACTCTGAGGAGAAGTATGATGGACTGTCGTCCCTGGCTGATGATATCCAGCAAAAGAACATATCCGATATTAAAACGTTAGTCGAGAAGCTAAGAAAGTTTGTGAGGTCACAAAAGCAATGGGTTCAGAAAGGTCCACTTTATGATTCGCCACAGTCGTATTCAGAATGTAAAGTTTTAATTTTACTAGGTGAGTCTTTTCTTATCTTTCCTAAAGCTAGCTCGTTCTTCCTTCTAACTTCAATTTTGTTACCAGCCATCTGTAATTATGCGGGAGTGTTAACTCTGGATGCAAAATATCAATAGATGGTAATTTTCCGGGTAATTTTTTTCAGGAGATATTCCAAAGGGTCTTAATGAATCGAAGATGTTCATAAATTTTGTGAATGAGCTTCTCAAAAAAAATTGGATTTTCTACATCGTAAACGATGGTACCATTGAAAGTTTCAATGTGAAAGACTTTGCACCGATTTGCTTGTCAACGGGTGGCATGTATTCCTTTTGTGGTGGAAAAGAAGGGGAAGAAATTAAAACCGTAAGATCAACTGTTTTGTTCTTCAGATGCTTTTAGCTAAACTAATTTTGCGTCTAACATTTAAGAAGCGTTCCATATCATCTAGTTAGTTTGTTACGAGAATACCAGCCTGATTTGTTAGCTGTTAAAGTAACTATTTTCTTTCTAGTTGGTGGAAGGTATGTTTGAAACGAGTGATACGATCCACCGTAAGAAAGGTCATGTTGTTGACAAATTAAAGATCTTCTTGGAAAGTCAACCTACTGACAAGTGGATTCCGTTTAACAAGATTTGGGAGTGTCAAAGTGAGATTGTTGTTCACAATGTCTCTCGCAACGACGCTCAATTAGGTCAACCAAATCAACCAGCACAACAAAGTGAGGAAAATAGTAGTTCTCAAGAATCAGGTGTTGAAATGTCTTTAGATGAAGCTTCTGCATCATCGGCTCCCAACTCAGAAGCCCACTCACAAGAAACAAGTGCACGCCCGTCCAGTCAGTTGGTAGCGTTAAGAAATTCTGCGTTAATATCGTCAATATCTGGCCACGTTCAACGTATTCCAGAAAGAATACCGTCGGAAAGTAGCGAAGCGTTACTTGAAAACCCTTCTGAAAACTTATGTATTCAGAGCTTGTGCTACTCGTTACGTAGTCTGGCAATCAACACAGGGGAACCTGTAAGAAGTACTGCAAGTACACCTGAAACAGAACCCGTTTCGTTTGGCATGCGATTGAGATGGCCATCTGAAAGTATTATCTCTAGCTTAAGAACACCTTCCGAAAGCATTGATAGCACGTCCAGAAGACAGCCTTTGGAAAGTATTGATTCAGGCTACTCCAGCCAGATATCGAGGGAGAGCTTGGATCTCAGCCTCAGAAGATTACGCCTTTCTGAACCCAGAGAGCATTCCATGCCGGTCGAAAATACTGAATACACTACCCTGGATGTGTCTCTCAACTTGGGAGAAGTGTTTTATGAGAGCATAAACGAACCAAGAGAAGACGAAGAGTAAGATAGAAAGCTGAGTTTGTTTTGTTAACAAGTACTCAGAGAATGACTAAGTAAAGAGTTTATGCGGGGAAAGTTCTATACTGCATCCAATGTCGACATATCATCGTGACGTTAAATGCCGACGTTTTATCGACACGTCAAATGACGACGTTTCATCGTCACATCAAATAATATCTCCTTATGGCTAAGTTGTCTTTTCTTAACCTCAACTTTGTTTTAAAAGAATTCATACATCTGTTATTGATGTAATGTAGCACCGTTCTACTTGGTACCAAGGAACTCACCACAACGTTAATCGTTATGAAAGCTTACAACAGAAATAAATAGTAAATTGTTTGTAGTACCGCTTGTTTTTATCTGGTGTTTATTTTTTTGCATATAAAGTCTTGTTCATAGAATGCTACAAGGTAGCACGTCGAGTGTTAAGTGGCATTTTTTCGACAGCCTTTCCAATTCAATTTCACGTCACGTCGGCTATTTTCATCGTTTTGAATTGCCATTTGCCTACCTGCTTTGTTAACACGTCGACATTCAAGTTGGCAATTACCGAGTGAATTAAAGAGACTGGATTACGAGTCACACGATTCTTTGACCAAATCAATTTGAATAGTTGTTTAAACTAATTCGTAATATTTGACATATCTTGGAGACGATTATATTATTTCAGATGGCTGTAAAACTCACTTTGCGTCAGTTGTCTTGAAATGTAAAAGAATCATCATCACTATGATTCTTATATATTTTTCAATTTCAGAGCTTTTCAGTCTAGTAGATTCTAATAGAAAGAGATTTTTTAAATAAATTCGATAACAAACATTTTTTTTAATTTCTGACCAACGAATGCTACATATGAAACGGGTAATATACTAAAAAATAGTCGATTCCCGCGTTTTATGTATGTAGTTTAATTTTTTTAGTGCCTAGTCCAGTCTGTCCACTGGTTAGCGCGTTTTACGAAATTTTTTTATGTGTTTTAAACTTTAGAACAAATTTAAATTGTAAAATCGATAATGTATAAATGCGTTTTAGTACATTAAGTTTGATATTTTATATTTTTATGTCAATGATTTTTATTTTGGCCATCATGCATATAAGAAGAAAAATTCTTTAGTGATAACAATTTACAAAATATTCTGTTTTAAAACTGCTTCATCCTTGAAACTGTTGGAGATGGTGAAAAGTCCTGAGAAAAACTTCTGGAAAGTTGAAAGGAATAGGGAAAGCTCGGGGGAAACATTTTTTCTAAATTTAATTTTTGTTAAAGGGAACCAGAGGTATAAAATGATGTTGGATTTATATTATAGAGCATAAAAAGTTGGTTAACAAGTCTCTAAATTTTTTAAAAGCTCTTTTCGTTCTCAAGATATTCACATTTAAAGAATTTCAGATTTAATTATGCTGCATAAATTCTGATGTCATTTTTAAGTAATAGCAAATTTTGACGCTTTCTGTCACCAGTAATTTTAGACCTGTTAAGGGAAGTGAATTCAAGCTTTAATAATGCATAATAGATGTTATAAAGGTGAATTGATTAACTTAGAATTTTTTGCCAAAATAACACTCGTTTGCTCGTCCCAGGCCTCTTAATTTTTTGCTTTAAAAAATTTAAAAAGACTTGTTAACCAACTTTTTAAGCTCTATAATATATGTCCATTTTACACCTTGGGTTCTCTTTAAGGTTTTATTTTTTTAGTCATCAGCTCATGGCAAATGTTTACGAGTTCTTTCTTCTTTTTCTTATAAAAATTTCTGTTTTTTGTCTAAACTAGCTCACTTCTAAAAAAATGGTATAACTCCTGGAATTCACTTTTTAAGAATGAAACGAAAATAAGTCTGTTTTTCTTAAGAAAAAGAGAGTTAATCCTTGGATTTTTCTAGTATCAGGTAATATTGTGACTATGTACCTTACCAGTAAAACATAATAACTAAATTTTAACACAGTAAATAATGTTTTGTACCGATGACAATTTTTACCGCCTTTTGTTTTTTGTCGAGTAAGTTTTTTTTTCGCTAATTTTTGTGTTTACTTTTTTTAAGTTGATTTTCGGTTTATATTTTAAATAGAGTTTTTTTGTTCGCATATGTTTTACATTCTATAAATTCAATAAGTGTTTTCTAAAATTACTCGTAAAAAGTGACTGTTGGTGACAATTGGTCGGTAAAAAGCGAATAAATTTTGCGCAGCTGAATTTTTTCACATACTAAATTTTTACCAACCTTTTTTTGCCGACTTTTTTTGCCGACTTTTTTTACCGACAAAGTGAAATTTGTACATCCAGCAGTAAACATTTGTCAATTTGTTATAAATTCAAATTATATATAAATGCAATGCAATTTGTGAAGTATTTGAAATAGAATATACTGTAAAATTATTTTTCACGTTAATAAACATTTCGTTACATAAATTTTGTGTTGATATATTGCCCTGTTTAAAGAAGTAGTGTCAACAACAACCTCGTCCCAGGGCTCCTTGCCTTTTTGACATCGAGGCCGGCGGCGAAGCGTTTTTTAGCCGTTAAGTAAGCGCTAGCGGCTTTGACATCAGGCAACAAACCCTGGAGACGAGGATGGCGTCAACAAGGTACTATATTAGAAGCTTGTTTTTTTGTTTTTATAAAAGTATATTCCTTTCTTGGAAAATACTGATTCTTTTTTTATGACAAAATTATATTTTGCTCCTATTTCACTATCGTTGACATTTCAGTGATATCAAAAAAGTCGTGAGAAATTTATTCACTTTACCCGTCTAACCAATAACTATAAAACAAAGAAAAAATATTCCCTTAAGTTTTCGCGGTTTTTACTGTTTTTTCAGAAATCAGCGAAATAAAATTCCTGCAAAAATATTAAAAACTGTCTGCGAAATTTCACCAAAACAAAATTCCCGCGGTGCCAAAGTCGACTTTATGGGGAGTTACATAGACAAAGCGAGATTTGATGGAAAAACAATCCTTCAATACTCACATCATTTGCGTAGAAAAAAGCCCCGGGGCGAGATTGTATTTTTATGATTCGTCAAATTAAATCCGTAAAAACTATTTAGAATGAAGCAGGCCAACAAACTGAAAATCAACCTCGTCACCAGGGCTCTTTTTCACTCTTTGATATTGAACGCCATCCTAATATCCAAAAAGAAAAAGAGCCATGGGGACGAGGTTGACTGAAAACAGTACATGCTGTCTTAAACTAATAACAAAAAGCTACACAAGTAAAACTAGTTTTAAAAAAACCTCTTCCATGTGTTTGGAATATTGTGATCAACACTAAAAAACGAAATGACGAAAATCGAGTTTAAACCAAATCATGTCCAGTGTCCATAGCCTTCAAAGTATATATATAGTTTAACAAATAATCGCAGACAAGATTAGGTCACAGCTTTTAATGCGTAGCCATTCTTAGCGTGTCTATGCGTAATCCAATAATATCTTCTTAAAAAGCTTTTCTTGTTAATCAAACTCCAACCTCGTTCCAAAACCCTCTTTTCCTACCCGTCGTCCAGAAAAAATGTAACTGGATTTTTTTGAATTGATATTCCCAAGATAGTCCGTGTGACAGAATTGTGTGACAGAAACGAACAACTTTCGCTGTGGTTTCTTTTCACTTTTCCTATATTTAATGTTTCAACTACGTGCTAAGACATCCTCGTCACGAAAAACCCCGGAGACGAGGGTGCGTGCCGAGTCCTTTTCGTCAACCTCGTCCCCAGGGGCTTTTGCCTTTTTGACATCGAGACCGGCGGCGGCGTTTAGCAGTCAAGTAAGCGCTAGCGGCTTTGGCATAGGCAACAAACCCTGGGGACGAGGATGTCCTTTTCGTGATATGATAATTTGTTAAGAAAAATTTAAATTGGCATAATCACGCTTACTATAATCTTGGACATAAAATTATAGGCCGATTTTTGGCTATTATTTGAAATGGGTCAAACAGAATTTTGCATAAACTCCGCAACTGACAGGCTGCGATCTCTTTGTGCCGGCAAAGTCGACCAAGGGCGTTTAAATATCGCTACTGGCAGTTTCTGTCATGCCAGCATTACGAAACAATCCACGTGACGGCCACCCTCGTCCCCAGGTTTTTTGTCTTTTTGATATGAGAGAAGACGGCGAAAAATACCCTAGTATCGTTGAGCGTTTTTGGCCAATATATGGCCAGATTATGCAAACATCATACGTAATACAATAATTTATTCGACAAACAATGGCGGGGCTTTAGCGGTCAGAAAGTTTATGTTTCAGCAACAGAAAAAGGTAAACACATTGTATACAAGACAAATTATCTTGGTAAGTTTTGTGGCAATACGATTTCACTTTCGGAGAGGGGAGAGAAGCACCCCCTTCCCCCCGGCCTTTCGGAGCTTCCACAAAGCCGCCTTCGTGGACGCGCCGTGGACTATTTCGTTGTGAGAGCACGTTAACGAATGTTATTAGCGAATTTCACGCGCTCTCTACCCGACCTACGTGCGCGCACTCTACCTGTGGTCTACGTGCGCGCTCTGCAATCAATGTTTTTTTTGAAAAAAAATGTCCCCAAACATTCAACGAAAGTTTCATTATCCGTAAAATTCGTGAATTTGTGAGAAAAACTAAGCTATATTTTCATATAACATGCACATTGTTTGCGTCTAGTAGCTCACTAATACAATGCAACAAGAAACTGTTTCTTTTAATATAGTATTGGAGTACATTGAACACGCAGTAAATAAATTGCATTAAAACTTGTTTAATTTCATTTACTGAAAATCCTTTCAAAGAATGTGACGTCATCCATGGTAAATCATATTTGACGTCAAATTTGTTCTATATATCAACAACAGGTTGCTTTAAATCTGACATTTCTTTACAACGCGTGCCGAAAGGAAGAAGAAGAAGGAGAAGCGATATTCAAAAGATGGATTCAACAGAAGTTTATTATGATGGAAGTTATAAATTCATCCACACTAAGTATTTAAAAGAATTGGAAAGCTATGCAGACGAGTATAAGGAGTTATTGAAGATAGCAAATGAGGTAGGAAGTTTTCTTATACGAGTTTGGTATTCCTTTTCCTGAACGTTATCCTAGAACAATCACGTTAACACGGCAAACTTGTTGTTGTATATAACTGTATGATACGAGAAATATTTTTGCGTCACACTCGAGCCAGAACTGTAAAAATGTTGTTTTTTTATAGAGATATTTTGAATCACAAAAGAGGGAACAGAAGCTTAAAAACCAAGTGAGTTATCTGCTAAAGGATAATCATAAGAAAGACGACAAATTGAAGAGAACGAATCGACGAATGGATGACATAATAGTGGAAAAGGAGGAAAGAGATAAAAAGATTGAGGAATTAGAAGCAAGACTTGCTGAAGCTAACAACCAACTCCAATCTAAGAATGCTGAAAAACAGAAAGAAATGGAAGAAGTGAGAAAATTAGACACAAAATGTGCTAACCTTGATTTAATTATCAAGGAAGCACAAGAGAATTTTATTTCTCAAACAGCTAGCAATCTGGTAAATGCTGCTTTAAAGAACGCTCTCCAGGAGAACGTTTGCAGTTTAACCAAACAGCTAGCAGATTCGCAAGATGAAGAGAAGAAGGCGAAAGACGAAGTTCTAATTCTCACTGCTTCCAATTTTTCAGCAAAAGTATCAAAAGATATTTTGGAAGAAGAAGTTGTAAAGCTTAAAGGTAAACTTACCGTTTCAGATGAAAGATTGGAAATAATGAGCAAGTTTATTGAATCTAACATAACAGTGCTCCAAGATATGATAAGTAATGAAATGATGTCAACATCTGATAATGACCAAAGTGATGATATGCGTGTCACTACTGACGACAAAGTAGATGCCACTGGTGAATCTGAAGAGGGAGTTCTGAATGTGGATTGGGAAGAGATAAACAGTGATGTGACGCAAAATATGTCTGGTGGAGATTCTCATAGGGGAAAGTTTAAGAAAGGTGTTTGCATTGATGATGTTAGTATTAAGGTTGATGGTGGAGTATTCTCTTGTAATGAAGAATACACAAACATCAACCACGAATGGGTAGAAAGACTTGAAAAGTTAAAATTTACATTTTCTCTTCTTGCGAAGGAATGGAAAGAAAAACTCGATGACATGCAAAAATCCACATATCATTACGATATGCTTCAACAACAGAGATCAAATATGGATGTGTTCATATACAATGGCTTATGTGGATTGCAGGATAGGTTTACGAAGAAGAGAAGTTGTTTTAGAAGAAGATCTAAGAAAGCACAAATTGTGAATGTTTTAGTAGATGTGGCAGAGAAGAATAGAAGAATTAGTTTCACAGAAAACTAAAACTTTTTGCTAAAAAATGTTTTATATTTCATACTAAATATATATATTATTATTTACATTATTTATAATCATTTGCTTTTTGTTTGACATATTTTTTTCTCCGGCAAATTATTTCTCACTTTAATTTTTGACACGCGTTTGGTTTCGTCTGTGTTCGTCGTAACAAGTAACAAAAAATGCGACTGGCCACCATATCACAGTGTAGCTAAGCAAAGTATCTACAACTTCTCTCTATTTATAACATGGAGAAAAAATTATTATTTGCCAGGAAATAGACAGAAATTAAGGAAAGGAGAAAGAAAAGCGAAAAAGTAAACAAAAATGTCAACCTTGGTTTGGAGCGGGGACCTCTCTGCTTTTTAGGCAACAAACTGGACCACTCAGCCACCAACTACTTGCACCGCTGTGCTAAATTTAAAACTTTCCAATTATATCCAACTTTTTGAAATCGGTTAACTACAAAATTATTATTAGAATTTCTATGAAAATTGATTTGAACAACGCTCAAATGCAGGCAATGTTTGCGTGTTTTTTTATTTGCAAACTAATCAAGCTTAAACTTTACAGTGCTTTTTCTAGTGATAAACCATGTTGAAGGTAGGACCCTTCCCCAACATGTTGGATTTGAATGTTTTCTAAAAACAACGTTTTACTGACGCCAGCATGCCCAATTTCCATATCTTTCAGACATTTCCGAGTCGTGGAACGAATCTTTCTGTAATGCAGACGTTGTGGAAAGTGCAGATAACGCATTTTCGACGTTGGTTACTCGGCCTACACCCCTGACAAAGAAAACTTTTGCAGCCTCTCGGCTACAGTGCTGGACAAGTGATGACGTTTAGCCATTTCGATAAATAGCCGATATGTTTGTGTCAAATTGAGTCAATTTTACAATCCGGCGTAAAATCTGGTTTGTCTACAGGATTGATTAAAAACTTTCAAAAAAATGGCGACCGCTACACCTTTTTTGCCTAACAAAAAATGCTGGACATAACTTGGCAGAACTGCCCTAGAACAAAATCTCCAATATTATTAATTGATTTCACTAAGCGAGGAATCTTTAATTTTTTTAATATATTTACACCCCTCCTGTTTATCAGTGGTGTAAATTCTGGCCTACTTCAGTTTGGCAATATTTAATAATTTTTGACATGTTTCAAGGCATACCACCGAAATAAAGAAAATTACCAGACAAATCAAGACTCAAAAAAGCATTGGTCAGTAAACACGTCACTTACGGGACAATAGTGAGACAGAAAGGTGAGAAGAAAGAACAACAAAAGACTAAAAGTTTTTACGAAGCTTTATAAATAAAATTGCTAGAAAACGAATTAAGTTCTTATTTACTACCCGACGTTCTTTGGCACTTAAAAATCGTAAGAATTAAAGTATTTTTTCTCTTACTCTTTTTAATGCACTCAGCAACGCATCGTATTTAAACTTGTGTAATAATTATGAACTTAAATATGTAACCAAATTACTTTTACAACTTTGCTCTTGTTTAAGTGATTCTTAATTTAAAATTTTGTTGGGTTAAAATGAAAACAAACAACTTCAGAAGACGATTTTATTTATTTTATTAAATACGAAGTTCCTTCGCCTTAGCTTTTTCCATTTTAGCTACCTTGGCTTGACTTTTTCCTCCCATGATACCACCGCCCCAATGTTTTCTGATTTCATCGAATCGTTCATTGTAATTCGTTTTAACAGCATCGGAGACTTTCTCTAGAGAGTGACGATCTTCAGTTCTTACTGCAGTTAAGGCAACAGCTGTGGCTGTTTTCTTGTGAACTAACTTGCCCAATCTAAATATAAAAATGTTAACAAGCTAAATGATTTCCTTTTTTTCTATATTTCCTTATTTCATGGCTCTACCTTTTTAAGCCACAGACAACATTTGAGATTTTTGAAATGCAAACAGATTTAATATATAAAACAAACAAAGTCATTTTTCAAATCTGCCATATTTGTAACCTCCAGTGATTTCCAATCTGACAATAATACACATATTTATTTGTGTTTGATATTGCCTGATTAGGTCAATAAATTACGATGGGTGAACAAGAGCTTGTAAACAAAAGATCTTAAATAATTGAGCAGCTTTAGTATATTCCATTAAATTATAAGAAAAAATTGTGTGCAGTTAAAAATCTGACCAACCAGGTTGGTTATTTTTCAAGTCCATCCTAACCGGTTTACTTTTTCATTTTATTTCTTTATAATAGCTCAAGCCAAGAATATTCTGAAAATTTTAAAGGCAAATTGATTTTTTTTGTTAAACAACCATTCTTACATTGCAAGTCTCAGAATTTTAAAATGTTGTTTTCATGCATCTCAAATAGCAAATATTCAAAAAACATCATCGACTTGCTATGATTGACAAATTTTATCTTTTCAGCAATCAGGTAAGGCAACTACAATAAATTAACTGAAGAAAAAAATGTTATATAATGGTGCCTTGTGTATTTGTTATCAACTAAATTATTTTTATGAACACTGGAGAAGGGTTTTAAACGTAAAAAGAAGCAGTAAAAATCATCTAATGCAACAAAAAACTTTTAGTCAGTATTTGTAACTAGTCATTCTGATTCAGGAAGTATTTCCTTTTCCCAGTAAACTTTTTCACTTCTTAAATTCAAGATACTGTAAGGCTTTGAATAAATGCCCCTCCAATAAACACCTTCCTTTTTGTAAATAAATATCCCTCTCTCAAGGTTGGGGTTCATTATTGTATTTCATAAACATACACCTTTTTCTCTAAACTTTAACATGGGGAACCCCTTGGTAAGTACATTTCCTAAAATTTATAAGTTTTATGAAAAATAAATTTTGCCAGTACTACAAGTGCTACTTCCCTTTGTCTCCTTACAGTAGCAACTGTTTTGATTTTGTTGCCTGGATCTTTGTTAATGAAATGATAACATACACTTAAAACTTCTATAATAGGTATATGGCCAACAAGAATATGCTTTTTGTAAACGCAATCGAATGTTTCTTCTATTCATAATTAAAAAAAATTAATAAACAACCCCTGCAATTAAAGTCCCCTCCAAAATTTGAACAATTTAATGAAGACCCCATGTGCTTATTTAAAGCATCGCCGTGTATGTAGTCAACACAAACACCAAAAATTAAAATCTAAATTTCTGACAGTTTTCATATTTCTCTAGACAAAATTGTTCAAGATTCAGACAAAACCTTTCTTTTTAAAAAAGAAAAAGTGCTGACCTGATGCTGCTGACTGTTTTTATTTTGTTCTTATTAATAAAAACACAAGCTAATACTATTATTATTATTTTCCCTCAACCAAATCAAAAGTTTATTTCCAGATCAAAACAAATTTTTAAATGTAAATTAGGTATGTAGCATGTAGAGTTAAACTGTCAGTTGCAGGCAGATCGATAAGAAAATAACAGTCAAGCAATAAATCGCTCCCCCAAGGTTACAATAATTTAAACTGGGCAAGCAATCTGAATAAATAGAATAAGTTTATAAACGCATATTTTATCACAGTCTTTTTTATCTATTTTATTTTATCTTTTTTATATCTTTTGGTTCTTTTTTACTGTAAATAATAAGAAAGAACATTGATTTCCATGTGAGATGAATTGATATTGCTCATCCAGAAAAACATTTTTTGGAATTGGGGGAGCAATTAATGGCTCAGCTAGTTTCTAATTTCTCAGAATTGGGCGAGCCTTTGTGTGAGCAAGAGCAACTGCTCTCCCCTTATTGATAGGCCTGCAGTTGTATACTGTTTTTAATTTTAAATTACATGTAAATTACAGTATTCAGTGCAGCTAAAGGTGTACTTTTCAGCCTGGTGGCATAAAAGGTTCACTTTTTCAAAATAAATAATTCTTACCTAGCTTTGCCTTTTACAATACAATATGGAACTCCCATTTTGCGACAAAGTGCTGGCAGCCATACAACTATTTCAATTGGATCAACATCATGAGCAATTACAACCAATTGAGCCTTCTTACTTTCAACCAAATTGGTAATATGGTTAATACCATATTTTACTGTTACAGGTTTTTTGCCTGCATCAGCTTTGCCACCTGCTGCCTTTTTCTCAGCAAGTTGTGTTAATCTCGCTTTTTTCTCGGCTTTGGTTTCTGGACGGTATTTGTGCAACAATTTAAACAGTTGAGTAGCTAAAATAAGAATTAAATTTAACACTGCAAAAATGCCTAGGCTTCAGTTGCAATATATGCCCAAATACTGGTAGCACTGTCCTAGCTCTAATATAAACACATTTTTCATTCTTGATTATCTCATTTTACTCAGCAAGAAGGCAAATGCTGGGTCTTAAAACTCTGGTATATGTTTTTTGAGCTTCAAGAGCATGTTTCACTAAATCATTCATAATTTATTTTTTTGATAGCAGTGGTCTGAGTTTTTTTATGCACATACTTATTTAAATATTTCCCACAAAACTTGCTTTTACATTGGCAGTTAACATTTAAGGTTTCCACCATGCTGAAACCAATCTTTATGCATTTACAATTATTTTTACCTGTTTGCTGATCTAACGTTTGTGTGAATTGGTTGATTGATGGTGGAACCTTCAATCGTTGACACAATATTCTTTTTTGTCTTTGGAGTCTAATATACTTTGGCCATCTGACAAAACGAGTAAGATCACGCTTTGGACGAACATCAGCACCTATTTACAAAACAAGAAATAGGTGGAGTTTTAAAATGATTAAAAAGTTTCGTAAATATGCGCACATCCTGACAGGCAAGAAAAGAAAAACCACATAGGCCAAATTGACTATTCAAGCAGTTCGGGATAAGGTACAGATATGGAAACAGTTTCCGTTTTGAGAAACAGTTTCTGTATTCGGAAACTTTTTTTGTGAGAAAATTGGAAACAATTTCCGAATACGGAAACCGATTTCAGTTTTTCCGTTTTCTGCAACCAATCGTGGGTTTCCGCATTATAGTTTTTCGACCAATAGAAAGCCCCACTTATAAAGCTAAAAATATTATATGGAACCGGGGTATACTTCAGGGGTTCTTTGACTATTGAAATTCTTATTAAATTTACCCCCGTCTTAAAGCTATTTTACCCCCAGCGAAAAGTTTTCGACGTCGCACCAGCCATGGAAATCAGATTTAATCAAAATGGCGGACGAGAAAGACCACGCTGGAAGTTCAGGTTAGTTTTGTTTATAATTTCTTCTAAATTCAGGATTTTTGTTTTTCATTAGCTAGTTGACTTATGTTTTAAGAGAGTTTTTTTCTGCTGTGGGGCTGAAAAGGTAGCTATAATAAATAAATAGGGTATTAGTTTTATCTCTTTTTTTTATTTGCATATCAAGAGGGTTTCCATATACGGAAACTGTTTCCGTATCCGTACCTTATCCCGAACTGTCAAGTAAGATTTTTAGGATTACCAGATTAAAAATGCACAGGAATTGTTTTTTCTGAAATCATATATTCTCTATTCAAGAGCGGATTTGCAGTCTGTTGTTTATATTTTTTTGCCTGTGCATATGCCTGCACATGTCCATTGTTCTCTATACAAAATCAAAATATTATGCCATACTGCAATTCATCTATAGTAGCCCATGTGCATATACAGGATGTATTTACTATTACTAACTTGTTCATGATATATAGTAAAGTACAAAGCTCAGGTTAAGGTATGCTTTATGGACTTGGATGTGTAATAGCAATATGAAATTATATAGCTACCTACCTATTCCAAAGTTTTTGGGTCTTTTCTCAATCAACGTATTTGTAGCCTTCTTAGGGGCAGGTTTTGAAGTTTGATATGGTGCAGCTGCAACCTTCTTGACCTTGACTTTCTTTGTCTTGGGTGGCTGAAGGCATAGGAATATTTCATACAATCTTAGCAAGCAGCAACTAAACTCCAAGGTTTTATATCAACATAATTTTTTAAAATATGTTTATGGTGTTTTCTACTATGAATAAGAAACAAAATAATGGTAACAAACAACAACAATAAGTCGTGATCGCGTAGGTATTTAAAGATAATAAGAGAATACTATTACCATTTTGAAGTCCTCTGGTCAAATCACTGCCGAAAAGATACGACAAAATGTTTGGAAAATTGAAATAGAGGCTGAGTGGAATCAGCTTATGGTCTTTATAGTCACTTGCGACCATGCTAGATATAATATTTCAATATATTCTGACTGTGGCAATAATACAATCTAATGTTAGCATTATATTACTTGAATTTTAAAAAAAACATAATTTTACAGAATTTAAACCATTATATTCTTAAATTATAAAATTTAAACAATTTTTTACCACGTTATATCACTACTATGTCTTATAATTTGCCGACCAAAAATGGCAACTTCAAAACGGAACTTTCGTTTTTGTACAAAGGTATCAGATTGAGCCTGGTCAGCTGATCAGCTTTGGTGTTGCGTTGCGATGGACCCATAAAAATGTTTTCTCTTAGATTTGATAATACTATGCACATCTATCTATCTATCTCTCTAAGCAATAGTTAAAAAAAAAAAAGATATTAGCTCTCTAGACCTTATGTTAGAGGGGCGCCACTCATCGATTTTAAAACGGAAGACGTCAAACTGAGGTCTTGGTATGGGTTTGGCTGGTGACGTCTTTTTTAAGCTTTTCTTAAAAATGTGGGCATCACAGAAGATTTAAACCTTTTTTGTGACTAGACAATAATTAGATGAGTTGCAGCGTTAGACATAGATAATTATTTTGAATCAAAACAATATCGTTACATTGGCGATCTTTGTCCCCCAATGTTAGAAAAGATACAAGATGCCCTCAAACCAGGTTGCAAAGTTAAAAGAAAAAAAAATGATCCCAAGAGTGCTGGTGCTGCTTAAGATATTTTTCCTTTACTTACTTTTGTTTCATATAGAGACGGGGATTTATCTAGTAGATAGTTAAACAGTAAAAAGACATGTGTTACGATCAGCTTTCGGCTTTTTTTAAGGGAACCCAAGGTATAAAATGATGTTGGACTTATATTGCATAGCCCGGGTTCCTGACGCTCTCGACATTACGGGGACTACACGATACAGGGCCGCGAAAAGTAGAAAAAATCCAAAGTACAAGTCAAACAGGAGAGCCTCAGGTGGACCCTCCTTGAATTAGTTAACTTTATTTGTTTAAGTTGTTGAGAATTAAGTAATAACTTGTTCAACCAGTGCCGTCTAATTTATATATGAATAGACAGCAGCTGTTGGGGATGGTTTCCATGATCACTAGCTGTTAGGGTGGTTTGTTTTTGCTTTTTAATAAATAATTCTGCTTATTATCATTTCTTTCATTCTTATGTCATATTCCGTACTTCATAATTCCATTTTATTGCTTATAAAAATGTTCATAAACACCCTACCTCCTGTAAATGGCTTTCGCTAATTGAGCAGGACGTAGTGTACAACTGAAATAAGAAAAAGTACTGATGATAAACACCAGGCTTTTCCACAAGCTTTCTTTTTTACGTTCTTTGTGACCTCACATGCTCACATGTACTATGAAAAAAAAACAAGAGTTTCTTCAAAGAAATACACCTACATGCTGTAGCATGTAGGTGTATTATTAGGTAATACACCTACATGTAGGTGTATTATTATAATAATATTATTATTATTTAAATAATATTATTATTATTATTATTATTATTTGCTGGAACTTTGATGTTTTGAAAAGCCAGAAACATGACTGAAAATGAGTACAATGTTCTTCAAGACATATGTTATATGATTAACTTATTTCATTAATAACATTTATTTTTTATACAAAACAGATGAATCAAAGAACTGGTTCTTCACAACGAGAGGCCTTGCTAAAATCTTATACACGAAGACTAAAAGATGATATTAATTCCATTCTTGATAATTACACAGAAATAATCAAGGCTGCAAAGGTATATTTGTAACTTACATGATCTAGTCAAACCTTTAGAAAGGAACCATTTTAAGCTGTTGTTGCTAAGATAACTGTTATTTTGCGTGGTCGTTTTATACAGGTAATGATATTGCCATAATAATGTTGCATTCTATTTGTATCCCTGTGTGGCAACACTACTGCTTTTTTAAGAGGTGAATATGGTGGCATCTGTTTTGGCATTATTGTTTAATTGAAAGCAGTAAAAGAAGAAATTGCTCTTTTTTATATATTTTTTACAGGTGGAAGAGGAAACACAAGTTGCTAGGTTAACGCAAGCTGTAGAAGATGGATATGAAATAGATGTTCGAGCATCCAATGTGGTAAGTATAGAGGAAAACGCAAAAATGTCTTTTATTAAGATTATATTTTTGCAACACATCACTCTTTTATTTTACATAAACAAGTGATTTTGCACTTTGACCCAAACATTATTTACCTACTTTAGATAAGGGGTCCAAAAATTGTTTAGGCATTGTTTATTTGGGTAAGTTCATATGGACCAATTGTTTATTTGCAAAGTATCAAAGTATAGGCAAATCGTTTAGCAATTGCTTAACATTTTAGAATTTTTTTAGGGTGATTGTATTACATTGTTACATCCCATTAAGGTTTATCATAATAATGTCCAAAAAGCATGTCACTGCATCAAAAAGAAAAAAAAAATATCAGTTGCCATTATTATTTTTTTAGTTATTATTATTCATTTATTTTTATTAAATAAAAAAAAAAATAATAAAAATATTTTTATTAAAATAAAAACATAGAATAACTGAATGTAAAAATGTCTTCCTTTTTACAAATACTAGTAAAGATTTAATAGACCATGCAAAATTAGTTTTTTTTGGCGTATATGATAATTGACAGTGTAGAAAGGAAATTAAAATTTGACATGGATTTTATTTAACAGGGGGAAAAATTATGTAAAGTTGGTGTGGATGTAAGTTAGCAGAGCTTCAATTTTTTAACATAATTGTGATTTTTTTTAAAAATTTCACCTGAAAACTAAAGAACAAAAAATTTTATTAGACAATAGTGCCAAATAAAACGTTTTTTAAAATATATTAGCCAATATAAACAGGGTTCGAATTAGCTGGTCCCAACTTGCTTTTGGGGAATCAAAGTGCCCTCTTTGGAAAACATTATACAAAGAAAGTGTTAATCCCATTTTTTCATCGATTGTTTGGATCTCCCATTTCTTACTGCTTGTTGCAACAAAATAGCAATTAACAAGGGATGAATAGCAAGTGGCCTAAAGTGCTTCCAGACCACAGCTGATAAGAGGTTTTTTTCTCTACAGTCAGTGAATTTTGTGAAATGATTTTATATTTCTAATTTGAATCTTGGTAAATTTACATCTTTTAACAAAAATATAATAAATTGTTGACAAAACACTTAACTATCCTTCTTTTTAATTTAATTAACAGCAGAAAAACATAAATTTGTTATGAATTTAATTTGGAGATAAAAGGAAATAATAAAATTCAGCTTGAATTTAATTTAAATATGTTTAAAAAATATGCATGATGTTTCGACTATGCCATCATCAGTCAAAATATAAAAGCAAGTTGTAAATTAATATTGACAAGTAACATTGTCACAATTATCATTCTTACAATTAATATTTTGATTGTTAAAGGGAACCCAAGGTATAAAATGATGTTGGATTTATATTACAGAGCTTAAAAAGTTGGTTAACAAGTTCTCAAGGTATTCACATTTAAAGAATTTCAGATTTAATTATGCTGCATAAATTATGTTGTTGTATTTAAGTAACAGCAAATTTTGACATTTTTTGTCATCAGTAATTTTAGACCTGTTAAGGAATGCACTTTCAAACATTATTAATGCATAGATATTATAAAGGTGAATTGGTTAACATAAATTTTTTGCCAAAATTACCCTCCTTTGTCCCAGACCTTTTAACTTTTTGCTGACGACCCCATAAATTGGGATCTCCACATCGGTTTGGAATTAAATCTTGTAAGTAAACATATAGGGCCTATACAAGTTTACCCAGAAAATTTTATTGCAAACCAAATATATGCCATGCTTAAAATTATCACAATAAATTGGCTAATTAAAGGATAATGGTGGAAATAAAAAATGAATTGTTAACATACTTTATTTAACCCTATGTGTAAGTCTGAAACTATTTTCTAGTAGCAATAACATTTGAATTATTTGTTTGCTGTTTTAGGTTCGAGCTGGGGAGTCACTCATGAAATTAATATCTGATATAAAAGAGTTTTTGATTTTAAATGACTTTCCCGCTGTAAATATGAGTCTACAGAAGCGTTCACAACACTTAAAAACAATAGAAGATGAAACTAAAAAGAAACTTTGGCAGCTCCGTGAACAAATAGGAAATGATTTAAAAGAATTAGAACAAGAGTATTATCTCTCAAAGCACAAGTAGCACACATATGATAAGACATTAAAAAGAATTTGGCACGGTAAACAGTAATACTACCATGGGTTACTGTTGAAAATGTAACACTACCATCTACAGTAAATGGTGAATTTATCTGTAACAGTTTTGTTCCTTTACATGCTGTGTACATGAATTTGTATTTGTAGCTTGCACTAAAGAGACAGTTCTGGTATTCTCTTCAGTTGTAATTTTTTAGCTTCATGATTTGTTTGACTTTGTATTATTTATAAGACTTTGAAGCTGGTGAATTTCTTATCAAATGATGGTATTTTTTATCTACATGTATGTGTTCATTCTTTTTTAAAGTCACTGAAAAATGCATATGTCTGAATTGGCCACTCTGCAAATTAGACGTCATGTACATCCATATATAGAAAGCCTACTTTTAGCGGAGTGTACACGGACTTCGATAGTTTTATTCCTGAAAGCTATAAATTTGGCTTAATTTATACTTTGCTTTATCATTGTTTTAAAATTTGTTCAAGTTGGTCAATTTTCCATCATGAGGTTATTATAATCAAATATATCTTTATTTGAAATGGTTATCCAGATCTATTTATTGACAAGGTCATAAAACACTTTTTTCAATATCTCGCAAAACCAAAGAAGTCACCCACACAGCTGAGAAGAAAAACATTTTGATTGTTCTCCCTTTTTTAGGTAAAACATCTTTACAAACGAGAACGAAGTTAGAAAAACTTTTTAAATCTACTTTGCATTGTTGTAAACTTTCTGTTGTTTTCAGAACTCACACTCGCTTATCTAACTTCTTCAGATTTAAAGACCTGTTGCCTAAAGAATTAAAGTCAGGCGTCATTTACAAATATATACAACGCCACTTATATAGGTGAGACCTTGCGTCATCTTAAAGTTCGGGCAAGCGAGCACCTCGAAGTGTCTCCCTTAACAGGTAAGAAATCAACCTCATCTAATTGTACGGCAATTAAAGATCATCTTAAAGCCTGTCACACCACATCATCTCTGGACGATTTTAGTATACTCTCTAGGGGTAACAACCGGTATTTTCTAGAGATTAAAGAGAGTTTGTTCATAATACGGGATAGTCCCCAGTTGAATAACAACATTAGATCTGCTCCATTGTATTTATAAAATTAGTATTTAATCTGTAACTATGGTTACTGTTAAACTTGTATATATTTAGGAGAACATTGTACGTTTTTGATTGCTTGAAAATGGGTGTGTGAACACCCGAAATGTCACAAATAATGTAGTTTTTGTTGTTGTTGTTGTTGTTGTTAATTTACTAGCGCGACGATTCTTCATCATTGTACATGTAGAAAATTGTAAAAAGAGTCTTGATTAATATTTTGATGGCAAAGATAATTGGAATTTATTCTGTAGTTTTTATTTAAATTTAGAAGACTTAATATAGCCAAAAGCCATTATTTTTATTTAAAAGTGTTTGAAACAGATAAACTTTCCCTTCAAATCACAGTCAGCATAATAAAAGCCAGTAAGAATAAAATGCCACGTGGCTCTTGTACATAATGACCACTCATTTTTATTTTGTTTATTTTCACTGACCTTAGATAATGTTACTGTTTATTATTATTATACTATCACATAGAACAACAAAAAAATGATCACCTAAAATCTAGTAAAAACGTCAACATGGAAGCTCAGCTGCAGGAAGGTGAAAAGAAACGTATAGGTTGGTCAATAGTTTCTTGCAATTTGTTCTAAAAATTCTACCTGAAATGAAAGTTCTATTGTTAGGAATTTGACATTACCTTTTTATTTAGGTTTGTTAGAAGTTATAGTGTGAACCTTGCCCTCCCCAAGCACTAACATGGGGTTGGATATTTGGATCATTTCAAATTTGGCTTTTCTGGGAGACCAGAAATTTCAGAAATTAATAGGCAGAACTCTTTATTGGCAGGATGAAAAAATAATGGGGCATGCAGGAAAATTGTTTGAATTTTTAAAAATTGAGTAGAGATTTCTCAGTTAGTTATTTTCAGATATAATATTTTCGAAATTGTGTTTAATTGATATTTATCAGTTACAAAATAGATCAGTTACAAAATAGGTGGTTGTGCAACTTGGGGAATGGGATCTAAAACTTAATGGGGGTCCTAAAACTGGGGGAGAGGTAAAAAAAGGGGGATGGGGAATGAAAGTAGCTTCACATTATGGGGGTGCAAAATGTAGGCTTAATTTAATTCAAATTTAAATTGTTATTAAGTTATCTGTTTGAGACAGATTTGCTACATTTCTAAGCAAATCATGATGTATCATGATGTGGAGCATAATAATCATGATGTGAAGCATAACAACAATAGTTTCAATGTATATGGGTGTGTTATTGTATGCCTTGCAAAACAAACTCTGTTTTTCCTTTAGACGTGTCAAATGTCTCACCAGAGCTAGATTTTGATGTTATTCAACTTGGCCTGTCTGGTGATGTAAAACTAGTGACAGGAACCTCTTCATCTCCAAAGATACTACCTACCAACACAGTAAGAATATACTGAGTTTATATGCTCATATCATTACAAATATATGCATATACACAATTTAATTGTTCATTTTTTTTCTTTTATTTAGCTCCCACTTGGCCTTCCTCCTGTCTATCCTGATCTTAAAAGTGAAATTGAAGAATTCTTAATCTCGCCACAAGATATTCATATTCATGCATTTCAGTCAGCACAGCAGTATGATATTACACCATAAAAATTGCCTGCGGTATGATCAAGATAAGTGAGTTGAACGTTATTTTGAATGTTGAGCAATTGTTGTTGTGTTTTTCTAGATACTGGCAGCGTGAAAAAGATTTAGAAAGTTTGATGGATACTAATCTTTCTCCATGTCCAAGTGAACTAGCAATGGAACGTGATCCAAAAACAGGCAAACTTCAAAGTCACCATGAGGTATCCCACTACTTGTTTATGTTTAGGTATAAGGCCAAGAAAAGTTTATTTTTTTGTGTGACTGCGTTCACCAAGCTCTTTTGAACGCGTTTGTTGATTTTATACTCAAAACTGTGCATTTCTGCAATTTTTCAAGATTTTCTATTTCATCATTAAAAAATAGTGCAGTGTTATAAAAAATTTGACAATATTTTTATTTGAAACAATGGTTAAAATTTATGTAATATTTTCGTTGTTTATGGTATGCATTAATGTTTTGGTTATATTTAGTGTTTCTCAAAGATGGTATCTATTACAATTTTTAAAAAGAAACAATTTAAAATTCTGGCCTTTGATTTTTTACTTCGTAAAATGCAGGCGTACTTGCATTTTTAAGCTTTGCTTACTTTTCCAAGGCTATCATGCGAAACATATAATCAACATTCCTTGGCCCAAAGTGTAGTTTTAATGAATGTAATAGCAGTTTATACTTTGTTACTTTTTTTTAAAACAGAAATACTGATTATTTTACCTGAACACTGTTCAATAATGTGTTATCCTTTTTAACATATTAAATAGATTTGGAATTAGTCAATTTCTAATATTTTATTCAAAGAATCACTCTAATACTAAAATCACCTGCTTTCCCTGTTGTTGTTCTAGTGTTCTAAAATAGCATTCTATTCAGGTTTCTCTTTAAATTACCAAGGCATGCACCAAAAAAACCTTGATTAAAAAGACCTATGTGAAGTAGATGTTTTCTTATTTGGTTTTGACTTCACTAAATCAAGTGAGCTTTGCTTCGAAATGTAAAATTTTATAAATAATATGAGAATAAAAGTTTTTTTTGTTATAAATAAGAATTAAATTTAGATTCTCATTTCTCCCTAGCAAGTGTCTCAATGGCACAACATGCCTTTAAAATAGAAATTTTTCTTTTTATCTAAATTAATAATGATTTTTTTTGTTTAAAATGTGGCTAATACACATATACAAATTGGCACTCAATATTTGCATGCACTGTTTTTTTTATAAGTTTAAGACTAAAAAAAACCCAGCTCTTTTTTGTAAAAATGTTTGTTCTAACTAATTCAACTATTTTTACCATCTATAGGTATTCAAAGGAGAAGTTGGACTTACTGCACAAAATTCCATGTCATTAAAGCGTAAACCTGGAGCTTTTACAGATTCTGTAAAAGGAGAATCTTCCAACTGCCCCTTCTGGCCAGGTGTGTATTGTAATTTTCCATCATAGTGGGGGAAAGCAAAACTGTGAAAAACTGTGTCGTCTTCTGTACATAGCAACTGAAACTTAAGTAGTATGTATGTTATGTGAATATTCCTGTGAATATTTTTAGGTGGAATGGACTTGCCAACTCTGGAAAAGTTTACTAAATCAAATATCAAGGATGATGTTTTAGAATTATCGAAAGGTATACAAAGTTATTTTAGAATTACCAAAACATGTTGGCACTAAATAAGCAAATTATTTTCTTGATAATTTACCAGATCTTTACATTGTTGTTACTGGTAGCCAAAATATGGCTATTAGACTGCACTGTCTAACAATTTATAAAACTGTTAAGCTTTAATAACAATAAGAATCCTCTTTAAAAGAAGTGTGTGTTGTGCTAAAACGACACAGTTTTCATTGGAATTCATCATTTTACAGTTATCTGTGTCAAGAAAATTCAAGAATTTTTTTTCACCTTCTTTACTAGCCCTTATAATTAGAATTTTTTTACGTCGGCAATAAAACTGCCGACATGAGATACATTTTAACTGATTTGCGTCGGCAATATTTTTTTGTAGTAAAATTTTTCAGCTGGCAAAAACTTTCGCCATTCACCTTGTATTGGGTCTAGACTTCACATAAATTCGATGTATTAATCTCCTAAGATGATGACAAATGGATATGGAGTACAAGTCTCATTGACATACCTTCCCGATGGTGAACTTTGTTAAGTTAATAGTGACAACTGGCTTTTTATGTTTCGAGTTGAACTCATTAGGTTGGGGCATCATTACATTGTATATCGCAAAAGTCGCTGGTGACATGCTTCGAAATGCTTGTCACGGGCACAGTTCAACATGAAGCAAAACTGTACAGGAGACTCAAATGTTGAGAGTCTTCACAGAACGTCTCTCCTCACAAAACCGAGGGCAGGGCTGACTTATTGCCTGCTGTGTCGTGTGGAAGAAAGAACTTCTGGACTTCTTTTTAATACGATATACAATTTTTTCGATTATTATTGCGAATCGAATGGCACCACGGTATTTCTGTAGCTTGAATGATTTTAGTTAGTGATAAAGGCCAACTTACTGAAAATCGAGTGTAATTTTTCTTCAGTCGCAATGAGTGCGAGTAGCTCAAACAATACCATTTTAAAAATTTCACAACAAAATTATGTCAGCAATTTTTTTGCCGACGCAACTAAGCTATCTTCGTATTTTATGTCAGCAATTACGTCGGCAGTGCCGAATGCCGACGCAAATTTTAAGGGCTGCTTTACTAATTAACAAGAATTTTTTTGTAGTTATTAACAATTTATTAATAATTTATTTCTTAGATAAGTTACTAGTCCGTCCTCCTGGTTTTGATTTTGATGTTACATTCAATAATGAAATTTATTCATTACCTGGTATGATTAATTTTTGTTTTGTTTACATGATAAAAGAGATTATTATCTCCTAAGTATTAAAAACCCAAGCATGCATTTTCTTTTAAAATAGTTTAAAAGAATTGCATACCTGCTAAAATTTGATATACAGAAATCTTTATGCATTGTTTTTTGTATATTTGTTTTATTGATAAAAAGACAATCGATGTGCTGCTTGTTTGAGTTATTGTGTGCTTAGTTTAATTGTTTATACTTAAAGGAATCCTCAGGTACTTTACCAGTTGGGCTAACCTGAAAGATTTACATGAGAAACTCCCAATGACACATCCACTTTTTGTTAAAAGTTCATGTAAATCTAAATATTGCTTTTTAAATATATGTTTCCTGCTGCCTGACAGCAGCTTTAACCTTCTTTTTCGTTAGCTAGCTCTAGTCTTTTTTTGTGGCACATGACCCTATTACGTAAGATTTATTGCTCCTCTCAAATTTATTTACTGTCATCCACTAGAATAAATGAATTTCACACCAAAAACAGTTAATATGCCTAAAGTTAAAAAAGTTCTACGAATTTCCAATATCGATCTCTGTATGAATGATTTTTGTTTAAAAAAAATATACAGATTAAAAAAATCAACAGAAAAGAACTGCCGAAGCAAGTTTGAAACATTTTGAAGAATACTGCCTCTTATATATCATGATACAGTAAGAGACAAAAATTGCTGCCTGATTAATGATCCTTTTTTTTATGATATTTTTCCAATATGTAGCGCTAACATCAACACTGCCAGTAATAATTGAAGCGGACGTGACATAATACGTAACAGGGTCACATGCCACAAAAGAAGACTTTGGCTTCTTTGGCACAGTGATATGGAAACAACTTTGCTACATATGAAACTATTTTACTTTCAAAATTAAAAAATAATGCCAATGATATATATTTCTGTTCCCCTTGTAAGTGAAATTATGTAGACTTGTTTCATCCGTGTCTCATTGGCGTTCATCTCACACCAGAGAAAGATTGCACGGCTAGGTATCAGCTGTAATCCGCGGTTACTAACTATGAAGGAGCTGTGTTGATGATATATTAGTCTATGTAATTCTTTATCTGGATCAGGTTGGCTTTAAATAGACTTTCATTGGTTAATTTCTTCGCAATAAAATTATTAGGGAACGTAATCATCACATTGTTAAAAAAATATATACAGTAATGATCTTACAATTGTTAGGTTTCAAAACATTATTTTAAACGCTGGTGGTTGTTTTTTGAGGGAAAAAAATTAGTAAAAAAAATCTCTTTAATAACAGCCGTCGTCCGTCTGTCTGTTCGTGCGTCAAAAGTGACTTGTGTTAACCACGCACAAAATTGTGCACAGCTCTTTGATCTTTTTGCTACGCTATTTTAAAATTTTATTTTTATTTTGCCTTTCGCGTAGTTTAACAAAAGTTTAATTTAAAAATTCATGGTTAATTAACTTTTATTGTTCCTTCGATGCAGTTTCTTTGTTATAAATAACTACACGGGCAAACAAAGTTGCGGACAACAAACATTGCATTGTCTATTTCATTAAAGAAGTTTTAATTATTCGCACCTTTTAAAGGAAATTAACAAAAACAAGTTTTTAATAATAGAAGGAGAACAATAAATTTTAGAAAGATTTTGAAAGTGATTTTTCGTTTGTTCTAAACATGAATTTGAAATTTATTTTGTAAATTTTGTTTCATCTTCATTTATATTTTTTATAACAACAATAACGCTGGATGTGCTTATTTTTTTTGCTGAAACTTATTATGTTTTTAACTGAACAAAAAGACGAAGAAAATGTCAAATTTAGTTTTTTAAAAGCTATTTGCAAGAGAAGCCTCTTTCTTAACCTCAATCAGGTCGTAAAATTATTGTTAAATATATGAATTTTACGAGAAAGCGGCGTAACACTACTTCCGATAAACTATACTATAAAAAAATAAAAAATGTGTAGTGTACACTGCTTCCGTGCCTATAAGTGTATATTTCCAGGGACCATGACTACCGCAGAGTAATTTCATAACAGGTTCGCGAAACAATTTCATAACAGGTGCGCCAAATAATTACGTCGGCTAATTCTCGTGGATTGTTCCACAGGTTAACGACTAGTATATAATATTGATATATTATTTCAAGTAATGCTTTTCATGATCCATAGTTATCGTTGCATATAGAATTTATGCCATTCAACTTCCCGTAATTTAATTTATGTAAAAATATTGTTTGTTCCACAAATAATCACAAAGTATGATTAATGACTCCACTACCGATATTTTTCATGGGTAGGTTGAATTCCCTGCCATGAACATTGCTGTTCGTCATGCCATGCACAGGGCAAAGGAATTTTGTTAATTTTTTTTTTTGTAATTTCTATATTTATGGAAGCTTGGGCGTGATTTATTGTGCCGGTGCTTTTTTCTTATGGATAGGCCTGTAATGCTTTCTTCATATCACGTTATTATGTCTATTTTTTTATTGAAGGATCCCCGCGGCTTACATCATCATGCTGAGACCTTTATGTATATACATATCATTGTATACTGTCTTTAACAAATAAACATTATTTTTTTGTAAGCATTAGTGCCTAAAATAAATTTTTCGAATATGATGGTCGTAAGATAGTTACTTTCAAAATTACTTTTGGAGTAAAGTTTGCGTCACAAAGATCGCACTGAATAAAATCATTGCAATCATTTTCTTGATTTCTGGCGATAATTGATCTCCTTTATTTTAAGCGCTGAACATACTTCCAGATTTAATTATATTTATTTAATACATTTATATTATATTATAGCTAAAAATATCGAAAAAGTATTTAACAATCCAAATGCACCAAAATGTTTTTAAAAAATTAAATTATTTCTCTTGAAAAAGGTGAATCATTGTGGTATGCTAGGTTTGAATTAAATTTGCTTAACATTTTATTACAACAATCACTGGTCATTGTTGTCGTCATCATAATTCATATGACAGATTATGTAGAGTGTATAAATTCCTATTTGTATAACTCCCTATTTGTCACAACACTCTTATTGTCAAGTTCAACTAACTTTGAACCTGGTTAATTTGCAGGGCATTCTAACCTAATGGGAAAAAATTATTTTGTCAATTTTCTGAAATTTTAATATTTAATTTGAATTTGTTGTTTTGAAGTTTTTGTATGTGTAAGCTACAAAAAGGACTACATTACAATAATGTAGCAATGTGTATTTTTAAGCTTGTTCTTTAATTTTTCCATGGTTTAAATATTGTGTTAGACAAAAAGTAATATGTTGTTTTTGAGGTTGAATGCAACTTATAAGATAAATTTGCTCCACCATTCTTTTGATGTTGAATGCTAAATATATAACAACAAATTTATTTTTATTAACTGTATTCACGCATATTTGAGAGTTCCGTTTTGTTTTGACAGGATTATCATCGGATTCTGACAAGCAAACTATTAGTATTACTGATATTCTGTCAGTTGACATGGATTTAGCAGAATTGTACATTGACGTCTCCGAAAAAGACATTGCTGTCACTCAACAAGAAAGTCCTGTCGATGTTACTTTCTCAGTAAAAGAAGAAATTCCAGACCAGATATTGCAGGTAATTTAATGATTGCAAATGCTGCAGCAAATAACCAAAACAAATGCCAAAATTTTGGTCTGTAAAAAGAAACATTTTTATCTTGACGATTCAAAAAATATATTTAAAAAAGAGACGACTTTAAGCATTTTTTTCTTAATAACTTTTCACTTTAATAAAATTCACTTTAATAATATGCATCGTCATTGAAGATGAAATATTTTACTTGCTAAGATTAAATGATCCGCGCTATGTAATTCTAAAGTTATACTTTGTATTTCAGTAGATCGTGAATAAAAAAATGTATATCATAATGTACATTTTCTTCAGGCTGATTGCTGTTTACATGCGATATTTTAAACCAGGCTAATTCTTCTAGGTGAACGAGCCAGAGGGTTCGTTAAAACCTAAAGCAAACGAGAAGAAACAATGGGCTATTCTGGACAATTCAGATGTGAAAGATTTTCATCGTCAAGTTCCTGATATGGCCTTCAAGGTTGGTATTATTTGTTTCAATCCTTTATTTTTTTGTTCTATTATATAGTTAAGTTCTGCTTGCTTGTATATACTTATGTAAAAATATTTGGACAAAAAGTAAATTAAAAGGAAAAACTGAGAATAAAGACAGATATAAATGTTTATTAGATATAAAACTATACACTGAAGATGGATTCAGTATTATGCAATGAAAATTGGAATTTGTAGTAACTCTAGAGAAACTTGCATGATGCAGTTAATTTCTTTGTTTGTGATTATTTAAGCTTATAGTTGTGTATTTTTCAGGGATTACTGTTATTAGATTATAAGGAAATTTTTTGCAGTGTGTTGATAAGTTATCGATAAAGTTTTCTCATATCTCTGCTCTAGTTCTGATAAGTTTGTTTTGACTAATTTTATTTTTATATTTTGATAGCAGATTATTCTTGATCACAAAATTAATTAACAAAAGTTTTTTAGTATTGTATGTTTGTTTCTGTGTACTTCTTGGAATTTTCCCAGCAATTAGTTAAATTTTTGAAAGTATTGATATAATGGATTTCCCAGAATTATTTTACCACTAATTATTAAGAACTAAATAATGATCTTTGTGTTTACTTCCAACCAACCACAATACAACTAAGTAGAAATTTATCGTACCCACTACCCAGTAATTTTTTTTATAAATCACACGACTGTGACAACACCAAGGTATTAGGTGTGTTCAAACTCTAGTGGTCTTCTTGTTCATGGTAGTTCATAGTTTTTAAATTATTTTCTTTTAGTATTATGTAAATGCTATTCTATTTTAGTATCCTTTTGAATTGGATAGCTTTCAAAAACGAGCGATTCTCCATCTTGAAAGACACGAAAATGTTCTTGTTGCTGCCCACACTTCCGCCGGGAAAACTGTTGTTGCAGAATATTCTATTGCTTTGGCGCAAAAGCACATGAGAAGGTCCTTAAATTGCTTCATTGTTATTATAACTTTTAATAACCTCTTTTTTTATCTGTTTTCTTGTTTCTTTAGGGCTATTTATACTTCTCCTATTAAAGCTCTTTCTAATCAAAAGTTCCGAGATTTCAAAAATACTTATCCTGAAGTTGGTTTATTGACTGGTGATGTGCAGATCAAACCTGAGTCATCTTGTCTTATCATGACAACAGAGATATTACGGTACGAATTTTGAATTAAATTAATTTACTCATCTCCTTCACCTTTGTTTGCTTCATTTTGTACAAGAAAATATTTTTGCTTTCATCAGATCGATGTTATACAATGGTTCAGATGTTATTCGTGATGTAGAATGGGTCATATTCGATGAAATTCATTATATAAATGATATTGATGTATGTTATTATTTATTTCTTACATTTTCGAAAGCGGAAAAAAATAATTTTGATGTCAGTTTTCTATTTAGAGGGGTGTCGTTTGGGAAGAGGTTTTGATCATGCTTCCCTCCCACGTGGGGATTATTTTATTGTCTGCAACAGTTCCAAACACATTGGAGTTTGCATCCTGGATTGGGTAAGATGCTTATTAGCTTTTGCACCGCAAATTTTTTCAAACTGTGTATGTTATCGTAGCTTCGTTTTCTTTTTACTTTTATAAGAAAAACAAAAAAGAAGGAAGTATACGTTGTGCAGACAAAGAAACGTCCCGTTCCTTTAGAACATTACTTGTACACGGGTAACAGCAATAAAACATCGGATGAGCTCTTTCGCATCTTGGATCAAAAAGGGAAGTTTATTATTGAAGGCTACAGAGCAGCTGTCCAAGCCAAAAAGGAACGAGCAAGTAAGGCTGATGAGAATTATGGACCAAAAGGTATTCGCCAAGGAAATCCTAAATTGGTAGGTTTGTTATCATATTAAACTGATGCCTGATTATGTCTTTGTATTGAAGAATTTTCCTTACTAAATAGCTCTATTGTCAATTTCTACAGAACACCCTTTAAACAATTTTTCCCCCTAAAATCGGGACAGCAAAACATTTTGAACTCTGTAAATTTTTTTTTTACTATTATTTCCAATTTTTTAACTATTTGCACATTTTTTTATTTTTTTTATTACAAACATTTTTGGTTTTGTTTAGATGTTTTATAAGTTTTAAGGAGCTTTTCTTCTTTTTATACCTTAATAAGACATTTTGGCAAGAGCACTGTCAAATTATAAATTTACTTTTTTACTATTTCGGAATTTACCAGTTGAAAGTGCATTTTTTAGGACCGTAACATTTGGTTGTCTGTTGTTCAAATGTTGAAAAAAAAAGACCAGTTACCAGTAGTTGCTTTTACACTGTCGAAAAAGAAATGTGATGCAAATGCTGACATGGTCAAAAGTATAGATCTCGTATCGTCAACAGAACGAAGCCATATAACAATGTTCTTCAATAAATCTATATCAAAATTGAAGGGAGATGATCAATCATTACCTCAGGTATATATTTGTGTTACTGGGAATGTTTCTAATGTGAAAGGAGAATTAACAAGTTAAGCTAAAATAAAAGTGAAAGCAATGTAAATTTAAAATGGTATTGTCTGAATTTCTCTTTCCTTCTGTTCAAAACCCTTTCCAAGTCTGTTAACACAGTTGCGACACCGTTTATGCTTTGTCTTTCAAAATAACTCGAGATGTAAAAAGATACAGTGAGGTTTTTCCCAGTGTGGACGTACCTTTAAAAGTTGTCCTTAATTACTTCCTTACTCTTATAAACATTACAGGTTATTTGAGAACTTTCAAAATAAAAGCTACAAATTTGTTATTTAGCCTAGTTAACTAACCTTTCTTTGAGGATAGCAAATTCAGTCAGATCCACCTCATAGCAAACCCCAAATTACAATTAACCAATGAGCACAAAGTCGGCTTTATCACTTCTTACCCTCTTAAATAATACAAGAATTAATTATATTTGTTCGTGTGAGTTAGGCCATTCACGCTCAAAACAAAGGATTTCCCGATATTGACTACATGAGCAAAGAATAATAGAATAAGCAATCAAAAAGCCCAGTCAGTATTCTGACTGCAGAAAAATTGTTTGAAACTAAGCGTAATTTTTCCCACCTTAACTATTCTGATTTCCTTATAGTAGGAAAAATTATGCTGGGCTAATTGTTATGGGAAGTTGAATCATAGCGCCTCACCCCGAGAGCTCTAGCTTTTAATAGTATTTTCGTTTCTCTTTAAAATTTTAATACAAGCATTGTAAATCATACAGCTCTAAAAAGGTGTGCAGAATTATTTTTTTTTGAATATTTTCCTTTTAACAGCAGCTAGATGCAGCATGATATGCTAATGAGATTTCTTTCAAAACAAACAAAAGGCTATTGTGAGAAAAATATATAAAAAAAAGTTTTCCACACACCCTTTTGATACGACCAACCCAAGGTTTGTTTTAAACAGAAGTCAATGAAAAATCTGAGATTGTAAAAAGTTAGAGCTCATGAAAGCTACTTTTTTCTTCTTTATTGCATATTTGTAAATGAGTATATCTGCTGACTCAGCAAATTAAAAAAATAAACAAAACTGCTTCTATGTATCTGAAGGTCAATATATTCAGGAAATAACAAAGGAAGTTCGTATAGATAACACATTGACTGAAAAATCTATCTGTAAAAAGGGTTACTGCCACCTTAATCTTTTCAAAATATCAAGAATATTACCAACAGCACATTTATCTCCTAATTCCTCCTTTAAAACATTACTAAGACAAAAATCACAAATTTCTGCCATGAATACATGGGCCTGCTTAAGTAAAACCCCTTGAAGCACTTTGTAATTTTGCTGATATTCCATTTTTATTCAAAGAAGGAGGGGGTGGCGCTAGTAAAGAGAATCATTTTTATCCCGAGAATTTATGCAAAAGAGATGTGATATTGATAAGGCCTTATGTTAAGTAAAACTCCATAAAAGACTTCTTAATTTTGCTGATATTCCTGCACTTATATTCAGAGATGGGGTTGGCACTAATAAAAAGAATCATTTTTGTACTGAGGTTTTCTATTTAAAAGAGATGTACTATCGCTCCCGGGTATTAAGCACTATTATTATTATTATTAAAATCATATTTATACAGGTTTACATCTTCAGTATGATATAATATATCTGCACTGTTATCAACGAGTGACCTGTTAAAACAAAAATAAACAAAGTAAACAAAGAGCCAAAAATTGTTTTTTGTTTTAAATAATATATATAAAATTATGAGAATGTTAGAAAAAAAGAAAGAAAAGAAAATAAGAATCAAATAGCAGACTATGAACAGAAAAATTAGCAAAAATGGGAATTAGAAAAAATTTGAGTTTAGGATTCAAACTTCACAACATTAGAAATCAGAGAAACAATAGCGTATCTCCGAGACACCCTGTAACGTATAGGATCAAGCTAAGGTAAGTTGCCAAAATCGAATTTGAAAAAATAGGATTCTAAATTCACAAAGCCTTGTAGCTACAGGGTATCTCAGCAAAAAATTAATCAAGCTAAGGTAATAGATCTAGAACTCACTTTGTTTCAAAAACTTTTTAAAATTTATCATACTCTTTTCTTCCCTGATATTAGAGGGGAGACTATTAAAAACTAAAGCTAGTAAATAAACAAAACAGCAAGTAGCATTATCGAACGCACGTCTGCCCGTGCTGCCATCTTTAATATATTATAAAAATTGGTTGTGTATTGTGTGCAGAAGGCTAGTCCCACCATAACCTTACAACAGTTAAATTGGATCACTCACAGAGGAGATTTTTCTTAAGCAGCTGAGTCCTTATACTTTTTGTAATTCTTGATGGGTTTTTTTTGTTTTTGCTATTTTGTCACTTATATTGTGAAAGTTATTCACTTTAATTAATTTTATTAAAACCGTAATTAATGGTTTCCATTGTTGCAATGATGCCATTTCAGGTTTTTCCCTTATGGTATAATGATAAGATTTTGCGTATTTATATTAGGTATTGTGGATGAAAGAACTGTTGAAGAATGGAATCGGAGTTCATCACAGTGGTGTATTACCTATTCTTAAAGAAGTTGTCGAAATGTTGTTTCAAAAAAGTCTTCTAAAGGTTTGTGTTGGCATTAGCTACTTCTAATCATTATTTTTTGCAGTTTTATATGACAATTTGTAACTATCTAAAACAGACAGTTTGTGCTTGCAAGCCTGGCATAGCTATATGTATATGAAAAATTTATTTTGAATGAATAATGTGATCTCAGTTCTGACTGGGGTCAGCATGCCACACAACACAACATAATAATTCGCGCAGACTTCTACTGGGTAAAGTGATTAAAATCTTGCAAATACAAATTTCCAGTTGAACATTTTAAATTAAAAATTTTCAAGTTCACTTTTTTTTAAGTGAATGCAAAAAATTATTTTTTTCACGAAAATATCTAAGTTAAACATTGCGGTGTGTCAAGGATGGAGAGTGTGTCAAGGATGGAGAGTGTTAACAATGTGGCGCAAGGATGGGAAGTGTGGCAAGGATGAAGAGTGTGGATAGTGTGAAAAGGATGGAGAGTGCTCCTAGTTGGAGCCAGTGTGGAAAGGGTGGAGAGTGTCGACAGTGTCAAGGATGGAGAGTGCTGATATGGAGAGTAGTTAGTTCTACTGATGATTTTGACATTTCTATCAACGTAACAATCTCGTATATTTATACAAGATAAAATAATTGTAAAAATAAACGCTGCCGTTGAAAACATGTCTCGTATCCATTCTGTTATATATATTTCTTAAGTTTCCTACATTCTGGCCATAATTATTAATTATATTTTGTGACGTCATTCAACCTTTTAAATGTCGATTTGGTCAATTAATTTGGTTAATCTATTTATCAAACAAAATTTAAAGGTGAAAGTTGTTAGTATCATATTAAAACATATTTTTAATTGCTTTCGTTATGTCAAAGTTAACCTCGTGGGTTTATTTATTGGGTTTGTTTGTCCATTTTAATGATTTGTGTTTCTGTAAAGTTTCAAGTACCTTGTAAAATGTGAAAATTTTATTTTTTATACAATTTCAGTCTACACGTAACATTTTTTTTAAATACTTTTTACAAATCAAATTTTTTTTTAAATCAAATTTTTTTTCAAAACATTTACTACTAAGAAATACAACTTGTTGTTTATGCAGAAATACTTTGTGCTGAAAATGTGTGTTTTTCCTCTCTATAGTAATAGCCGTATTTTGTCTGTCACTGCGCAATATGGTACCGCTAGTAGATACACACACAATAATGCGGTATAAAAAGGACGGGCGAACCCGTGGGTTTTTTCCACGGGCCACCGACTAGTTTACCATATTACACCTGTTGTAAACTTATTTAAATTTCTACTTTCAATAATGTCATTACCTAGTGAAACCATAAACTGTTTGGTGTGAGAAATCATCGTTTTCCTGCAGTTCTTACTCGTCTTTAAAGGGATCCCGAGAAACTTTTACAAGTTGAACTTTTCTAAAAGATCTTCATGAAAAAATTCCCAATGACATATATGAACTTTTTGTTAAAAGCTCATGTAACTCCAGATATAGGTTTTCAAATATTTCTTTTTTTTTTACTCAACCGCTATCTTCGTCCTTCTTCTTCGTTAAAAATTTTCATACTAGCTCCAGTCTTTTTTAGTGGCACGTGACCCTGTTACGTAATATTTATGTAGCGCTTTTTTTTAATAAGAATTATCAAGGCTAAGTTTCTAAAATTTTAAGGCTCTATTATCTGAAATTCGACTAATCTGAAATTTTCATTTATACAAAATTTTTCTTGAAGAATTTGCAATGACGTAAAAGTAATTATAGTGTCACCAATGTTTTTTGTTTTTTTTGATATTAGCCTTTTCCTCATTTTTTTTCAACCACGTTTCAAATGTCATCACATTTTTTAACTGTTTTGATTGAAATAGTATTCAATTTTCTAACATTTACTTAAGAATCCCTTTTAAGAATAATTTATGCCACAAAATGTCGATTTTTAGGAATCACGAGACTCATATGAAAAAGTACGAATCTTATAAAAGAAAAAAATGTGTAATAGAAAGAAAAACGAAGGACAATTTAACAAATCAAACATTATTTTTATTTACATTTGTACATTGTTTACAACTTTAAAAAAACAGATACTTTTTTTTGTCACAAATGAACAATTTTATTATCATACAGAGTCAAGTTTTCAATACTTTCATAAATGTGATCTTTACGTGGTGTTATGTAGTTCGTAAAGTTAGATTTTTGTGCTTTCCTTCGTTTGAAGTGTTGATACACTATCAGGACGATAAAGCCTCCAGCTAACACAATGAACGAAGTTATCATTGCTGAAGAAACTATTATAGTCATGTTTTTCGGTTTTGTTGGACTGCTGCAGTACGTTTTCGCTTGTTTACACATTCTCTGTGGTGGAGTGAGATACTTATACTTAAAGTATGACACCACACACACATCGTACGTAGTGCAATCTTCAAGATTCTTTAGAGTGTTGAAACAACCCACAGGGTGTGCGCAGCTTTGTGTAATGTTGGTAACGCGAACTGTTTTGTTGATTCTTATAACCTCGATAGATTTCCTTACAATGTGAGTATAGTCCCTTATGTTTGTCTTCCATTGAACGATCAGCTTTTTAACTTCGCCTGAAATGCTGATTATTTTCGGCTTATGATCATCAATGCAAAAGAAGTGCTTCAAGTAAGGATTCCATACGTTCATGATTTTAATCTCCTTCTTTGTGTTCGTGTTCCATATGCGCAAGTCGTAGTACGATTTAGTAGGCCTTTTCCAACCTTGGCATTTGATAGACAAGAGTGTGTTTTTGTATCTTGTTCGACATGCAGCCATCGGTTCCCAAGCACTCCATCGCAGCTTTTTTTGTAACTGGTAACTATGTAAGGAGTCTGTGTCGTTGATTTTTTCATGGATTGAAACGTTTAAGTACATTTGGTTTAAATCGTTAATCGTGCATCGTATTTTGACTTTTTGTTGTGAACTTGAAGCTATAGCGAATAGGATATAAAGTATTGGAAATTGATAAATCATTGTGTTTCATGTAGTTTTGACTTCCGAGTGTTCCATGTGAGATGTACAATGCTGACGCAATGATCTGCGTCAAAGCAAAACTAGTTACAGTAGAAATATGAAGAATAAAACATGCTATTGTATAGATAACCAGTTTTTGTTTTTATCCTTTGTAGAGTTAATTATAAGTATTAAATATATTTTTTTTATAAGTTGCAAGTGAAAGTTGTTCTCTTCTGCAAGTAATGAGTGTTTTTTTTTGTGATTATCTAACAATACAATTTTTTTTTGCTGAGACAGCTTTCTTAGAAAATAATGTGTAATAATGACGTTTTGAAGTTTTATAGCCTTACAACAATGTTTCAAGTGTTTTATTAAATAACTATTAATTGGAGATGTTATCAAAGATAATAGGACTGTCTGTCTACTGGTTATGTTGTGATAAAGTTGAGTAACTTTTAGTTTTGTGTTCTTTTGTGTTTTGTAATTGTTATGAACAAATGCACTTCAATTTTAAATGGTTTTTATATTCAATAGTTTTAAAATGCATTGATTGACAAGCTATTGACAGGTGTCAGTAATTATCAAACATATCATCAATTATTAGTAAGGTCTTCTCTTAAGGGAAATTTATTTTATGAATGAAATATTTTTTCAGCATTATATTATTTTTTTTTACACAAGTAAAAATTTATTTACACTTTAAGTCTTGATTTTTGTAAAAAGTCAAAATCAAAGGAAATATTTTTTTTTAAAAATTGATGTTTTTTGTTGTTGAGAAATTAGTCATATAGTTTATTCTCTGCGATTAGATTACATTCTTCAATACTCTCGTAGACATTATCATCCACTCGTGGTTGAACTTGACTGAAATACAACTCTCTTGAAGCTCTGCGTTTTCTGTGCTTACAGAAAAAAAATGTTACGATAATGCTTCCCAAGATGACGCATAAACCACCAATCGTAGTTGGTATCAAGATTTTTACCCCGCTATATTTATTTTTCTCACAATATGTTGTTTCTTTTTTGCACTTTGTATATGGATGCAACAGTTGAATGTAGTATTGAGATATACAGACAGTATATGTAGTACAGTGACTAAGATTTGTAATGGTTTTGAAACAGCCTGTAGCACTGTCACAGTAGTCTGTAGTGTTGACTCCATATACAACTCTATTTTGAGTCGATACTGTTATTGAATTGTAGCGGATATAGAAGAGATCCCAAGAATTGGTGCTATATCGTAGAGTGATCTTTTTATTTTCACCAGAGATGTTTAATATTTTTGGGTCATGATCGGTAAAGCAGAAAAAATATTCTTTGCGTGGAGCCCAAATTTTTTTGATGGGAATCATTTCATTTGTGTAATTATTCCATATTTGCAATTTGAATGTCTCAAACGAGGTTTTGAGGTTCCAAGTCTGTTGACATTTAACTGATAAAGTTTGATTCCACACAGACTTTCGGCAATCACTCAATGTCTTCCATTCGGTCCATGCCGTTCTTTCTTGTATAGAGTAATACTTCAGGAAACTTATATTGTGTTGTGCAATTTCAAACGATGCTTTTAAGTAAAATTTTTCTTGCTTCGTTGTGCATTTAATTTGCACGTCTTCCTCTCCAACACTTGATGCAGTAAAGTAAAGAATAAAAAAATCAGGTTTGTCTCCATGTTGTCATTTAAGCTTCTCTCAATGTTTTAACATATAACTAAAAATGAAGGTCTGAGTATATAATGAACACAATATGTTTTTATGGAATAAATGAAAAGAAAAGTTTTGTAATGGAGGTTATTAATGAAGTGTCTTTACTCTATCTTATATTATTTAATTTTGAAATAAAAGAGTTTAATGTTAAGTGTGTTGAACAATTATAGTAATTATATTTATGAGTGTAATATAAAGGTTTGAGATAAAAGGTTTCATCTCACTAAAAGGTGAATTAATATCAACACTTTTTTATAATTCTTTTTGTAAGAATCATTAAGGCTTAATTTTAAGACAGGTCTAAAAATTAAATTCACCCCAAGTTTTTTTTAGCGCGTAGTGGTTGTGTTATTGTAGTGTATCCAATCGTGCAAACTTTCAAAATGTGTTATACATGGGCTCTTTAACGCTTTTTTTATAAGAACAATGTTTATAAGAACGAGGCTGGGAATGTCTGAAAAGTGGGAGCAACTTAAAAAAACAGGTTTAAATTTTCATGATAACTCTTTTTTTTGTGTAGCAGAATCATGTGTTGCAATTTTATTAAACTTGTTCTTTGATTTTACATCACAAATATTTGTAACGTGCTGTAAAATCAATAAAAAAATGCTTAAAATATAAGAAGAAAATAAAAACAATTTTAGACTGAACATGTAAAAATAACTCGGGTTAAAAAAAATCTCCTGGTTCTTGAAAATTATTTAAGCTCAAAATTTTGATTCTAAAAAATGAAGAGGATAAATCACGATTCCCATTTAAAAAAAAGTTAATCGATCTAAAATATATAACAGTTCTCAAATATTTTTAAAACTATCTGACTAAAAAAACACCATTAAGTCACGTTTCAGAACTAACCGTTATTAGCTACAACTGAAGCCCCTCCAGCGTGACAAACTTATTTCCAACCTTCTAGGATTAACTAACGAAAACTAACGATAATAAAAACGTTTATTATGTGAAGGCTGTGAATATTTGGATATCCATTTTGTTTACATTTTATTTCTGTATTTAAAGATGGTTTTACATTTCTACACTTTTTGATATCTAATTAATAATTCATATTACACATGGTTTCTACTAACTACTTTCTACTATATCCAATATAATAACATTAAAATGTATAGTTTCAATAAAGCAGATAGAAACCAGGTCAACGAAGTTAAGAAATTAATCTCCATATTAATAATGCCCATTGTCTGTCTGTCTCTGCATGATTCTACAGCCGTGTTACGGACACACGAAATAACATGTGATATATAAAGGACGCTTAGTCTATATTACAATACTCGAGGCCACACCTAATTAGAGTGGAAAAATGTTTTTGAGAATAAAGGCTATTCGCATATGATTGTGTTGTGAATTTTTATGCCACTTAAAGACTGAACAGGGTTGCCCAATCTCCTAAATAATTTAAAAAAATAGAGAATTTTTTTTCTTAAAATTTCCTAAACTCTCCTAGTTCTGCGTGTCCATTTTTTTCAAATAATAAGACAAAATGCAACAGCCCACTAGCATTGAGGAAAGTCTTAATTAAGCAACTCTTTGTTTCCTCTTCAAATTCTCTAACAATATGGAATGTTTTTAATGTTTCTTCAAAATGTTTCACCCTAAAACCTAAATTCTCTTAAAATCTAAAATTGTGAAGTTCTGTAGCCACCATGATGCATTTGTTATATGAGTTAGCTTTGATGGGTTCATTTTCTAACCCATGCTAACCCAAGTGAAAACGCGTAAAATAAATAATCCAGGCCAGCACACTAAATTAACTCACATAAACCCATGGTTTATCGTAGCTAAATCACATTAACCTATGAGTTTGAAAAAATCAAAGGATACCGACAAATTGCTGTATAGCAAGCATGGCCAGAAATAGAAATTACGCCTAAAAATCAAAGTTTTTAAAAGGAAATGTAAGTTTGAAAATAATTTTAAAAATAAAGAAATGTGGCATCTTAATCCTATTATACCTGAGCTATTTTGGCCCTTGTAACCCTGGGGGGGGAGGGCACAAAGTGCCGGCGGGTCATAAATCCTTAACCACTTATGCTTAAGTGATGAAACTTGGCACAGTTGTAGAATGTCTTAGTACAAACTCATTCCAGGTAAAAAAAATTTGATGACGTCAAAAGGATCAGAAATGACGTCATATAATTTTTCTGAAAAATAAAATTTCCTGGTCCTGATAATACAAAAATTCTGGTCTGCATTTTATACACGTTGTGGTATGTATCCTTGGTAACACAAAAACATTTATTAGCATATATAAAACTATTTTAGAACAGAACAACGCAACAAAACTGTTTTATATTGACTTGCTGAAAAAAAAATTCTAAGAAAAACAGACCATGTGTTCAAAAATGGCGGGAAATTCCAGGAAATTAAATTTTTCACAAAAATTTTTTTTTTGCCGGAATCTATAATAAAAGTTAGGAAAAGTCACCAAATTTGAACATTTAATGTCATGCACAATAAAAGATATGCCCAATTGAAATTGCCGCGGGCACTTTGTGCCCTCCCCCAGGTATAATAGGGTTAATAAAAGAACACAAAAAGGATAAAAAAAAAGATAGAAAAAAAAGATTGTCATTCTTAATACCTGAAAAATGTGGAAAAATATTTGTATTTTTTTGAGTTGGATATTATTGGAACCATATTTATTTTGTTTACTGCTAAAATGGCGCAATAAAATACGTGGAATTGCTGATTTTAAATATATTATTTATATAAGAAGCTTTTTACACGTAATATCTTTGACTAACAGAAACGAAAACTATGCACAAAAAGAGGGGAACTGGAAACGACTGGAAAAACAGTGAATCGCGCAACAATATCCGCCCAGTAGTGTACGACTTTTTTTATTGCCTTTTTATATCTTTACCGTCAGTCATATTGTCTTAAGCGATTGATTTTCCAAGTGCGAAAGACGAGTTAATTTTCTTCTTTAGTGGAAACTATAAATTCTAATTTTAACCCAATTAACCCACGTTAACCCATAATTAAAACCAAGCTTAAATTTTTCACTTGTTATTGTGCATTTAAACTTCAGATAAATAAATAAATAATGTTACAAGGCAAGATATCACAACAGACTAATATGGGGCGTGTCTACATTCCCTACTTTGTCTTGTGTGTCCCAACATTGAGTAGGTAATATAAGATTTAAAGTTAGTGTAGTTTGAAAACAACTGATTTGTATTTAGTGCAAATAGATCCAAAATAAAGAGAAAATTTTCTGATGGTAAGGGTATGTTTAAACTGTGCAACTGATACAAATTAATACATGTTAAAAATTAATAAGGCTAGTTTACACTACAATGTCAAAGATAGCATTTATGCTCTGTATTTTATAAGGTATATTAAAATCCATATAAAGAGTGCCGATGAAGCGACGATGGTTGCAGAAATCACAGTTTTCTCCACTTTGTATGATTGAGCACAATAAGTGCTTGTAGATTGACACGCAGTTTGAGCCGGTGACTGGTTCATGAAGTTAAGCCTGACACACACTGTGTACGTTTTACACTCTTGAAGGTTTTCAACAACTTCAAAACAGCCCGCAGGTAAACTGCAGAATTTTGTTATGTTGACCATTCGGACAACTTGATTTTGTAATGACACTATGACCTGCGTCACGCTTACGTAATAGTTGTCCCACGTGTTGGTGTACCACGTGACAATAATCTTCTTCACTTCACCAAACATGTTTAAAATTTTGGGTAGATGATCTGCGAAGCAATAAAAGGATTCACGAGCAGGATTCCATATTCTTTGGATGTTTATGCTTTCATTTGTAACCGTATTTAACATTCGAAGGTTGTAGTAGAAATTATCAGCACTCTTCCAGCCTCGGCATTTGACAGAAAGAACGCCACGCGAATTGGATTGTCTGCACACCGTCATTCTCTCCCAATTTCCCCATGATAGTTTTTTTTCTAGTATGTACTTCTCAGCAGGTGTTGTTGTATTGTGTGTGTTTCGTTGCACTGAGACATTGATGTACATCTGTTGTAGATCGTTCACCATGCATTGTATGGTTACATTTTCTAGACCTTCAGAGGTCCAACAAGTAGAAGATATAAAAATGGCAGCGATCAGTGGTACGTGTTTCATGGTGGAATTTCAGTAGCTTGTGTACTGTTTCATGACAACATTTCAACTTCTCGTGTCTCCTAATTTTTAGGTGATTTGAAGTTAAATGTGAGAAAGTGATATAATTATCCTCTTCTAATAATTTCTTATATAATTGGTGGATTTCGAAAGGGAAACTAAACCTCACTTTTTTTTAGCAGTAATTGGTTTTGTTTCAAAAGCTTTTGGTGAAGCTGATGCTGCCATTTTGAAAATGCTTTTTACGACTTCGTTTATTATTTTGATGAAGAAAGAAAAACAAATAGATGCTGTCAGTTCTTGTAAAGAAATTAAAAGAGAAAGTAATCATCTCTATTTTTTCCCAATAGTCTATCCAAAAGTGGCAAACGTGACAATTTTTATGTCACTCCAAGGACACATGCTAGGAGTAGAGTTCACTGCAGTATTGTCACGTTATTTGCAACAACTTAGATCCATACCCCAAGCTTTTATGTGGACTAATGACGTGTATACAACACATGCTAAGAGTGGAGTTGACTGCAGTATTGTCACGTTATTTGCAACAACTTAGATCCAGACCCCAAGCTTTTATGTGGACTAATGACGTGTATACAACACATGCTAAGAGTGGAGTTGACTGCAGTATTGTCACGTTATTTGCAACAACTTAGATCCAGACCCCAAGCTTTTATGTGGACTAATGACGTGTATACAACACATGCTAAGAGTGGAGTTGACTGCAGTATTGTCACGTTATTTGCAACAACTTAGATCCAGACCCCAAACTTTTATGTGGACTAATGACGTGTATACAGCACATGCTAAGAGTGGAGTTGACTGCAATATTGTCAAACACTAATACAGACCTAAAGTCGGCAAATCTTTGTCTCTGTGTTCGATATGACTGTCAAGCCACTGTTGCTAAAGATGCAGGGACCTCGTTCTCTATAGATTTTGCAGAAAATTGCGTTTCACAAAATAGATGCGACGGCCGAAATTCTGCGCTTACTGATATCAACGACAAAGATACACAAGGAAGCAATGTGAAGAGATTCTTTTGTTCACCCATATTGACGATTAGTACCAATTTGCCCCCAAAACATGTGAAAAAGGGATTTTTTGGTATTTACGGTATCTGCCCCTTTTTTTTAATTTTCGTGTCATCCTTGGGTGTTTTATGAGTGGTATTTTTGGGCGATAACGATATTTCATACTTTAATCTCTTATAATACTTTTATTGCTTTCCTGTGAGAAAATATTCTCTGAAGTTCAAGTTCAAATTAAAAAGAAATTCCGGTTGACACCCATCGACCAATCACATTTAATTAGATCTACAATCCAACCAATGGAAATCAGTGTAATCAGTGTTTCCAATCAGTGGAAAGTTACTTCAGAAAGAAAACTATGTTAATGTTTATTTGTACTACGATTGTTTCAAGGTGGAATTTCTTAAACCCTATTTTGTCCGGTGGGATTCCGCCCCCCACCCTGCCGGGTTTTTTTAATACCTCTTTTTGCTATGCTGCATGGTTATGATACTAAGTTTTCATATTTATCTATAAGACATCTGCATGCCAATTTTTAGGTCTCATACATCTGAGAGCCTTAAATTTGGCTATTGCTCGAAACTACCCCTTGGAATCTATGAAATCCTTATCGGAAAAATATAATAAGTTTCAGTAGGATTAATCTTAGAACTTGAAAATTACAACACAACTTTTTTTTCCTCAAGGTGAAATTTTGACAAGTGATTAATTCGATTTCCCGATGTTTTTAGATTTTTTGGCATTTTCTGGCGTTTTTTCATGCGAATTATGTAAAATCCGTAAAATATGTTAACTAACATTTATTAGGCTGTCAGAAACTTCAACAGAATGTTAAAATTTGCTCTGGAACTAAAGCAGATACTCGTATTTTGGACAAATGTCAAGCTTCCAATGACGTCACAGAATAAGTTCTGACATCAGCAAAAATTTGTTCCTTCCATTTTGTTCATTTCATGACGTACTATAAGTGTGTGGAGTTTAATTATTTAATTTAATCCCCATCCATTGTTCGAAAAACTCCGGGCCGAATAGGAAAAGCTCCGGGCCGAATAGGAAAAGCTCCGGGCCGAATAGGTTTAACGTAGTTAAACAAAGTTTTTTCGTAATTTTTTCTTTGCCAGAGATCATAACTGGAATTCTTTAATAATAATTTGCACTTTTGTGGTTTTAATTATGCTTACTTAGCATTTTAATTTATGGTTAAGCAGCTATGTAGCTTAGCAACTAAGTAACCAAGTAAACCGTTTAATTCCTTATTGACCTCAGTCAATTTTCGTTGCCATTTTAAACCGTAAAAACAGCCAGTTTACTTCGCTCGCTTAGTATTGAGTACTCTTTCAGCTTTATTCACTATATAGTTCTACTTTGATATTCTTTAACTCCACCCTTTTTTCTTACGTTCATCTTTTGTTTAAAATTTTGTTTCTATGGCATCGCGCAAACTATTCTTCAGTCGTAATCTTGATCGCGCGACAACTTTAAGAGCTGACGAATACTTAAGAGGGACAAAAAATTAGGACGCACAAGTCAGTTTCAAGCAGGTATACTACCAGTACTACCAAAAAGTTCAAATTACGTAGAAATTGTCTGGTGTTCAGTCTATGTTACTTATTCGGTGAAACCTTTCATAGCAGACACCATCGGGACCTCGCAAAAGTGTCCGCTATAGAGAGTTGTTCGCTATATAGAGGTTCGCCCCAGATGGGCTTATGTTGCTTCAAAAACCTGCTCTGTTGTGTTGGGGTATAGTAAACTCGATAGTAGTGTGCCAAGAGGCTGGTTTGGGAGAAGAAGATGCGTAAAGACAATATATATAGTAAGCATGCTATCTTTCATTCAAAAAATTAGACAAAATCATACTCAACAAAAAATCATACTCAACAAAAAATCATACTCAACAAAAAATCATACTCAACAAAAAATCATACTCAACAAAAAACTTTCAGATTCTGCTTTATCTCAGCGCAGGCAATTGAATATTTTGAACTTGTAACATGTTGTTTTAAATAAAATATAGACGACTTCTTACAAGAATTGTTTTATGTGACCCATTGTTGGGCGTGTCTGCCATAGAGAGGTCAGTTTTAGAGGCTAAAGCAAATTGAGACCTTAAAACGACATTCGCGATAGAGAGGTGTCTGCTATAAACTGTCTTATTAGAGGTTTTGTTATGACAGTTCGACCGTCATTTCATCCGTTCCTGAGAAAGGAGGGAGTTTTCACTGTAATTACGCATATTAGTTCTACAGGAGCTAAAAGTTTATCGGTTTTGATGTTTTAAAATGTATGTGTTGACTGTGTAAGATGGGACGAGATGGGTTAAAGTTGAGTTTTATTAGGGTGAAAACAAAAACAGTTTTAATTAAGTCAATTATATTGACCAAATTGATATACAACACGTATTCGAATACAATTGACGAATACAATTCACAGTAAGTGAAAATATTTTTCCGAATTCACGTCCAAAAAATAATACTTGCAAAAAATAATTTAATTTACAATTCGTTAAACTACGTTTTTCTAATGTTTCTTTTGATGTTCGAGAGAGAACAAGGTATGGTCATTTCACTGGATTTAATTTTTATTTACAATAACAGGTAAAATATTGGAGCGCTTACTGTCCCGCAGTCGCTATCACTGTCCCGCAGTATTGTTAATGATTTCGTGTGTGGAAAAATCAGGGATTCCTTTTAAAATACTCTGTACAAGACACAACATCGTACTGCAACGATTTCTGCGTCAACTACTACACGTTTTCTTTTCTGAACAATGCTGGTAAATGTACAACTCCGTCGTCTTCTGCCACGTCACAATCTCCAGGTCGTTCTCCGTGGTTATTCGCTTCTTTTCTTAACTCCGCGGACACTTCATGTCTGCTACTATCACTCTGCGTCGAACTTTGTTCCGTATCGGAAGTAAAACTTAGCGCAATTTGTTCTGTCGTTATATATGTTGCTGTATCGGCTGCAAAGTTTGTGATTCCTATTTCGCCTACTTTTGCGTAATATGGCTCCACTATATGCGTGGAACCTTCTGGAACCGCCGGCGGACTTGGGAATATATAGCCTTTTGGGACGGGGATAAACGGTTGCCTGTCATCCCTGCTGCGCTTCTTCTTCTTCACTTGTGCTCTGCAATATCGGAATAAAGTTAACATGATGATAGCTAAAATACCTCCAATAACGATCAGAGCGTACGTGATTTTCTTCATCTGCTCGCATTCATTTTCAAGGGGACAAATTGTTTTCACTGTTTTACATTCTCGCACCACTTCGTCTTCGTAGTACAGCAGAACGCAAATATTGTGTTTCTTACACATCGTTAAGTCGGAGATGAAAATCTTGCATCCGCTCTCACATCTCCTTACGGTGATATCAACAGGTTTGGTGTTGTTATTGTTGTTGCCGTCACGTGTTACTGTCTTTTTGTATAAAAAATACTGTTCATCATACTTGTGTGTTCCCAACGAGAGCACGATGCTTTTCTCGAGTCGCTTTTCAACTTTAAAAACTCGTAATTTGTGGTCTTTATAACAGTGATACAGTTCGTACATTGGAACGAACGACGTGTTTAAGTACGCGACTATAGCGTTAGTTGAGTCTATCACCCTGAACGGAGTCTCTCTGAATAAGTTGGGATCAGATTCCCTCCACATGGCACAAGTGACTATCACAGAATTTCCACCTTGTGTTTTACAGCGGTCTCCACTGACCCATCTTGACTTCACTTTAGATTGGATTGTCAATTTTTTATGATGTCCGCCATTTTGATGTTGGATATGCACGATGTAGTAATACCAATTGTTAAATATTTGACATTGCATTGTAACATTACCATCTGAGTATAATGGCAGATTGCTTTGTACGCAGGAGATTAGGGCGAATAGAACTGGCAGGAAGAGGATGACCATGTTTGTCTAAAAGCAAGAAATTTATATACAGTGAAATTTTTGTTTCTCGTTTGTATATTTTAGAAATCTATGCAGTGAATTGTTTTTTCTCGTTTGCACGTATTTTAAAGATTCTAAATAGATCAACAATGTCAGAATTGTCGTGCGTTGTCAAAATATATAACTTTGCAGGTCATCTATAACATAATCGTCCGAATTTTCACAGTAAACCAAAAAAACTCAACAGTCTTTTTTTTTTCAAGAAATCCATGAAAAACCACACCCCTCTACAATAAATCAAAAAACAAAATGATTACTGTGCATTACATCTTCTTGGGAAGACAATAAAGAAACTGATGTAGTCCTCTTATACCTGGCTATTGCTTAATAGGGATTGATTGGTTGGAATAAGTATAAAAAATTACAATTGTAGTTTTTCTAGTATTTTTTATTGTAATCTTTCTTATAATCGCTCCATTTTCAAGATATTTTTGGGCTTTGAGCGATTAGTTCTTTATTAAGATTAATATATACAAGATTTTTTTGAAACTCTTCTTGCTCTTTCTTTACATTTAGGTTTTTCATAGATATCAAATATGTACATTTTGTTCATGCGACACAAATATAGGGGCACGAATGTGGGTGTAATAATCACTTTCTTCACCCTCAGTTTTGTTATTGCCCAGCATTGAGCTCGATATACTGACTCGATCAACATCAGGTTTTGCTTTCTTTCGTTGTCTCGATTTTCTTTGCGCACAGCATATTATTCCAATCACAACGAGCAAAAGAAATAAAAATGCTGACACAACACTAATAATTAAAACGACTGGTTGTTGTTGTTTTTTATTTGGATATGAGATGCATTGTGTTTTGGTGAAGACGCAAGAGGACTGGTGATCAATGTGCATATTGTTAATAACACAGACACTATAGTTTGTACATTCTCTCAATTCTTCAATAAGAAACGAACAACCGCTGTTACATGTATGGAATTTAGACGAATGGATTGACTTCTGGGTAATGCTCTTAGTAATGGCAACAATTTGAGTTTTTAAGATTAAATATAACCGGTCATCCCAGCTGTTAGTGTACCAAGTAATGTTCGTGGAATTACTTGTTGATGTAGCAGTCAGGTTTTTGATGGCATGATCTGTGAAGCATATATAAGCATATAATTCATATGATTTCGTCACAAGATGAGTTCTCGTTCTGTTGCGGCTGTCTGTGATGACCCTCCTCACTTCGTAAAAGTCGTTAGGATGGTTAGCGTAAATGTCTAATATTCGACAGTCTAACGTAAACAGTGTTTTGTTATGGTGTTTTAACGTGCACGTTGTGTAGTTTGACCATGGTGTAGGCCTACCCTCATATCTCAGTTGCAACATGGCGAAAGTCGCGTTTGAATAGTCTTCCCCATCATCGATAGGTACGCTTAAATGTAAGTATTGGTCTACCACGTGACATGTTATGTCTAATTGTACAAACTTGAATTGCCAAAAAAAGATGAAAGCTAGACCAAGTGATATAGCCATGATGTGTATATATTCTTTGCATCAGTAAGTTTAAAATTTATTAGATTTGTAAAAGTTTCTCTTCTCTGCTTTCACTCTGCTCGACTAATGAAAAGTTGACATGCAGCTTGGTGTATGAAACGGTTATGTTTCCTACTTTCGTTCATTCAAGCTAGCAGCATGCTGTTATGTTGTATGGTACGCCACGTGACTTAATAAAGGATTGATTTGTAAGGAACACACTCCAAATATTAAGTCTGTTATAAGGATTTTACGTTCAGAAAATCTACAGTTTGTTATAGCATTTATTGTGCAGGAAGAACTCTCATGATGAAGTGTGTTGCACTGGACGCCTGGAAAATAATGTTAAAACATTGTTTATTCATGGTGGCGATTTTGATGATTAAACTGATAAAATCGACGACAAAGAAGTTTAATTTTCTGTATAACCTTCCAATGGATGAAGTAAAGACACAAAGAACTCCAACTAAATTCATTCAACAAATACTGCATTACGTTTCAACAACTCATCTCATCTAATTTAGTCATGGTTTCGTAAGTCTGGTTTCCATCAGTTTAAATTTACGTTAATCTTGATGATTGACGAGGTTGGCGCCAATTTTAGTGTAGTTTGCGTGGTTTGGCTATAAGTGCATATGAAGTTTCCTGACTGACTGAGCGCGTTAGCGGAACTTTAGTATTTTTATTGGGTTAATTTTAATAAAATTGTGAGATTTACTTGAAAGAAACCATGTTTTTAGGTAATTATTTTAATTGAGCTATTGTAGTTGAACTTTCCTCTCCATTATAATTATTATTATATATATGTTTTTGTTCAACTTTAGGTTCTCGTGTGTTTTTATAAAGAAGGAACTAACATTTACATGTTTGTTACTTCATAGTGTATCCCCATATCGAGCACAAATAAGTGTTGCTTGTGAAGGTGTTGGCTTGAATAAGGGTGTTGAGTCATGTAGCCATCTAATCAAGATGTGACGTTCGTAATGTAATTCGGAAAAGTGGTTAGTGTAATGACTTTGAAAAGCGATAAGTGTTGGTAATTGTTATTGTGTTGTTGACGTTGCGCGGTTAATTCATCCCTCCAAAAAATTGATTCATAGTCTTAGCATTATTATTTTTGGATATATGATACTTTTTATTTACATCTTTTCAGTAGATGTAATCAGAGTGTTACCATGGCGTTGGCTTTGAAAACACAGTTTTTTTTGTAAAAAACAATATTAAATTAAAAACCATTTTTTTTAAAAAATAAACTTTTTGTCTACCTTGTTATTTGGTTGTTAAATATGGTGGATTTTTTCTTAAATATGGCGGATTTTTTCCTAAAATTTGGCGGGTTTTTTTGTTTAACATGGCGGATTTTTTTTATTAAATATGGAGGTTTTTCTGGTAAATATGGCGGATTTTTTCTTAAATATGAAGGTTTTTGAGGTGATTGCGTTCAACTCAACACAGTACTAGAATCGTTTGTCAAACATTCAATGAATCAAATTTGATGTAAAATTTAAGTCTCCATTATCCAAGTTTCAATTTTTTGTTTGTTGTTTTTTTATAAAAATTTTAAAATTACTTTTAATTTATCTATAAGAACAATGTTGCATAGTTGATATTCTCTTATTGAAAAAATCATTGATAGAATATAGCTAGTATATTCGAAATATTCTGAAAAATAGAATTACTTACCTTGTTTTGTTTATTGTATCAAAATAATCGCCTCTTAATGCTTGTTCAAAACATTTCAAAACCAAATTTCTAAACACTGGTCAAACAGCTTCATTCATACTCAACTAATCACAAGCTATTAGATCATAATTAGATGCTTTTGTCATATCAAAGGATTATGGGACATGACTTAGCAATTACGCTGTGACATATACTGCATAAACTTTTTTTTTACATCATATGCATTTTGATGTAGACATGTGCATCTTTTTTTTCGTGATTGTTTTATTAAGCGCAGGAGGGGCCTGGTTTCTACGTGTAAATAATATTTTTTTTAATATTTGTTTAACTTAACATGCACGTGCTAAACAGTGAAGACATCCCAGTGCACGAACTGGCAGCAATGCGGAAAATATGTTGGTGAAAGTCACCCTCGACTATGATGCACATACATAGAGAAGTAAAAAATATTGTTGGTGAAGAAATTTTGGCAAAGTTGTCCAGGAGCATCGATTCACGAAAGTTTAATAATATAATAAAATAAATTTTTCCTTTAATTCGAGAAAGTTAATGTTCGTAAAAATTGCTGCGTGACGTCACAGTTGAAAAATTATAGTGTCACATTTGAAATATATTTCAATTATATAAACATTGACTAAAAGTTTGTATTGGTGGGTATTTGTTGTCTTCTAAGGTGAAATAACATTAGGGGGGTCTTAAATGAAAACGTGACGAAGCGTGATGAAGGGGGGGGGGGGGGGGGGGGGGGGGGTGGTTCTAAAAGAGCGAATATAGCGCTGCGTAGTTATTGAACAACTCTATGATAAGTTGTATTACATACATTGATGAGAGAATAAACCTACAAAATCTTTAATTTGTTTTCTGTGTCTGTGTGTGGAAACTAGGTGCTTTGTTGTTTTTTGCAAGAAGTGTTTAAATTGAGCAAAAGAAATGACCCATAAAAAAATCCTGATATTAATGTACTGTCGAAAGTATTAATAAAAATAAAAAAATGGAAATACAGAATTTATAAACGTCAAACATCTGTCGGTAAAAATTAATGCGTTATCGAAAATGAGCTTGGCGTGATAACACGCGTTAAGATGGGTTAAATGGATAATTTCCGTTAAATTACCCCATTTCAGGATCATTGCCCTTCATATGAACTTTTAATTGCTTGTGGAAGATATTTCAAAATAGTATTGTCCTAATTAACCACGAGGAAAACGATTTGTTCATGCCAGTTCAAAGTTCGTACCCTCTCAACATATTTATAGGTACATGGTCTGGTTGTTATTACGTTTTGGTTGAATGAATTAACTTCTACGGCATGGTACCCGACTTTTAGGCCTACCCTTCTTAAAGGCGGGATTCCACTTACGCCTTAAACAGGGCGTCAATACCCTTGTAAACAGCGTAAAACTCTTGAAAATGGAATATACATTATTGGCCAAAAAAAGCATAGAGAAAAGTTATTAAAAATTTTAATTAGTAAATCAAGAATAAAAATATTACGACAAAGATATATTTCAAATGTGGAACAAAAGCGTCATATGGTCAATACTACTTTTGCGCACACGTAGGCCAGGTAGAGAGCGTGTAAAATTCGCTAATAGCATTCGTTAGCGCGCCCTTAACGATATAATCCATGTCGCTGAGCAAAAGTCGCGAAATTTGGGAAAAGTATTCGTGCTGACGTCAGCAACAATTATCTTTTTCCAAGAGTATGGATTTAACCTAATAATTTGAGATAGAGAGTCTTAAGTCCGCTGTAAACATTGATAAGTGCACTTAACAAATGTTTGGTTGTAGTAGCCTGCACAAATTTCAGTCACCTTTTATCGACTTATCGATTTTCAGAATAAAATGTAAAATATATACAAACGATTTTATTACAAATTGACCATTTTATAAAATAATATCACTTTAAAAAAAATTGAACTGAAAAATTTAGCTTTTGTAAATTAATTTCTAATGTACTTTCATTAAAAGACCTGTTTCTGTCGAACTGTCATACTCTGAAAAAGACCATAAAACTGCTCTACCTTGATAAATAATTGTTGATATGTTTGCACCTTCATTCGCAACGTTTTTATATGAATCACGTTGCTCAATTGACAATCCACTCTCGTATTTTTTTTTTAGATTTTATTTGCCACAGAAACATTCGCCATGGGAGTAAACATGCCCGCCCGAACTGTTGTATTTGACTCAACGCGGAAATTCGATGGTAACAAATTTCGTGAGCTCCTCTCAAGTGAATACATTCAGATGGCAGGTCGTGCAGGCCGACGTGGTCTGGATAGTACTGGCATGGTGATCATACTATGCAAAGGAGATGTTCCTGAAACTTCAGATTTGCATAAAATGTTGCTGGTATGTTTAAACCAAAATTTTTTTTGTTAATCAAACTTTTCTTAAATTGCTATCATGTTTCTCTATCCAAAAAAATGTGATCACGTGTCATTATTCAGATTTTTAAAACTTTTTCACAGCGTGTATATACCTTGACCAATGCAGTGTTTTTATGTAAGATTTGCTTGATGGGGGTTATTTTTATAATAACCTTTTCGAGTACAAAACCCCCGGTTGTTAAATTGACTTACAGACAGACAGCGAGTATTATCTATATTATAATGCCCGTATACGTCTGTCCGTCCGTCCGTCTGTCTGTCACGCAAAATGGTAGCTTAGCTGCGACGGGCGAACCCGTGGATTTTTCCACGGGCTAACGACTAGTTATATAAACAACCTTACGGTGATAGGGCTATAAGATGGATTATCACTATTTTTGATTTTAGTGACTTACACAAATGTCAATGTTGTTATTTTAAAACTGCAAAGGTGGAGAGCGGTGTTAAGGAAGAATAGTCCTAAAAGGAAATTTTTTTCATATAGCAGCGTTCTGTCCATAGCTTTTATTTCACGCAAATTGTTTTTAAGGGTACACCCACCAAACTGGTCTCGAGATTTCGTCTCACTTACTACATGATATTAAACTTACTGCGAGTGAAACAGCTCACAGTACAGGACATGATGAAACGAAGTTTTGCAGAGTTTTATCTTCAGAAGGATGCGCCTGAAAACGAGAAAAAATTGGAAGAGTTGCGACTACAAACGAAACATTTGCAAGAACCGAACTGTGCGCTGTGTTCAATTGACCTCAAAAAGTACTATTTGACGTGGGCAGAAATTTTTCAACTCAAAAAAATTGTGAAGGTGATTTCAAATATTTTACCTGTATCCGTTCTAAAATGTTGCGAAAGTTTTATGTTTTTTTTCCAGTATTCCTCTAATTCAGTCAATTCTTATTCGATAAATCTCACGGTATTTTTTTTACGATACTTTACCTTACTTCTTTTTTCCATAGTCCGCAATCTTTTCTTCGCCGTACGGCATTAAATGCATGACGCCAGGGCGTGTAGTGGTTGTATCGAATGGAAAACATCGCAACGCTTTGGGCGTTGTCTTAATGGATGGAGGTCTAGAAAGCAAGTTTTCTTCGTCCTCGCCTGTTAAAGAACCTCTTCAGAAAGTTTACACTGTGTTAATTCTTTGTAATAAAGATCATGAACAGGAGACAGTCGTGACGGCTGACGAAAAAAGTCATAAAGAAATGTTTTTATCGAATAAATTATTTCTACCTCAAGAGCAAAGTGGACAAATTGTAGAAGAAATTGCAGTTGCATATATTGAAAGTATTGTTAATAGGTTATTAAAAATCGACTTTGCAAAAATTATAGACAATCATAAAAAAAGGCTCATACCAAGATTCAAGTAAGTACAATATATGTGTGACACCTTACATCAAGGACCACGGCGTCGAGGTTATATATTTTTTTTGATTTTGTAAATAAGTGAGATTTTCTGTCATATTATTTGACTTACTCAACTTGTGCTATATTTAGGAATGATCCGCCGTCTCAGTCTACCATTATGGCTGGTCAAGATTTACTGAACTTGGCCCAAGAATTTCAGACCTCTATACCTTTAATAAATCCAGTGAAAGACTTGAATTTAAATAACATAGATTTTATAGAAAATTTAAAACGTTTGGAAAAGTTAGAATCAAATATGCTCACGTATTCGTGTTTGGAATGCACCAGTTTTTCGGAGCATGTAAGGTTTTCCCTTGTTTGAAATGTGTTTTTTAACGATTTGTGAAGTGTTCAGTTTTGTTGTTGTTGTTTTTAGTTCAGCTTAATGCGTGCTAATATGAAAGTTCGCGAGGATGTATCACAGTTAGAGTTGCGTTTATCAGACGAAAGTCTGGAACTGATAGAAGAATATAACCAGAGGATAGAGGTAAGCTTGTTGATTCATTTTACTGACCGTGCACATCCTCGTCCCCAGGGGACAAGGTGGACCTTGGAAAGTTACAAATTGTTTTTTGATTTTAAGGAAATTTTTAGCGGGTTAGTTATTTGTTTGTAATTTTAAAAGTATTAAAGGTGTAAACTTTTCATGTTTGTGACTTTTTTTTTCTTTGCTTCTCGCGCCTGTTTTAGTTTGATTGCAGAAAAAAGGCGCGAAAATTAGAAGTGTCATAAGTCCCAAAAAACGTCAAAAACACCTTTTTTTATTTTTTTTATTTCTGTTAAAGATTACTACAAGGTGGTAGTCTGGATTGATATAAACTGACGGGCGAGGATCTGTCAACATTTTTTGTCATCGGCTGGGGAAAATTAAGGATTGCGCGAAAACCAATCAGATGGATGTATGGTGAAAAGTATTCGCTGCAAGATTTTTGAAAATTGTTTTTCAGGTATTAAAAGAATTGAATTACGTCGACAAGGATAAAAACCTTCAACACAAAGGTCGTGTAGGCGTTTGAAGTGAGCACTGAAGGAATGATGATCACAGAACTTCTCATCAACAACATTCTAACGGAACTTCATCCTGAAGAAATTGTAGCTGTTTTGTCCTGCTTTGTCTTCGAACAGGTAAAATTCCACCCAACTTGTACCCAGTCCTAATCTTCGATAAATTTTAGTAGTCGTATTTTGTTACCAGTGGTCCGAATGTTTCCTTCATAAGAGTCTCTTTTCGTAGAAAAATGCTTCGCCCCCTACTTTGAACGACAACTTGCAAAAGGTGAGGAAAATATAAATGTATTTTTTATTTTTTTATATATATTTTCATTATTATTATTATTATTATTATTATTATATTATTATTATTTTGTCTCTCCATTAGGTGGTTAATTTAGTAAAGGAAACAGCAAAGCGAGTCGCAATATGCCAGAAGCAATGTGGTTTAGATGTCACCGTGGAGGAGTGTGTAGGAGAGCTTCATTTTGGTTTAGTGGAAGTGATTTATGAGTGGGCTCGAGGAATGTCTTTAAAGACGTGATGAACTTGACTGATGTATCCGAAGGTAAACAAACCAAAACATTATGTGTGAGAGGATGAATTCTTCAACAAAATATACGAAAAAATTGAAAAAGAGGTGCAACAACATGTGACTATAGCTAATTAAAATTGACAGAACCTCGTGAATGGAATTAATATACGCAACCATACACCATTCCACATTTTTTCACAAATACTAAACATTTTTTGTATAGATTATGATGTAATCTCTTAGATACGCATGTAGACGGCTAAATAGCTGTACTTTAGCGAACCCGTGATTAGTGTGAATTTAGTTAACATGTTTGAAACAAAAACATTGTCTCTCTTATCTAGATCTCGCTTAACAGAGTACTGATAAGCACGAATTTACGTCTCTATATAATTTTACAAATTTTAAATAAATAGATAATACCGTCAGATGGGAAGAAAACAACAGATACCAGCCCGTTTCACTAACTATACTTATCTGAAGAACTTTTCCTACCCATCTGATCAAGCTTTTACGCTTTTCTCCTTTTCTTTTACTTGTATGACGACATTGCACGAAGTTTATGCATCGTGTTTCGTTTAGGTAATATTGTTCGATGCATTCAAAGACTTGACGAAACACTTCGCGACGTTCGTAAAGCTGCGCATGTTATTGGTGTGGAGACACTTTGTGATAAAATGGAAAAAGGAATGAGTTTGATCAGGCGTGATATCGTATTTGCTGCCAGTTTATACACCACGTGACAACTTTAATTCTTTTTAAACACCACGTGACTACTTTTTTTTTTTTTAATTTAATTTTTACATTTCGCACAGCAAAATAAGTTCCACGTGCATTGGATTTTCGCGCAAGCAATTCTAGTTGGTGATTTTTTTTTCCGTTTTTAAACCAATGTTTTATTTATTTCAATTTTTTAATAAGTTTTTGCGTTTAAAAAATCGCTGATTTTCGCGCACATTTTTTGGCGCTCAAAAAGCTATTCGTATGATACTGCGCACAAATTGTAACATTTTATCAGCTCTAAACATCAATCTACATTTTGTATTAAATTTTCTGTTTATGGAAACCAGGCCTTACTAAATTGTGATAGTTGAAACCACGTAAATATTTTTTGTTCATGACGTAAAGACAACTTATTTATACAAGCTTGAAAAAATGCACTTAACTACCAGACGCAATTGGAGTGACCTAGAGCTTTGACCAGTAGATGGTATGTCGGTACCTTGTCCTTGAAAAAAAAAAAATCGAAACGACTGTTGGTAATTTCCTGTGTTTTTAGCTAAACTCGAATATCTAACTTTGTCTATATATTAAAATTTTTCAAGCAATTTGGACGCGAGATAGAAATGTTTTGATGCAGTAAGAATCCGTTGCTACCTCTTATTAACAATATTAATGGCTTTTTTTTTTCTCTGGGAAGAATTTTGGTGTTTTATGCCAGCCTTAAGAAACACGACCGGCTATTGACGTTGCTATTCCTACTTTTTCAAGTTTTTTTTTTCAACATGGTAAATGCAAATTGCTTAAAAAAAATTTTTTCTGGGAAGAATTACCCATGCTATTGCATCCAGTGTCTCATGCTGAAAAAGAATATGTACACAGAAATGTTGAGTCGCTCCGAAGAAAAGACGAAATTTGTTTTTTCAAGTAACTTCCGATCCTTCGATCAGGAAGAAAAATCCTTATGCCGTCGCGAAGGTACAAAATTGACAGTGATATGTAAGATTCGTGCTGAAACCATAGAAACAAAACGCATTCATAATAGCCTCAGCCACACAGAAGTTTTCAAATAATTAATCTTCATTTCTATTGATTGAGATGAAGAAAAGTTCACTGAAGTACACAAATTATCATTTTCAGATTCATTATTACATGTGTAATTAAATTCACCGTAATTACCAGAGACCTTGCAAGGTGGAACAGATACTTCAAAAATAAACAATAAAAATAAACGGGAACTTACCCCGGCAAACAATTTTTGCGCGGTAGTTTTTCGTTCAGTGACCAAAGAATGTTTAAGGCGAAGTGCGAAAATTCCTACTCCGCATCACAGCCACAACGAGTTATTAATATAATTCTAATTTCGTAACGCGCGCATGGTCACAAAGACCGTTATATTGAATTTGCTACTTTAGCAAAAAATGTTTCGTTCTTTCTTAACACAAAATCTGCGGGTGGGACAGACAAAATATGGGTATTATTAATATAGACACTTATCCTTGCGTTACGAGATTAATCTCTCGCTTTGTTTCGCCGTAGTGAGGGAGGTATGCGAAAAAGTAACTTGAGCGAACAACAAGGCGGAGGGGCGCCAAGCAATTTGGGCGAGTGTACTTTTGAATACTCCCCTGGTTCTTTAATTTCTGTAAATTGGTGGAGTATTACTCCGATGGTAGTACTCTACATTGTTTTAAGGAGCGGAATCTCCTGGCAAATTTACTGTATCTCAAAAGTGTATAAATATTAATCCTAGTGAGTGGCAAACTTGTATAAATATTAAATATTCTAGAAAAATGTTAACATCCCAACTACTAAATATGCAACTGCTACAACAGCACCTATACCCGATATATTTTTAATTACCTTTTTCATATCGTTCGGGAAAATATACTCATTTAACGTGATCGTCCCGTGGAATAGCAAGTTTGATAAGAACAGGTATATCGAAGTGTTGATTACAAAATTGACTAGCGGATAATTCGGTACATACACTAACAACGACTTCGCATTATCCTGCAGATAGATATGGAGCTGGCTAATGTACGTTTCCAGCGTGATTTTCCCAAGAACAGAAAACAAAACAATATAACGACTTCTCAGCCAAGCTGTTGAATTTCTAAGTAGTATAAAAGCTAAGATAGGTAGGAAGGATGTATACGGATGAAGGGCGTTGTAACTGTACTTTTCCAGTATGTAGACGTAGTTATACCACACGAAAATTATTGACGCCAGTACGGATGTTCCTATCAATAGCACTACTTTCTCAAATCGATGTCCATTTAACTTGTGGAAAGCTTTTTCAATGTTCGGGTGATTATAAGCACACAACATTCCCACGAATGTAACGTAGTGGTCTAACTTACTACGAAAAATCCACTCATGTAAAGAGTTGTTATAGTTCAGGGCGAAAGAGCATGGCGAAAATACTAGTTCGGCAACCTTTGGGATATCAAATATAGCGAACACGATACAAAAATAAATAACGAGCTTCATCACCATCACTTTCTTTACTTCGTTGTATTCGCTGAAAGGCCGCATCATAGCGTACACCGACAAAAACCAAAAAGTATGCATCGCACAGATGTAGTAGAGCATGTATGAATTGTCCACGACCAGGGTGGTTAAAATGACCAGAAAGTTTAACCGAAACAACATCTTTAAAATACGTCGTAAAGAGTAATCTTTCCGAATCCAAAAGAACGAGAAATTTCCTAAAATAAGACCATTCAGTTAGACTATGGGAGCGATCATAAACTTTAACGTTGATTTAATTTTCGCAAATTCCGCGAATTTAATCTATTATTGCGAAAATTTGTCTCCACGAATTTCCCAGAAATTTGTCGAAATCTCTACAATGGAAACTGGATACATTAATGTTTGTTCTTTGATCCCATTCGTAGTTGACAAAAATAATGGTTCGCCGAAAAACGTACTGGTAGATTCAAGAAATCCTTAAAAATCCCTAAATGGTTTATTCGCAAAAAAAATCTTCACAAAATATACCAACGCGACTGATTCGCGAAAATTAATCTTCGTAAAATGCTTTTCTTTTGGCCTCGCGAAAATTTGTCAACTTAAGGCAAAAGGAAAAATAAAAAATGGAACATAGTGTCCCGCAGGATATCACTCACCGAATCCGGTCATCCAAACATAAGCTGCGATGAATAACCTTATGGCGTTATAAGTTTCAGCTGCGTGAAAATAATGGTACCAAACGAACATGACCTGCATCCAACCTTTCCATTCTTCAGTCTGTTCCCGATTAAGCAGCTTGGCAGCACTCGGTTTCAACTCTTTTGTCGTGAAATATATAGAAACTGCAAAGAGCAGAAATACTAGGAACATATACAAATCCCGGTTATACGTCCGGTCAGCTTTCGGGAAGTAGTGAAGGTAGTCACAGAAATAGTAGTATAGAAGAATGAAGCCCACGGTAAACACTGCGAATAAAGCATCATTTAACGTGATCGGGTCGTAATGAGGTTTGGGAGCAGGTTGTTCGGTTTCGACTTTTATTACGACATCATTTTCGTTAGTTGTTGCCGATACCGGAACAGTGATAGGACTTGTTGCATCTACGGAAAGAAACACAAACTATTATCTTACAAAAACGCAATAACCATCCTGACAGATTGTTCGTTGCATTTCCAATAGCGGTAACACAATTTCGAAATACTCATAGTGCTTGTAAAATATTTCTAGCTATCGAAAGAAAACATTTTTAGTAATCGATAAACTATTTGGTAACATTTCTAGTAACCACAACACTAATTCGTAATATTGCTAGTATTTGAAAAACACTACTTCGAAACATCGAACGCAACGACGTTTCGTAACATTTCAGGTTATCGTAACACTATTTGGTAACATGTCTATTAACACAAATCGTAATATTTCTAGTATTCAGAACACTATTCGTAACATTAACAGCAACGCTTTTTCGTAAGATTGTCGCAATGTAATCGTAACGCGATATATACCTGTCTCGTTTCTTTTCCAGATAAATTTACCAAATCGTCTGTAAACCCAAAATAGGGATGCGATCAACCACACCACAAATAATGCTTTTTGATGCAAGGTGGTACTTCCTTTCGGCGGTGCAGTTTGATAGCTATCTTTGTATGCTGTTACAAATGATGACAAGATCGTCATGTTGGACATATTTTTATAAACATCTATGATAAAAACACGAGGTTATCGACAAAAATTATTTTTTAAAGAAATACGTGTTAAAAAAATTGGTAGAGTGTCGCGGTTCTTGCTGAAAATCATTTAAAGCAAAGAGGGGTCAGGTAATTTTTAAAAAATCACCCTAAAATTTACGAAAATTCCAGGTCTAAACCAAAACCCACTTTTCTGATAATAAATCTCTAAAGAACGTGTAATACGTATAGCATATAGAAAACTCGTATCAAAGCTTCCCTGTTTTGTGTTTTGTCAGGACAGACAAAGAAACCTGGGTAACAGGGTGGCACTTTTTAATTACAGGCCATAAAATAGTGCACCCACATATCTTACATGAACGCATAATCCTAAATATAAGTTGATAAGACTTTGAAACAAAAATTTGAAGTAGCCAACCTCGTTCCCAGGTAAACTTACCTGCTTTAAAGATAGTGCGCATTCCAGAAGCAGGATAGAAATCTCAATATTTTTATAAGTTGTCGCAGAAAAAATCTCTGTAAAACATACTACACGATAAACTCAAGAATCGAGCATTCACAATGCATGAGTGAACATCGAAAAAAACATGCTTGCTCGCCATTCGAAGTATAAAAAGATTTTTTTAACCCATTTAATAAGATAAATGAAAAATTTTGGTTATATCTAAATTTTGTCTTTTTTATGTAAAAATTAAAACAAACAAACAAAACCCGTTGTTTCGCTTATAGAAATCATATTTCTACAAACAATAACTTCTCCGCGATAAATAACGTTCCAAGCTACAGCTGTTTGCAAAGTTCATTAACAGTACCAAATGTATAAAAATTAAAAAAATAACAGAAGACGAAAACTCACAGTGATTTTACAAATTGATTTCTCATCACTGTGAAAGTTTAAAAAAAAACAAAGTTATACAGCAAATATGCTTCTGCGCATGTGCATGAATAACAGTAAAACATTCTGTAGAATTAAAAACTATCACCTAGCAACAGCATTTCTTTTACTAAACGAGTAGAAATTAAATTTTTCCCAAAATGTTTAAATTAAACTTAGTGTCACTCCATCGCAGATAATTAAACAAACAAATTTAGTTCTAAATTACTAAAGGCCCCTTTTAGACGGTGAACTATTCGATAAATTATACATCAAGTTTACTAAAAATAGAATACTTAACGGAATAGTTAATAGTGTATTGTACAGCTGATTTTATTCGACATCCGATAGTACACGTGGTTCCAAATTTAGCAGTGAGAATAAATGAAGCTTAGACGACGTAACAAACTCAACAGATGAGGAATAATTTATTGAATAACTCATAGTGTATTTAAACGTAAATTAAATTATTACAATATTTTTCTGTTTGGTAACTTTACGGAACAATTTATCGTCTAAAAGAGCCTTAAGAAATAGTTAGATGAAAATGTGTACATATGATTTTAAAAATGTAGCTAGGTTAGGTTAGCTAGCTAACATATACCAAAAGATACGC